>JAIUJO010000856.1:42500-77500 GCA_023846275.1 Vanilla planifolia
GCATAGTGCTAGGTTAGGCTAGGCAAGGCTAGGCTAGGCAATGCTAAGTAGGAGTAGAGTAGAGTAAAGCTTGGTTAAGCTGGGCTAAGCTAGGTTAGAGTATAGTAAAGTAGAGTAGAGTAGAGTAGAGTATAGTAGAGTAGAGCAAGGTTAGATTAGGCTAAGCTAGGCCAGGTTAGGCTAGGGTAGGCTAGGGTAGGCTAGAGTAGAGTTGAGTAGAGCTAGGTTTGGCTAGGTTAAGCTAGGCAAGACAAGGCTAGAGTAGAGTAGAGTATAGCAGGGTAGAGTAGAGTAGAGTATAATAGAGTATAGTAGAGTAGAGTAGAGTAGAGAAGAGTAGAGTAGAGTAGAGTAGCAGAGAGGAGAGGAGAGGAGAGCATAATGGAGTACAACAAAGCAAAGAAGAGTAAAGCAGAGTAGAAGAAAAGAGTAGAGTAATATAGAGCAGTGTAGAGTAGAGTAGAGCAGTGCAGAGTAGAGTAGAGTAGAGTAGAGCAGAGTAGAGTGGTATAGAGCAACGTTATTTTATGTTAGGCTAAGCTAAGCTAGAGTAGAGTAGAGTAGAGTATAGCTCAATTAGGCTAGGCTAGACTAGAATAGAGTATAATAGAGTAGAGTAGAGTAGAGCTAGAATTGGTAAGGCTAGGATTAGTTAGGCTAGAGTAGAGTAGAGTAGAGTATAATAGAATATAGTAGAGTAGAGTATTTGTAGTGTAGATTAGAGTGGAGTAGATTAAAGAAGAGCAGAGGAGACAAGAGGAGAGGAGAAGAGAGCAGAGTAGAATCGACTAAAGCATAGCAGAACAGAGCAGAGCAGAGCAAAGAGGAGCAGAGTAGAGTAGAGTAGAGCAGAGCAAAGTAGAGTAGAGTAGAGAAGAGCAAAGTAGAGCAGAGTAGAGAAGAGGAAAGTAGAGCAAAGTAGATTAGAAGAGAGGAGAGCAAAGTAGAAAAAAGTTGAGCAAAGCAGAGTAGAATAGAGTAGAGTAAAGTGTAGTAGAGAAAAGCTAGGTTAGGCTAGGCTAGGCTAAGCAAGGCTAGAGTAGACTATAGTAAAGTAGAGGAGCATAGAAGAGAAAAGCATAGTAGAGTAAGGCAGATCAATACTGAGTAGAGCTGACTAGAGTAAGGTTAGCCTAAGCTAAGCAAGCCTAAGCTAGGCTAGAGTAGACTACAGAAGAGCAGAGCAGTTTAAAGAAGAGAAAATTAGAGTAGAACAGAAAGAGAACAACAGAGTAAAGTAGAGCAAAGTTAAGAAGAGCATAGCAAAATAGAGTATAGCAAGGTTAGGCTAAGCTAGGCATGGTTAGGCTAGGTTAGAGTAGAGTAGAATAGAGTAGAGTAGAGTAGGACAGAATACAATATAGTATAGTAGAGTAGAGTAGAGCTAGGTTAAGCTTTCCTAGGTAAGGCTAAGCTAGGTTAAGCTAGGCTGGAGTCGAGTAGAGTATAGTAGAGCTAGGTTAGGTTGGGTTATGCTAGAGTAGAAAAGAGTTCAGTTGAGTAGAGTAGAGTAGAGTAGTGTATAATAGAGTAGAGTAGAGTAGAGAAGAGTAGAGCAGAGCAAAGAAGAGCAGTGTTAAGTTTAGCTAGAGTAAGTTCGAGTAGAGTAGAGTAGAGTAGAGCAGAGCATGGTTGGGCTAGGCTAAACTACGTTAGAGTCGAGTTGTGTAGGGTAAAGTAAAGTAGAGTAGAGTAGAGTAGAGCAGTGTAGAGTAGAGCAAAGCAAAGCAGAGTAGAGTAGAGTAGAGCAGAGCAGAGCAGAGTAGAGTAAAGCAAAGCAGAGTAGAGCAAAGTAGTGTAGAATAGACCAGAGCAGAGCAAAGAAGAGTAGAGTAGAGCAAAGTAAAGCAGAGCAGAGTAAAGCAGAGCTAGGTTAGGCTAGGCTAAGAAAGAGTAGAGTAGAGTAGAACTATGTTAGGCTAGGCTAGGCTAGGTGAGGTTAGAGTAGAGTAGAGAAGAGTATAGTAGAGTGGAGTAGAATGGACTAGAGGAGAGTTGAGTAGATTAGAGCTACGTTAGCTTAGGATAGGCTAGGCTAAGCGAGGCTAGGTTGGCTAAGCTAGGCGAGGCGAGGCTAGAGTAGAGTAGAGTATAGTAGAGTAAAGTTGAGTAGAGCATAGATAGGTTAAGCTAGGCTAGGCAAGGCTAGAGTATAATAGAGTATAATAGAGTAGAGTAGAGTAGAGGACAGCGAAGCAGAGTAGAGGAATGCAGTTTAGAGTTGAGCAAATAGAGCAAAGTAGAGTAGAATATCGTAGAGTAGAGCAAAGTAGAGCAGAACAGAATAGAGTAGAGTAGAGTGTAGTAGAGTAGAGTAGAGCAAAGAAAAGCAGAGCACAGTAGAGCAGAGTAGAGCAAAGCATAGTAGACCTAGGTTAGGCTAAGCTATATTAGGCTAGGCCAGGCTAAGCTAGGTTAGAGTATAGTATAGTAGAGTAGAGTAGAGTGGAGCAGAGTAGAGTTGTGTAGATAGAGTAGACTAAAGTAGAGTTGAGTATCGTATAATATAGTAGAGTAGAGTAGAGCTAGGTTAGGTTTGAGTAAAGTAGAGCAGAGTAGAGCTAGGTTAGGTTAGGCTAGGCTAAGCTAGTGTTTAGTAGAGTATAGTAGAGTAGAGTAGAGTAGAGCATAGTAGACCAAAGCCTAATAGAGTAGAGTGGAGTAGAGTAGAGCAGAGTTAGGTTAAGCTAGGCTAGGCTAGAGTAGAGTAAAGGAGAGTAGAGTAGAGTAGAGCAAGGTTAGGCTAGGCTAGGCTAGGTTAAGATAGAGTAGAGTAGAGTAGAGTAGAGTAGAAAAGAGTAAAGTAAAGTAGAGCAGAGCAGAATAGAGCAGAGTATAGTAGAGTAGAGCAGACCAAGGTTAGGCTAAGTTAGGCTAGGTCAGGCTAGCCTAGGCTATAGTAGAGTAGAGTATAATACAGCAAGGTTAGGCTAGGTTAGAGTAGAGTAGAGTAGTTTAGAGTAGAGTGGAGTAGAGTAGGGTTGAGTAGAGTAGAGCTAGGTTAGGCTAAGCTTGGATAGGATATGCTATGCTAGACAATGCTAGAGTAGAGTAGAGTAGAGTAGAGCTCGGTTAGGCTAGGCTAAGAAAGGCTTGAGTATAGTAGAATAGAGTAGAGCAGAGTAGAGTAGAGCTTGATTATGCTACGCTTGGCTAGGCTAGGCTAGGCTTGAGTAGAGTAGAATAGAGTAGAATATAGCAAAGTTGAGTACAGTAAAGCAGAATAGAGTAGAGCAGAGCAGAATAGAGTATAACAGAGTAGGGTAGAGCAGAGTGGAGCATAGTAAAGTAGAGTAGGGTAGAGCAGAGTAAAGCTAGGTTAGGCTAAGCTAGGCTAGGTTAGAGTGGAGTAGAGTAGAGTAGAGTAGAGTAAAGTAGTGTTGGTATAGTAGAGTAGAGTATAGTATATTAGAGTAGAGTAGAGTAAAGATAAGTTAGGCTAGGCTAGGCGAGGCTAGAGTAGAGTAGAGTAGAGTAGAGTGGAATAGAGTAGAGTAGAGTAGTACAGAGTAGAGCAGAGCATAGTAGAGCAGAATTGAGTAGAGAAGAGTAGAGCAGAGCGAAGCAGAGTGTAGCAAAGTAGAGCAGAATAGAGTAGAGCAGAGCAGAGCAGAGCAGAGTAGAGAAAGGTTAGGCTAGGCTAGGCTAGAGTTAGGTAAAGTAGAGTATAATAGAGTAGAGTGGAGCAGAGCTAGCTTAGACTAAGCTAGTCTAGGCTAGGCGAGGCTAGGTTAGAGTAGAGTAGAGTAGAGTCGAGTAGAGTAGGAGAGATTAGGGTATAGTAGAGTAGAGTAGAACTATGCTAGGCTTGGTTAGGCTAGACTAGGATTAGGAAGGCTCGGCTAGGCTAGAGTAGAGTTGAGTTGAGTAGAGTAGGGTAGAGTAGAGTAGAGCAGAGTAGAGTAGAATAGAGCTAGGTTAGGCTAAGCTGGGCTAGAGTATAGTAGAGGAGTGTAGAGTAGAGTAGAGCAGAGCAGAGTAGACTATAATAGTGCAGAGTAGAGCAGAGCATAATAGAGTAGAGTAGAGCATAGTAGTGTAAAGTAGAGTAAAGGAGAGTAAGTCTAGGTTAGGGTATGCTAGGCTCAGCTAAAATAAACTAGAGTAGACTAGCATAGAGTAGAGTAGAGAATAACAGAGCAGAGCAATGCAAAGAAGAGCAGAGTAGAGCTGAGCAGAATAGAGTAGAGTAGAGCATAAAAAAGTAGAGTAGGGTAGAGTAGTGCTTGGTTAGGCTAGGCTAAAGTAGTGTATACTAGAGTAAAGTAGAGCTATGCTAGGTTAGGTTAAGCTAGGCTAGGCTAAGCTAGGTTAGGCTAAGCTAGAGTAGTAGAGTAGAGTAGAGTAAAGCTAGGTTAGGCTAGGCTTTGTTTGGTTAAGCCAGGCAAGACTAGAGTAGAGCTGAGTAGAGTAGAGTAGGGCAAAGTAGAGCAGTGCAAAACAGAGTAAAACCGAGCATAGTAGAGCAGAGCAGAGCAGTGCATAGTAGAACAGAGTAGAGCAGAGCATAGTAGAGCAGAGATGAGTAGAGTAAAGAAGAGAAAAGTAGAGTAGAGTAGTGCAGAGCAAAGTAGAGTAAAGTATAGTAAAGTTAGTAAGGCTATGCTAAGCTATGCTGGGCTAGACTCAGGTAGGCTAGAGTAGAGTAGAGTAGAGTAGAGCTAATTCAGGTTAGGTTAGGCTAGGCTAGGCTAAAATAGGCTACATTAAAGTAGAGTAGAGTAGAGTATATCTAGGTTAAGCTAGGCTAGGATAGAGTAGAGTAGAGTATATCTAGGTTAGGCTATGCTAAAATAAACTAGAGTAGATTAGAGTAGAGTAGAATAGAGCATAATAGAGCAAAGAAGAGCAAAGAAGAGTTGAGTAAAGTAGAGTAGAGTAGAGTAGTATAAAGTAGAGTTGAGTAGAGCAGAGCTAGGTTAAGGTTGGCTAGGCTAGGATAATTTAGGCTAAGCTAGAGTAGAGTTGAGAAGGGCAGAGCTAAGCTAGGTTAGGTTAGGCTAGGCTAATGCAGTAGAGTAGAGTAGAGTAGAGTAGAGCAAGGTTAGGCGAGGCTAGGCAATGCAAGAGTAAAACAGAGTAGAGTAGAGCATAGTAGAGCAGTGCAAAGCAGAGTAGAATAGAGTAGAATAGAGCAGAGTGGAGTATAGTAGTGAAGAGTTGAGTAGAGCAGAGTAGAGTAGAGTAGAGCAGAGTAGAGTGGAGCATAGTAGAGAAGAGCTAGGTTAGGCTAGGCTAGAGTAGAGTAGAGTAGAGTAGAATTGAGTAGAGTAAAGTATAGTCGAACTAGATTAGGCTAGGCTAGGCTAGGCTTATGTAGGCTAGGCAAGAGTAGAGTAGAGTAGAGTAGAGCAAGTTTAGGCTAAGCTAGGCTTGGCTCGACTAAATGAGACTAGAGTAGAGTAGGGCAGAGTAGACTAGAGTAGAGTAGAGCAGAGAAGAGTAGAGTATAGTAGAGTAGAGCATAGTAGAGTAGAGCAGAGCAGAGTAGAGTAGAGAAATGCTAGGTTAGGCTAGGCTAAGCTAGAATAGTGTAGAGTAGAGTTGAGTATAGTAGATTAGAGTAGAGTAGAGCTGAGCTACATTAGGTTAGGCTAGGCTAGGCTAGAATAGTAGAGTAGACTAGAGTAGAGTTAGGTTAGGCTAGAGTACAGTAGAGTATAGTAAAGTACAGTAGAGTAGAGTACAAAAGAACAGAGCATAGTAGAGTAGAGTAGAGGAGAGTAGAGATCAGCTGAGTAGAGTAGCATAGAGTTGAGTAGAGTAGAGTAGAGCAGAGTATAGTAGTTCATAGCAAAGTAGAGTAGAGTAATGAAGAGGATTGTAGAGCAGAGAAGAGAAAAGTAGAGTATAGTAGAGTAAGGTAGAGCTAGGTTAGGCTGGCTAGGCTATAGTTTAGTAGAGTAGAGTAGAGTGGAGTAGAGCAGAGTAGAGTAGAGTTAGGTTAGGCTAGGCTGTGTTAGAGTAGAATAGAATAGAGTAGAGTAGAGTAGAGCAGAATAGAGTAGAGTAGAGTAAAGTAAAGTAGAGTAGAGTCGAGTAGGATAGAGTAGAGTTGAGTAATACAAGGTTTGGCTAGGATAGCCTAGCCAAGGCTAGACTTGGTTAGGCTATGCTAGAGTAGTATAAAGTAGAGTAGAGTAGAGTAGATTAGAGTAAGGTAAAGTAGAGTAGAGCTAGGCTAGGCTAGAGTTGAGTAGAGTAGAGTATTATAAAATAGAGCAGAATAGAGCAGAGTAGAGCAGAGCAAAATAGAGCAGAGCAGAGTAGAGTGGAAGAGTAGAACAGAGCAATATATAGTAGGGTAGAGTAGAACAAAGTAGAGTAGTGTAGAGCAAAGCTAAGTTAAGCTAGGTTAGGCAAGGCCAAGCTAGGCAAGAGTAGAGTAGTGTAGAGGAGAGTAGAGAAGAGTTGATTTAGGTTAGGCTAGGGTAGGCTAAGCTAGGCTAGAGTAAAGTATAGTAGAGTAGAGCAAAATTAGGGTAGGTTAGGCTAGAGTATAGTAAAGTAGAGTGGAGCAGAGTAGAATAGAGTAGAGTAGAGTAGAGTAGAGTAGAGTATAGTAGTGCAGAAGAGAGTAGACGAGAGGAGAGGAGAGGAGAGGAGAGCATAACAGAGCAGAGCAATATAGAGAAGAGCAGAGTAGAGTAGAGTAAAGTAGAGCAGAGCAGAGTAGAATAGTATAGACTAAAGCAGAGTAGGGAAAGCATGGCAGAGTAGAGAGCATAGTTGAAAAAAGTAGAGTAGAGTAGAGTAGAGCAGAGTAGAGCAGAGCTAGGTTAGGCTTGGCATGGCTAGAGTAGAGTAGAGTAGAGAAGAATAGAGGAGAATAGAATAGAGTAAAGTAGAGTAGAGTAGAGCTAGGTTAGGCTACAATTTGCGAGAGCATAGTAGAGCAAAGTAGAGTGGAGTAGAGTAGAGCAGAGCATAGCAAAATAGAGTAGAGTAGAACAGAGCAGACCAGAGTAGAGGTCGGTTAAGCTAAGCTAAGCTAGGCTAGGCTGGGCTAGAGTAGAGTATAGTAGAATAGAGTGGAGTAGAGTAGAGTAGCATAAAGTTTGGTTAGGATAAGCTAGGCTAGGCTAAGTTAGTAGAGTAGAGGAGAGTAAAATAGAGTAGAGCTAGGTTAAGCTAGTGTGGGCTAGGTTAAGCTAGGCTAGGCTATATTAGGCTAGAGTAGAGTAGAGTAGAATAGAGTAGAGTACAATAGACGAGAGTTGGGTAGAGTAGAGTAGAGTAGAGCTAGGTTTGTTTGGGCTAAGATAGGCTAAGGTAAACTAGGCTAAAGTAGTGCAGGGAAGAGTAGACTAGAGTAGAGTAGAGTAGAGTATGGTAGTGTAGAGTAGAGTAGAGCAAGGTTTGGTTAGGCTATGCTAGGCTAGGCTAGGCTATGGTAGGCTGGGCAAGGCAAGATTAGTGTAGAGTAAAGAAGTGTAGAGCATAGCAGATTTAGGTTAGGCTAGGCTAAGATAAGCGAAGCTAGGCTAGTCTATAGAAGGGTAGAGTAGAGTAGAGCAGAGTAGAGAAGAGCAGAGTAGAGAATAGTAGAGTAGAGTAAAGCATAGTAGAACAGATCAAAACAGAGTAGATCAGAGTAGAGTAAAGCAAAGCAGATAGAGTATAGCTAGGTTAGGCTAGGCTAGGTTAGGCAAGGCTAAACAAGGTTAAATTAGAGTAGAGTAGAGTAGAGTCGAATAGAGCGGAGTAAGGTTAGAGTAGATTAAAGTAAATTAGAGGTAGATTAGGCAAGGCTAAGCTAGGCTAAGCTATTGAAGCCTAGGTACGGCTAGGCTATAGTAGAGTAGAGTAGTAGTAGGTTAGGCTAGGTTAAGTTGGGCTAGGCTAGAGTAAAGATTAGAGTAGAGTAGGGCAGAGTAGAGAGGAGGAGAGTCGAAAAGAGTAGAGCAGAGCATAGCATAGCAGAGTTGAGCAAAGCAGAGAAAAGTTAGGTTAGGCTAAGCTAGTTGAGGCTAGGCTAGAGTAGAGTAGAGTAGATCTTGCTTAGGTTAAGCAAGACTAGGATATAGTAGAGTAGAGTATAGTAGAGTAGAGTAGCATAGAGTGGAGTATAGTAGAGTAGAGCTCAATTAGGCTAGACTAGGCTAGGATAGGCTAGAGTAGAGTAGAGTAGAGTAGAGTAGAGAAGAGTAAAGTAGAGTAGAGTAGAGCAAAGTTAGGCTAGGCTAAGCTAGGCAAGGCTAGGCTATGGTTGGCTAGGCTAACCTAAGCTATAGTAAAGTAGAGTAGAGTAAAGTTAGGTTAAGCTAGGCTAGAGTATAGAGTAGAGAAGTGTATAGCAGAGTAGAGTATAGTAGAGCAGAGTAGAACAAAGCAGAGTGGAGTAGAGTAGAGAAGAGTACAGCAGAACATAGCATAGTAGAGTAGAGTATAGTAAATTAGAGTAGATCTAGGTTAGGCTAGTCTAGGTTTGGCTCAACTTTGCTATGCTAGGCTACGCAAGGCTAAGCTAGAATAGAGTAGAGTAAAGTAGACGTTGGTTAAGCTAGGCTAGGCTATGTTGGAGTAGAGTAGAGTTGAGTTGAGTAGAGTGAAATAGAGTAGACAAAAGTATAGTAGAGATAGGTTAGGCTAGGCTAGGTTTGGCTAGGCTAGAGTAGAGTAGAGCTAGGTTAGGTTAGGTTAGGCTTGGCTATGCTAAGCTAAAGTAGACTAGTGTAGAGTAGAGTAGAACAGAGTAGAGTAGAGGAGAGCATAATAGAGTGGAGTAGAGCAAAGTGGAGTAAAGTAAAGTAGAACAATGTAGAGCAAAGCAAAGTAGAGTAGTGCAGAGTAGAGCAAAGAAGAGTAGAGTAGAGCTAGGTAAGGCTAGGTTAGGCTAAGCTAGGTTATGCTAAGCTAGGGTAGGTTATGCTAGGCTAGGCTAGGCTAGAGTAGAGTGGATTAGAGTAGAGTAAACTATGTGAGGCTAAGCCAAGTTAGAGTAGAGTAGAGTAGTGTAGAGTAAAGTAGAGTAAAGCAAAGTAGAGCTAGGTTAGGCTAGGCTAGGCTATGTTGGAGTAGAGTAGAGTCGAGTTGAGTAGAGTGAAGTAGAGTAGACAAAAGTATAGTAGAGATAGGTTAGGCTAGGCTAGGCTAGGCAAGGTTTGGCTAGGCTAGAGTAGAGTAGAATTGCATAGAGTAGAGCTAGGTTAGGTTAGGTTAGGCTTGGCTATGCTAAGCTAAAGTAGAGTAGTGTACAGTAGAGTAGAATAGAGTGGAGTAGAGGAGAGCATAATAGAGTGGAGTGGAGTAAAGTAAAGCAGAGTAATCTAGAGCAAAGCAAAGTAGAGTAGTGCAAAGTAGAGCAAAGAAGAGTAGAGTAGAGCTAGGTAAGGCTAGGTTAGGCTAAGCTAGGTTATGCTAGGCTAGGGTTGGTTATGTTAGGCTAGGCTAGGCTAGAGTAGAGTGGAGTATAGAGTAAACTAGGTTTGGCTAAGCTAAGTTAGAGTAGAGTGGAGTAGTGTAGAGTAGAGTAGAGTAAAGTAAAGTAGAGCTAGGTAAGGCTAGGCTAGGCTAGAGTACAATAAAGCAGAGTAGAGTAGAGCAGAGCAGAGTAAAGAAGAGTAGAGTAGAGAAAAGCTAGATTAGGTTAGGCTAGGCTAGGCTTGAGTAGAGTAGATTAGAAGAGAGTAGAGTAGAGTAGAGCAAGGTTAGGTTAGGTTGGGCTAAGCTATGTTAGAGTAGAGTAAAATATAGTAGATTAAAGTTGAGTAGAGTAAAATATAGTAGATTAGAGTAGAGTAGAGTACAGTAGAGTAGAGTTAAGCCAAGCTAGGCATGGTTAAGTTAGGTTAGGCTAGAGTAGGTTAGGCTAGGCTGGGCTAAGATAGAGTAGAGTAGAATATAATAGTGTAGGGTAGAGTAGAGTAGAGTAGAGCTAGGTTAGGCCATGCTAAACTAGTTTAGAGTAGAGTAGAGTTGAGTAAAATAGAATAGAGTAGAGAAGAGTATAATAGAGCTAAACAGAGCAGAGCAAAGTAGAGCAGAACAAAACAGAGTATAGTAGAGTAGAAAAGAGCAGAGTAGAGTAGAGTAGAGTAGAGCTAAGCTAGGCAAAGCTAGGCTAGGCTAGGTTAGTGTAGAGTAGACAAAAGCATAGTAGGGTTAGAGTAGAGTAGGGTAAAGTAGGGTAGAGTAGAGCAAAGTAGAGTATAGTAGAATAAGGCTAGGTTAGGCTAGGCTAAGTTAGGGTAGGCTTGGCTAGGCAAAAGTAGAGTAGAGTAGATTAGAGTAGAGTAGAGTAAAGTATGGTATAGCTAGGTTAGGCTGAAACATAATAGAGTAGAGTAGAGTAGGAAAGAATAAAGTAGAGCAGAGTAGAGTAGAATAGAGCAGAGCAGAGTAAAGAAGAGTAGAGTAAAGTAGAGTAGAGTAGTGTAGAGCTAGGTTAGGCTTCACTAAGCTAGGCTAAGTTAGACTAGAGTAGGGAAGAATATAGTAGATTAGAGTAGAGTAGAGTAGAGTAGAGCTTGGTTATTATTGGATAAGCTTGGCTATGCTAGAGTAGAGTAGAATAGTGTAGAGTGGAGTAAAGTAGATTAGACTAGAGTAGAGCTAGGTTAGGTTAGGCTAGACTTGGCTAAACTAGGCCAGAGCAAAGTAGAGTAGAGTATAGTAGAGTAGAACAAAGCAGAGTAAAGCAGAGTAGAGTAGAGTAGAGTAGAGGAGAGAATAGTAGATTAGAGCATTGCAAATCATAGCAGAGTAGACCATAGTAGAGCAAAGCAGAGTAGAGCAAAGCAAAGTAGAGTATAGCTATGTTAAGCTAGGTGAGGCTAGGTTAGGATAGAGTAGTGTAGATTAGAGTAGAGTAGAGTATAGTAGAGTAGAGCAAGGTTAGGCTAGGCTAAGAAAGAATAAGCTAGGCCAGGATAGAGCATAATATAGTAGAGTAGAGTAGTGCTAAGTTAGGCTTGGCTAGGCTAATGTATAATAGAGTAGATTATAATAGTGTAGAGTAAAACAAAGCAGAGAAGAGTAGAGCAGACTAGAACAGAGTAGAGTAGAGCTAGGTTAAGCTAGGTTAGAGTAAAGTAGAGTAGAGTGGAGTATAGTATAGTAGAATTTAGTAGAGCTAGATTATGTTAGGCTAGGCTAAGTTAGAGTAGAGTAAAGTATAGTAGAGCAGATTAGAGTAGAGTAGAGTAGAGAAGAGCAGAGTAAAGTAGAGTAGAGTAAGGTTAAGCTAGGCTAGGCTAGGGTATGCTTGGTTAGGCTAGGCTAGTGTAGAGTAGAGTAGAATAGGGTGGAGTAAAGTATAGTAGAATAGAGTAGAGTAAAGCTAGGTTAGGTGAGACTCAGCTAAGCTAGGCAAAACTAGGGTAGAGTAGAGTAGAGTATAGTAGAGTAGGGTCAAGTTGAGTGGAGTAAAGCAGAGTAAAATAGAGTAAAGTAGAGTAGAGCAAACAAGAGTAGAGCATAGTAGAGAAGAATAGAGTAGAGCATAATAGAGTAGAGCAGAGTAGAGTAGAGTAGAGCAGAACATAGTAGAGTTGAGCTGATCTTAGATGAGCTACGCAGAGGAGACTAGAGCAAAGCAAAGCAGAGTAGAGTATAGCTAGGCTAAACAAAGCTAGGCTAGGTTAGAGCATAATAGAGTAGAGTAGAGTAGATTAGAACAAAATAGAGCATAGAATACTAAAGTAAAGCAGAGTAGGGCAAAGCAAAGTAGAGTAGAGTAGAGCTAGGATAGGCTAGGCTAGGTTAGAACAGAGCAGAGTAGAGTAAGTCAAGCAGAGTAGAGTGGAATAGAATAAAGCATAATGGAGTACAACAGAGCAGAGTATAGTAGAAAAGAGTATAGCTGAGCAAGCAGAGTAGAGTTAGGTTAGGATAGCCTAGGTTAGGCTAGAGTAGGGTAGAGTAGAGTAGAGCTAGGTTAGGCTAGGCTAGGTTAGGGTAGAGTAGAGTAGAGTAGAGTAAGGTAGAGTAAAGTAGAGCAGATTAGAGTAAAGTGGAGTAGACTAGAGTATAGTAGAGTAGAGTAGAGTAAGTAAGAGTATAGTATAGTAGAGTATAGTAGTGTAGTGCTAGGCTAGGCTATACTAGGCTTGGGTAGGGTTGGTTAGGCTGGAGTAGAGTAGAGTAGAGTATTGTAGAGCTAGGTTAGACTAGGCTAACTTAGGCTAGGATAGAGTAGAGTATAGTAGAGTAGAGTAGAGTAGAGTAGTGTAGAGTAGAATAGAGTGTAGTATAATAGATTTGAGTAGAGTAGAGTTGAGCTAGGTTAGGCTAGGGTAGGCTTGGTTCAGCTAGACTCGAGTTGAGTAAAGTAGAGTAAACAAGAGTAAACTAGAGTAGAGTGCAGCTCGGTTATGCTAGGAAAGGCTAGAGTAGATATGAGTAAAGTAGAGTAGAGTAGAACAAAGTAGAGCTGAGTAGAGTAGAGCAAAGCTGAGTAAAGAAGAGTAGAGCAGAGTAGAGCATAGCAAAGTAGAGGAGAGTAGAGCAGAGTAGAATAGAGCAGAACAGAGTAGGGGAGAGTAGTGTAGAGCAGAGTAAAGCTGGGTTAGGCTGAGCTAGGCAAGGCTTGGCTAAGCTAGGCGAGGTTAGAGTAGTGTATAGTAAAGTAAAGTAGAGTAGAGTAAAAGAACAGTATACTATAGTATAGTGGAGTAGAGTAGAGTATAGTAGAGCTAGGTTTGGCTAGGCTAGAGAAGAGTAAAGAAGAATAAAGTAGAGTTGAATAAAGTAAAGTATAATATAATAGATTATAGTAGAGTACAGTAGAGTAGAGCTAGGTTAGGTTAGGCTAGGTTAGAGTATCGTAGAGTGGAGAAGAGTATAGTAGAGCAGAACAGAGTAAGGTAGAGCTATGTTAGGCAAGGCTAAGCTAGACTAGAGTAGAGATAGGTTCAACTAGGTTAGGCTAAGCTAAGTTAGAGTAGAGTAGAGTAGAGTGCAGTGGAGTATAGTACAGTAGAGTAGAGTAGAGTAGAGTAGAGCAGAGTAGAGTAGGGCAGAGTGGAGAAGAGCAGAGCAGAACAGGGCAGAGCAAAGTACAACAGAGCAGAGCATATCAGTGTAGAGCAAAGCATGGTAAAGCTGAGCATGGCAAAGTAAGGTTGGGCGAGGCTAGGATATCCTAGAGTAGAGTAGAGAAGAGTGGAGTAGAGTAGAGATAGGTTTGGCTTGGCTAGGCTAGAAAAGGTATGAGTCAGATAGAGTAGAGTAGATTGAGTAGAGCAAAGTAGAGCTAGGTTAGGCTAGGCTATGATTGGATAGGCAAGGCTAAAGTAAAGTAAAGTAGACTAGAGTTGAGAAGAAAAGATTAGAGTAAAGTAAAGTAGAGCTAGGTTAGGCATGGCTAGGCTAGGCTAGGTATAGTAGAGTAGAGTAGAGTAGCATAGAGTAGGGTAGAGTAGAGCAGAATAGAGTAGAACAGAGAAGAGCAGAGTACAACAGAGCAAAGCAGAGCAACGTAGAGTAGAGCAGTGTAGAGAAAAGCAGAGCAAAGCAGAGTAAAGTAGAGCAAAGTAGAGAAGAACAAGGTTAGGCTAAAGTAGAGTAGGGTTAGTTTAGGCTTGGCTAGGTTAGAATAGAGTAGAGTAGAGTAGAGTAAACTAAAGTAAAGAAGAAAAGAGTAGAGTAGAGTATTGTTGAGTAGAGTAGAGTAGAGCCGAGCATAATAGAGAAGAGCTAGATTAGGCTACGGTAGGCTGAGCAAGGCTAGATTATAGTAGAGTTGAGCAAGGTTAGGTAAGGCTAGGCTAGCCTAGGTTAGAGTAGAGTAGAGTAGAGTAGTGTAGAATAGAGTAGAGTAGAGCTAGGTTAGGTTAGACTAGGCTTGACTAGAGTAGAGTAGAGTTGAGTTGAGTAGAGTAGAGTAGATAAGAGTAGAGTAAAGCTAGATTAGGGTTGGCTAAGCTAGAGTATAATAGAGTAGAGTGGAGTAGAGTAAAAAAGAGCAGAGTAGGACAGAGAATAATGGAGCAGAGTAGTGAAAAGTATTGGAGAGCATAGAAAAGCTAAGTTAGGCTAGGCCAGGCTAGGCTAGACTTGAGTATTTATAGTAGAGCTAGGGTTAGGCTCGGCAAAGCTTGGCGAGGCAAGGGTTGAGTAGAGTATAGTAGAGTAGAGCTAGGCTAGGCTAGGTTAGGCAAGGCTAAGCTAAGGTAGGCTAGGCTAGACAGGGTTAGAGTTGAGTAGAGTAGAGTAGAGCAGACTAGAATAGGGCAAAGCAGAGTAGAGTAAAGTAGAGAAGAGTATAATAAAGCAAAGTAGAGAAGAGAAGAGCATAATAAAGCAAAGAAGAGTAGAGCAGAGTAGAGAAGAGTATAGTAGAGTAAAGTAGAGCCTAGGTGAAGCTAGACTAGGCTAGGCAAGAGTAGAATAAAATAAGTTAAAGTAGAGTTTAGTAAGGCTAGGCTGGGCTAGGTAAGGTTAGGTTAGGCTATGTTAGGCTAGAGTAGAGTAGAGTCGAGTAGAGTAGAACTAAGTTAGGTTAAGCAAGGCTAGGCAAGGCTAGGCTAAAGTACAGTTGTGTGGAGTAGGGTAAAGCCGAGTAGAGTAGAGCAAAGTAAAGCAAAGTAGAGTATAGTAGAGTGAAGTGAAGTAAAGTAGAGCAAAGTAGAGTAGAATAGAGTAGAGCAAAGGAGAGGAGAGCAAAATAGAGCAGAGCTAGGTTAGGCTAGGCTAGGCTATGCTAAGATAAGCTAGGCAAGAGTAGAATAGAGTAGAGTAAAGTAGAGCTAAGTTAGGCTAGGCTAGGTTAGAGTAGAGTAGAGTATACTAGAGTAGAGTAGATTAGAGCTAGGTTAGCATAGGCTTGGCTAGATGAGACTAGGATAGAGTAGAGAAGAGCAGAGTAGAGTAGAGTAGAGCTGGGTTAAGCTAGGCTAGGCTAGAGTACAATAGAGCAGCGTAGAGTAGAGTAGAGTAGAGTAGAGCAGAGCAAAGTACAATAGAGTAGTGCAGAGCAGAGCAGAGCTAGGTTAAGCAAGGCTATGCTAAAGTAGAATATAGTAAAGTAGAGTAGAGCTAGCTTAGGCTAGGTTAGGATAGGCCAAGTTAGAGTAGAGTAGAGTAGAATACAGTAGACTACAGTATAGCAAAGTAGAGTAAAGAAAAGTAGAGTAGAGCTAGGTTAGGATAGGCATGGTTAGACTAAGCCAAGCTAGAGTAAGCTAAGTTAGGCTAAGATTGGCTAGAGTAGAGTAGAATGGAGTTTAGTAGAGCATAATAGAGTAGAGTTGAGCTAGGTTAGGCTAGGCAAAGCTTGGCTAAGCTAAACAAGACTACAGTAAAATAGGGTTGAGTAGAGTAGAGTAGAGTAGAACAGAGTATAGCAGAGTAAAATAGAGCAGAGCAAAGTAGAGCAAAACAGTATAGAGTAGAGCAGAGTAAATAAGAGCAGAGTAGAGTAGGGTAGAGTTAGGTTAGACAAAGCTAGCCTAAGATAAGTTAGAGTAGAGTAGACTAGAGTAGAGTAGCATAGAATTAGATTAGGCTAGACTAAGTTAGGCTATACTAGGGTAATCTAAGCTTGGCAAAAGTAGAGTATAGTAGAGCTAGATTAGGCCAGGCTGTGCTAGTGTACAATAAAGCAGAGTAGAGTGGAGTAGAGTAGAGCAGAGTAGAGTAGAGTAAAGTAGAGCAGAGCAGAGCAGAGCAGAGTAGAGCAGAGTAGAGTAAAGTAGAGTAGACCTAGGTTAGGCTAGGCTAGGTTAGGCCAGAGTAGAGTTGAGCAGAGCAGAATAGAGTAGAGTAGAGTAGAATAAAGTAGTGTTACATTATGCTTGGCTAGGCTAGGCTAAGTTATAGTAGAGTAGAGTAGAATATACTAGATTAGAGTAGAGTAGAGTAGTAGAACTAGGTTTGGCTAAGCTAAGCTAAATTATGCTAGAATAGAGTAGAGTAGAGCAGAGTGGAGAAGAATAGAGTAGAGTAGAGCAAAGTAGAGCAGAGTAGAGCAGAGTAGAGTAGAGTAGAGTAGAGTAGAATAGAGTAGAATAGAGTGGAATAAAGTAGAGTAAAATAGAGTAGAGCTGGGTTAGGCTAGGCTAGGGTAGGGTAGGCTAAGCTAAGATAGGCTAAGATAGACTAGGCTAGAGTAGAGTAGAGTAGAGTTAGGTAAGGCTGAGCTAGGCTAGGCTAGGTTAGAGCAGAGTAGAGAAGAGTAGAATAAAGTTAGGTAGAGAAGAGAAGGAAATAGTAGTATATAGTAGAGTACAGTAGTATAAAGTAGTGTAGAGAAGAGCTACGTTATGCTAGGCTAGGCTAGGCTATACTAAACTAAGCTAAAGTTGAGTAGAGTAGAGTACAATAGAGTAGAGTAGAGTAGAGCAGAGCAGAGTAGAGAAGAGTATAGTAGAGTAGAGTAGTATAGTATGGAATAGAGTGTAGTATAATAGAGTTAAGTAGAGTAGAGTAGAGAAAGGTTAGGCTAGGGTAGGCTTGGCTCAGCTAAGCTAGAGTGGAGTAGTATTGAGTAGAGTAAAGGAGAGCAGAGCACAGTAGAGTAGTTCAGAGTAGAGCAAAGTAGAGTAAAGAAGAGTAAGGCAAAGCAAAGTTAAGTTAGGCTAGGCTAAGTTAGGCTAGAGTAGAGTAGAGTTAAGCAAAGTAGAGATAGGTTGGGATAGGCTATGCTAGGTTAGGTTTAAGTAGAGTATAGTAGAGAATAGTAGAGTAAAGGAGAGTATAGTAGATCTAGGTTAGGCTTGGCTAGGTTAGGCTTGGCTAGGTTAGGCTAGGCTTGGGTAGGCTAAGCAAGGCTAAAGTAAAGTATAATAGATTAAAGTAGAGTAGAGTAGAGGAAAATAGAGCTAGGTTAGGTATGATAAGGCTTAGCTAGGCTAAATTAGGTAAAGCTAGGCTAGAGCACAGAGCAGAGAAGAGTATAGTAGAGTAGAGTTGAGCAGTGTAGAGAAGGGTAGAGCAGTGCAGAGCATGGCATAGTAGAGTAGAGTAGAGCTAGGTCAGGCTAGGCTAGGCTTGGCTCGACTTTGCTAGGCTAAGCTACGCAAGGCTACGCTAGAATAGAGTAGAGTAGAGTAGACCTTGGTTAAGCTAGGCTAGGCTATGTTAGAGTATAGTAGAGTCGAGTTGAGTAGAGTGAAGTAGAGTAGACTAAAGTATATTAAAGATAGGTTAGGCTAGGCTAGGTTTGGCTAGGCTAGAGTAGAGTAGAGTTGCATAGAGCAGAGTTAGGTTAGGTTAGGCTAGGCTTAGCTATGCTATGCTAAAGTAGAGTAGTATAGAGTAGAGTAGAATAGAGTAGAGTAGAGGAGAGCATAGTAGAGTCGAGTGGAGTAAAGTAGAGTAAAGTAAAGCAGAGCAATGTAGAGCAAAGCAAAGCAGAGTAGCATAGAGTAGAGCAAAGAAGAGTATAGTTGAGTTAGGTTAGGCTAGGCTAGGTTATGCTAGGCTAGGCTAGGTTAGAGTAGAGTAGAGTATAGTAGAGTAGAGAAGTATAGAGTAGAGTAGAGAAGAGTAGAGTAGAGCAGAGCATAACAAAGCAAAATAGAGTAAAGTAGAGTAGAATAGAGCAGAGTAGAGTAAAGTAGAGCTAGGTTAGGCTAGGCTAGGCTAGAGTATAGTAAGACAGAGTAGAGTAGAGTAGTGTAGAGCAAAGTAGAGTAGAGTAGAGTAGAGCAGAGTAGAGAAGAGTACAGTAGATAAAAGCTAGATTAGGTTAGGCTAGGCTAGACATGAGTAGAGTAAATTAAAGTAGAGTAGAGTAAAGTAAAGCAAGGTTAGGTTATATTAGGCTAGGTTATGTTAGAGTAGAGTAGAGTAAAATATAACAGATTAGAGTAGAGTAAAATATAATAGATTAGAGTAGAATAGATTAGAGTAGAGTAAAGTAGAGTAGAGTTAAGCTAAGCTAGGTATGGTTAAGGAAGGTTAGGTTAGAGTAGGTTAGGATAGGCTGGGTTAAGCTAGAGTAGAGTAGAGTATAATAGAGTAGAGTAGAGTAAAGCTAGGTTAGGCCATGCTAAACTAGGTTAGAGTATAGTAGAGTTGAGTACAATAGATTAGAGTAGAGAAGAGTATAGTGGAGCTGAAGAGAGCAGAGAAAAGCAGAAAAAAACATAGTAGAGTAGAGTAGAAAAGAGCAAAGTAGAGTAGAGTAGAGTAGAATTATGCTAGGCAAAGCTAGGCTAGGCTAGGTTAAAGTAGAGTAGAGAAAAGTAGAGTAGGGTAGAGTAAAGTAGAGTAAGGTAGAGTAGAGCAGAGTAGACTACAGTGGAATAAAGTTAGGTTAGGTTAGGCTAAGTTGGGATAGGCTAGGCTAGGCAAAAGTAGAGTAGAGTAGATTAGAGTAAAGTAGAGTATAGTATAGTAGAGCTAAGTTAGGCTGAGCTAGGCTAGAGCATAATAGAGTAGAGTAGAGTAGAGTAGAAAAGAGTAGTGTAGAGTACAATAGAGTAGAGTAGAGTTGAGCAGAGAATAGTAAAGAAAAGCAAAGTAAAGTAGAGTAGAGTAGAGTACAGCTAAGTTAGGCTAGGCTAAAGTAAAGTAGAGCTTTATTAGGCTAGGTTAAGTTAGAGTAGAGTAGAGAATAATATAGTAGATTAGAGTAGAGTACAGTAGAGTAAAGTAGAGTAGAGTTTGGTTATGGTTGGATAAGCTTGGCTAGGCTAGAGTAGGTTAGGCTAGGCTAGAGTAGAGTAAAACAATGCATAATAGAGTAAAGTAGATTAAAGTAGAGTAGAGCTAGGTTAGGCTTGGCTAAACTAGGCCAGAGTAGAGTAGAGTATAGTAGAACAAAGCAGAGCAGAGTAGAGCAGAGCAGAGCAAAGTAGATTAGAACATAGCAAATCATAATAGAGTAGAGCATAGTAGAGCAGAGCAGAGTAGAGTGAAGCAGAGTAGAGTATAGCTATGTTAAGCTAGGTGAGGCTAGGCTAGAGTAAAGTAGTTTAGATTAGAGTAAAGTAGAGTATAATAGAGTAGAGCTAGGTTAGACTAGGCTAGGCTAGGCAAGAATAGGTTAGGCTAGGTTAGAGTATAATAGAGTAGAGTAGAGTATATTAGAGTAGAGTAGACTATAGTAGCACTAAGTTAGGCTAGGCTTGGCTAAAGCATAATATAGTAGATTATAGTAGAGTAGAGCAGAGCAAAGCTGAGAAGAGTAGAGCAGACTAGAGTAGAGTAGAGCAGAGCTAGGTTAGGCTAGGCTAGAGTAGAGTAGAGTAGAGGGGAGTATAGTATAGTAGAATATAGTAGAGCTAGATTATGTTAGGCTAGGCTAGGCTAAGTTAGAGTAGAGTAGAGTAGAATATACTAGATTAGAATAGAGTGGAGTGGAGTAGAGTAGAGTAGAGTAAAGTAGAGTAGAGGTAGGTTAAGCTAGGTTAGGCTAATCTAGGCTAAACTAAGGTGGAATAGAGTAGAGGAGAGCAGAGTAGAGAAAAGTAGAGTAGAGCAGAGTAGAGTAGAATAGAGCAAAGCAGAGTAGAGCAGAGCAGAGCAATGTAGAGCAGAGCAGAGTAGAGCAGAGCAAAGTAGAGCAAAGTAGAGCATAATAAAACAGAGCAGAGCAGAGCAAAGTAGAGAAGAGTAGGGTAGAGTAGAGTAGAGTAGAGTTGAGTAGAGTAAATTAGAGTGGACTAAGTAGAGTAAAATAAAGTAGAGCTTGGTTAGGCTAAGCTAGGGTAGGCTAGGCTTGGGTAGGCTAGGCTAGGTAAGAGTAGAGTAGCGTAGAGCTAGGTAAGGCTAGGTTAGGCTAGAGGAGAGTAGAGAAGAGTAGAATAAAGTAAGGTAGAGAAGAGTAGGTAAGAGTAGTATATAATAGAGTAGAGTGGAGTAGAGTTACGTTATGCTAGGTTAGGCCAGGCTAAAACTAGGCTAAAATCGAGTAGAGTAGAGTAGACTAGAGTAGAGTAGAGCAGAGTAGAGTAGAGTAGAGTAGTGTAGAGTAGAATAGAGTGTAGTATAATAGAGTTGAGTAGAGTAGAGTAGAGCTAGGTTAGGCTAGGGTAGGCTTGGCTCAGCTAAGCTAGAGTACAGTAGTGTTGAATAGAGTAGAGGAGAGTAGAGCAGAGCAGAGCAGATCAGAGCAGAGCAAAGCTAAGTAAAGTAGAGCAAAGTAAAGCCAAGTTAAGCTAGGCTAGGCTAAGTTAGGCTAGAGTAAAGTAGATTAGAGATAGGTTGGGCTAGGCTATGCTAAGTTAGGTTTGAGTAGAGTAGAGTAGATTAGAGTAAAGGAGACTATAGTAGAGCTAAGTTAGGCTTGGCTAGGTTAGGCTAGGCTAGGGTAGGCTAGGCTAAGGTAGGCTTGAAAAGGCTAAAGTAATGTATAATAGAGTAGAGTAGAGTAGAGTAAAGTAGAGCTAGGTTAGGCACGACAAGGCTTGCTAGGGTAGATTAGAGTAGAGTAGAGTAGAATAGAGTAGTGTAGAGAAAAGCAAAGCAAAGTAGAGTAATGTAGAGTAGAGTAGAGCTAAGTTAGGCTAAGCTAGGTTAAAGCAGAGTAGGGCATAGTAGAATAGAGTTGAATAGAGAAGAGTAGAGTAGAGGATAGTAGAGTAGAGCATAATAGAGTAGAGCTAAACAGGGCAGAGTTGAGTAGAGAAGAGCTAGGTTAGGATAGGTTAGGCTATGTTAAAGTAGAGTAGAGCAGAGCATAGTAGAGCAGAGTAGAGTAGAGAAGAATAGAGTAGAGCATAACAGAGTAGAGCACGGTAGAGACGAGTAGAATAGAGCATAATAGAGAAGAGCAGAGCAAAAAATAGTAGCGTAGAGCTAGGTTAAGCTAGGCTAGGCTAGCCTTAGCTGGAGTAAAGTAGAGTAGAGCTGGGTTAGGCTAGGCAAGGTTAGGTTAGAGTCGTGCAAAGTAGAGTAGAGTAGAGTGGAGTAGAGTAGAGTATAGTAGAGTAGAGTAGCATAAAGTAGTGTATAGTGTAGTATAATATAATAGAATTGAGTATAGTAGAGTAGAGCTCAGTTAGGCTAGGCTAGGTTAGGGTAGGCATGGCTAGGCTAGGCTAGAGCCAAGTAGAGTAGAGTATAGAAGAGTAGAGTAGAGCTCGGTTAAGTTAGGCTAGGCTAGAGTATAATGGAGCAGAGCAGAGCGAAACAAAGTAGAGCATAGCAAAGTATAGCAGAGCAGAGTAGAGCTGAGTAGAGTAGAGCACAGTGGAATAAGGCAAAGCAAAGTAGAGTAAAGCAGAGTAGAGCCAAGTAGAGCTGGGTTAGGTTGAGCTAGGTTAAGCTTGACTAGTCTATGCTAAGTTAGAGTAAATTATAAAAGAGTAAAGAAGGGTAGAGTAGACTAGAACATAATATAATAGAGTAATGTACAGTATAATATAGTAGAGTAGAGTAGAGTAGAGTAGAGTATAATAGAGCTAGGTTAAGCTAGGCTAGGCCAGGTTAGGTTAGGCTAAAGAAGAGTACAGAAGAAAGTAATAAAGTAGAGTATGGTATAACAGAGTATAGTAGAGTAGAGTAGAGTAGAGCTAAGTTAAGTTAAGCTAGGCTAGAGTACAGTAGGGCAAACTAGACTTGACTAGAGTAGGGCAGAGTAAAGCAGAGCATAGTTGAGTAGAGCATAATAGAGTAGAGTAGGGCTAGGTTAAGCTAGGCTAGGCTAGACTAGAGTGGTGTGTAGTAAAGTAGAGCTTGGTTTGGGTAGGCTAAGTTAAAGTAGAGTAGAGTAGAGTAAAGTAGTCTAGAGCTAGGATAAGCTAGGATAGGGTAGTTTATGCTAGGGTAGGCTAGGCTAGAGTGTAGTAGGGTAGAGTACTGTAGAGTAGAGTAGATTAGAGCTAGGTTAGGCATGGCTAGGCTAGGCTATGCTAAACTATACTAGAGTAGAGTAGGGTAGAGCAGAGTATAGTAGAGCGGAGTTGAGTAAAGTAGAGCAAAGCACATAACAGAGTAGAGCTAAGCTGAGCAAAGTAAAGGAAAGTATAGCAGAGCAAAGTGGAGCAAAGAAAACTAGAGCAGAGCAAAGAAGAGTAGAGCTCGGTGAGGCGAGGCTAGGCTAGGCTAGGCTATGCTAGAATAGAGTAAAGTAGAGTAGAGTATAGGTAGGTTAGGCTTGGCTGGGCTAAGCTATGTTGACTAGAGTACAGTAGAGTAGTGTATAGTAGAGTTGAGGAGAGAGTAGAGCTAGGTTAAGTTAGGCTAGGTTAGGCTAGGCTAGGCTAGGGACTGCTAGGCTACGCTAAAGTAAAGCAGAGTAGGGTAGAGTAGAGAAGAGTAGAGTAGAATAGAGTAAAGTAGAGCTTGGTTAGGCATGATGAGGCTAGGCTAGGTTAGAGTAGAGTAGATTAGAGTAGAGAAGTGTAGAGTAGAGCAGAGAAGAGTAGAGTAGAGCAGAGCATAGCAAAGCAAAGTAGAGTAGAGTAGAGTAGAGCAGAGTAGAGCAGAGTAGAGTAGTGTAAAGTATAACAGAGTAGAACTAGGTTAAGCAAGGCTAGGCTAAGCAAGGCTAGAGTGGAGTTGAGTAGAGCTAGGTTCGGCTAGGCTAGGGTAGGCTAGGTTAGAGTAGAGTAGAGAAGACTAAAGTAAGGTAGAGAAGAGTAGAGAAGAATAGAGTAGACTAGAGTAAAGTATAACAAAGAAGAGCAAAGCAGAGTAGGCTTGGTTTGGTAAAGCAAGGCTAGACTATAGTAGAGTAGAGCTAGGTTAGGTTAAGCTAAGCTAGGCTAAGTTTGAATGGAGCAGAGTAGAGTAGGGTAGAGTGGTGTAAAGTCTTGTAGAGTAGAGGAGAGTAGAGCTAGGTTAGGCTATACAATGCTAGGATAAGTTTGGCTAGGATAGGCTAGGCTAGGCTAGAGTAGAGTAGAGCTTAGTAGAGTAGAGTAGAGCTAGATTAGGCTTGGTTAGGCCAGATTAGGCTAGAGTATAAAAGAGTAGAGTAGAGTAGACTAGAAAAGAGTAGAGTAGAGCAGAGTAGAGAATAGTAGAGAAGAATAGAGAAAAGTAGAGAAGGGCAGAATGGAGTAGAGTAGAGCTAAGTTAGGCCAGGTCATGCTAAGCTAGCTAGAGTAGAATAGAGTATAGTAGAGCTAAGTTTGGCTTGGCTAGGCTAGGAGAGGGTAGAGTAGAGTAGAGTAGAGCTAGGTTAGGCTAGGCAAGACTAGGATAGGCTAAGGTAGGCTAAGTTAGGCTAGGCTAGAGTATATTAGACTAGAGTAGAGTAATATAGAGTAGAGTAGAACAGAATAGAGCTTATTTAAGCTAGGCTAGGCTAGAGCAGAGTAGTGTAGAGTAGAGTTGAGTAGAGTAGAGCAGGACAAAGTAGGGCTGAGCAAAGTAGGGTAGAGCAGGGTAGAGTAGAGCTGAGTAGAGTAGAGAAGAGAAGAGTATGGTAGAGCAGAGAAGAGTAGAGCAGAGTAGAGTAGAGCTTTGGTGAAGGTAGGCTAAGCTAGGAAATAGTAGAGTATAGTAGAGTTGGTTAAGGTAGAGTATAGTAAGGCCATGCTAGGCTAGGAAAGGTTAGGCAAGGCTAGGCTAGGCTTAGCTAGGTTTGGCTAAAGTAGAGTAAAGTAGGATAGGGCCAAGTTAGGCTTAGCTAGTCTAGAGTATAATAAAATAGAGTAGTTTAGAGTAGATTATAGTAGAGTAGAATAGAGTAAAACTATGCTAGGTTAGGTGAGGTTAGGTTAGGATAACTTAGGCTAGGCTAAGATAGGCTAGGCTAAACTAGGCTAGGGTAGGTTAGGCTAATCTAAGTTAGAGTCAAGTAGAGTAGGGTGAAGTAGAGTTAAGTAGAGTAGAGCATAGTAAAGTTGGGTAAGGTGAGGCTAGCGTAGGCTTGGCTAGGCTTGGATAGGCTAGGATAGGCGAGAGTAGAGTAAAGTTGAGTAGTAGAAAGGTAAGTTAGGCTTAGCTAGGTTAGAGTAAAATAAAATAGAGTAGAGTGGAGTAAGGCTAGGCTAAGCTTGGCTAGGCTAGAGTAGAGTAGTGTAGAGTAGGGTAGAGTAGAGTATAGTATGGTTGGGCTAGGTTTGGCTATGTTTGACTAAGCTAGGTTAGGGAAGGTTAAGTTAGGTTTGGGTAGAGTAGAGTAGAGTAAAGTAGCATAGAGTTGAGGTAGGCTTGGCTATGTTTGAGTTGAATAAAATAAAGTAGAGTAGAGTAGAGTAAGGTTAGGCTAGGCCTGGTGAGGTTAGGTTAGGCTAGGCTCGGCTAGGTTAGGCTAGAGTAGAGTAGAGTTGAGTAGAGTAGAGCATAATAAGGTTTGGCTGGGCTAGGCTACATTAGGCTAGGTTTGGCTAGGTTAAGCTAGAGTGGAGTAGAGTAGAGTAGAGGAGCATAAAGCTAAGTTAGGCTTAACTAGGCTAGAGTAAAAGAAAATAGAGTAGAGTACAGTAGAGTAGAGTGAGGCTAGGCTAAGCTAGGTGAGGTTAGGTTAGGATAGGTTAGGCTATGCTAGGCTAGACTAAGTTAAGTTTGGCTAGGCTAGGCTAGGTTAAATAAGAGTAGAGTAAAGCAAAATAAAGTATAGTAGAGTAGAGAAGAATAGATTAGAATATAGTAAGGCTAGGTGAAGCTAGGCTAAGTTAGACTAGAGTAGAGTAGAGTAGAGTAGCATAAAACAAAGTTAGGCTAGAGGAAAATAAAATAAAGTAGAGTGGAGTGGAGTAGAGTAAGGTTGGGCTAGGCTAGGTGAGGTTATGTTAGGCTAGACGAGGGTAGGATAGGCTAGGTTAGAGTAGGGTAGTACAGGATAGAGTAGAGTAGAGTTGAGTAGAGTGCAGTAGAGTAGAGTATAGTACTGCACAGTATAGTAGAGTTGAGTAGAGTAGAGCAGAGCTGAGAAGAGCAGAGCATAACAAAGTAGAAAAGAGCAAAGCAGAGCAGAGCATAATAAAGCAATGAAGAGTAGAGTAGAGCATAGCAATGTGGAGCAAATAAGATCTGAGCAGAGAAGACTAGAGCAGAATAGAGCATAGCAGAGTGAGGTTAAGTATTTCTGAGATGAGGTTAGGCTAGGCTTAGTTAGGGAAGAGAAGAATAGAGTAGGGTAGGGTAGAGTTGAGTATAGTAAGGCTAGGTTAGGTTAGGCTTGACAAGATTAGGCTAGAGTAAGATAGAGCAGAGTAGAGTAGAATAGAACTAACTTAGGCTTAGCTAGGCTAGAGTGGAATAAAATAGAGTAAAGTAGAGTAGAGTAGAGTAGAACTTAAGTGAGGTTAAGCTAGGCTAGGCTAGAGTAGAGTATAGTATGGTTATGTTAGGTTAGGCTAGGCTAGGTTTGGCTAGAGTAAAGTGGAGTAGAGTAGATTAGAGTAGAGTAAGTATAGGCTAGGTTAGGTGAGGTTTAGTTAGAATAAGTTATGCTAGGCTAGGCTCAGCTAGGCTAAGCTAGGCTCGATAATGCTATAGTAGAGTAGAGTAGAGTAGAGTAAAATAGAGTAGAGTATAGTAGAGTAGAGTAGAGTAGAGTATAGTAAGGCTAGGTAAGGCTAGGCTATGTGAGGTTAGGATATTCTAGGTTAGGCTAGAGTAGAATAGGGTAGAGTAGAGTAGTATAAAGCTAGGTTAGGCTTAGCTAGGCTAGAGTGAAATAAAATATAGTAGACTAGATTAGAGTAAGGCTAGGCTAGACGAGGTTATGCTAGGCTAGGATAGGTTAAAGTAGGCTAGGCTTGGCTAGGTTAAAGTAGGATAGGGTAGAGTAGAGTAGAGTAGAGTAGAGTAGAGTATGGTAGAGTAGAGTAAATTATAGTATAGTTGAGTAAAGAAGAGTATAATAGGATAGAATAGAGTAGAGTAAAGTAAAGTAAAATAGGATAGAGCTATGTTAAGCTTAGCTAGGCTAGAGTAAAATAAAATAATGTAAAGTAGAGTAGAGTAAAACTAGTCTAGGCTAGGCTAGGCTAGAGTGTAGTAGACTATAGGTAGAGTAGAGTATAGTAAGGTTGGGCTAAGCTAGGTTAGGTTAGGCTATGCTATGTTAGGTTAGGCTTGGTTAGGCAAGAATATAATAGAGTAGAGTAAAGCAGCATAGAACTAAGTTAGGATTAGTTAGGCCAGAGTAGAATAAAATAAAGTATAGTATAGTAGAGTAGGGCAGAGTAGAGTATAATAAGGTTAGGCTAGGCTAGGTTAGGATAGGCTATATTAGGCTAGAGTAGAGTAGAGTAGCATATAACTAAGTTAGTCTTAGCTAAGCTAGGGTAGAATAAAATAGATTATAGTAGATTAGAGTAGAGAGAGTAAAGTAAGGCTAGGATAGGCTATGTGAGGTTAGGTTAGGATAGGTTAGGCTAGGCTAAGCAAGGCAAGGCTAGACTAGGCTACAGTAGAGTAGAGTATAGTGGAGCAGCAAAGAGCTAAGTTAGGCTTACTTAGGCTAGAGTAGAATAAAATAGAGTGGAGTAGAGTAGAGCAGAGTAAGACTCAGCTAGGCTATGTAAGGTTAGATTAGGTTAGGCTCAACTAGGCTAGGCTAGGTTAAGTTCAAGTAGGGTATGGTAGAGTAGAGTAGAGTAGAGTAGAGTAGAAAAGAGCAATAGAGTAGAGAAGAGTATTGTAGAGTAGAGTAAAGCAGAGCAGAGCAAGGTTAGGCTAGACTAGGTTAGGTTAGCGAGGCTAAGCTAGAGTAGAGTAGAGTAGAGAAAATCTTGGCTAGGCTAGGTTAGAGTAGAGTAGAGTGGAGCTAGGCTAGGCTAGGGTAAGCTAGGTTAGGCTAGGCAAGAGTAGAGTAGAGTAGATTAAAGTAGAGTAGAGTAGAGTAGAGTAGAGCAGAGCAGAGTAAAGCTCGATTAGGCTAGGCTGGGCTGGGCTGGGCTAGAGTAGAGTAGACTAGAGTAAAGTAAAGTAGAATAGAGCATAGTATAATAGAGTAGAGCAGAATAGAGTAGAGTAGAACAGAGAAGAGTACGGTAAAGTAGAGTAGAGTAAAGCAGAGTATAGCAGAGCAGAGTAGAGCAGAGCAAAAATTAATTGAGCTAGGTTAGGCTAGGCAAGGCTAAGTAGAGTAGAGTTGAGATGAGCTTGGTTAGGCAAGGCTAGGCTATACTAAGTTAGAGTAGAGTAGAGCAGAGTAAAGTAGAGTATAGTATAGTAGAGTAGAGTAGAGCAGAGTAGAGTAGAGCATATTAATGCTAAGTTAGGCTGGGCTAGGTTACTCTAGAGTAGAGAAGAGTTAGGTAGGCTAGGCAAGGTTAGAGTAGAGTAGAGTATAGTAGAGTAGAGTTGAGTAGAAGAGCAAGGTTAGGCTAGGCTAAGCTAACCTAGAGTAGAGTAAAGTAAGATAGAGTAAAAGAGCAAGGTTAGGCTAAGCTAAGCTAGGTTAGAGTATAATAGAGTAGAGTAGTGTAGAGAAGAGTAGAACATAGCAAAGTAGAGTAAAGCAAAGTAGAGTAGAGTAGAATAGGGTGGAGTGGAGTAGAGCAAAGAATTAAAAAGAAGAGCAGAGCATAGTACTGTAGTGCAAAGCAATGTTAAGCCAAGATAGGCTAGGCTAAGCAAGGCTAGGCCAGGCTAGATTTGGCTAGGCTAGACTGGAGTGGAGTAGAGTAGAGAAGATTAGGGCAGTGTAGAGTAGAGCAAAAAAAAGCAAAGCAAGGTAGAGCAGAGTAGAACTGAGTCAAGCTAGGTTAGGCTGGGTTATGCTAAGGTAGGCTAGGCTAGGCTAGAGTAGACAAGAGTAGAATAGAACATAGTATAATAGAGTAGACTAGAGTGTAATACAGTAGAGTAGAGTAGAGTAGTGTAAAGTAGAGTAGAGTAAAGTAAAGTAGAGTAAGGAAGAAGAGAGGAGAGCAGAGCAAAATAGAGGAGAGCAAAGCAGTGTAGAGTAGAGTAAAGCAGAGCAGAGCAGAGCTAGGTTAGGCTAAGCTAAGCTAGAGAAGAGTAGAGTAGAGTTAGGTTAAGCTAGGCTAGGTTGGAGTAGATTAGAGTAGAGTAGATTAGAATAGAGTATTGTAGAGTTTACTAGAGTAGAGCAAAGTAGTGTAGAGTAGATTAGAGCTAGGTTAAGCTAAGCTAGGCTAAACTAGCCTAGACTAGACTAGAGTAGAATAGAGCTAGGTAGGCTGGGCTAAGATAGTCTAGATTAGAGTAAAGAAGAGTGGAGCGGAGTATGGTAGAGAGGAGTAGAACTAGGTGTGGCAAGGCTAGGCTAGGTTGGGTTAGGCTAGATTAAGCTAGGCTAGAGTAGAGTAGAGTACGGTAGAGTAGTGTAGAGCGAAGTTAGGCTATACTAGGCTAGGCTAGAGTACAATAGAGTAGAGTAGAGTAGAGAAGAGTAGAGCAGAGTAGTGTAGAATAGAGTAGAGTAAGGTAGAGCAGAGTATAGTAGTAAAATATATAGTAGAGCATAGTAGAGTAGAGCAAAGCTAGGTTAGGCTAGGCTAGGCTAAAGTAGATTATAGTAGAGTAGAGTAGAGCTAGGTTTGCCTAGACTAGGTAAGGCCAGGTTAGAGTAGAATAGAGTAAATTAATGTAGAGTAGATTAGAGTCGAGTAGAGTAGAGAAGAGTAGAGTAGAGTAGAGCAAGGTTAGGCTAGGGTAGGCTAGGCGAGAGTTGAGTAGAGTATAGTACAGTAGAGCAGAGCTTAGTTAGGCTAGGCTAGGCTAAGCTACAGTAGAGTATAGTAGAGTTGAGTAGAGCAGAGAAGAACAAAGTATAGTAGAACAGAGCAGAGAAGAGCAAAATAGAGCAGAGCAAAGAAGAGTAGAGCAAAACAGAGTAGACTAGAGTAGAGCAGAGTGGAGTAAAGTAGAGTAGAGTAGATTTGAGGTAGGTTAGGCTAAGCTAGGCTAGGCTAAGTTTGAGTAGGGTAGAGTATAGTAGAGTGGAGTAGAGTAGAGTAGAGTATAGTAGAGTAAAGTAATGTATAGTATAGTAGAGAAGAGTTGAGTAGAGAAAAGCTTGGTTAGTCTAGGCTATGTGGGGCTAGGCTTGGCCAGGGTAGGTTAGGTAAGGCTAGATTAAAGTAGAGTAGAGTAGAGTAGGGTTTGGTTAGGTTAGGCTAGGCTAGGCTAGAGTAGAGTAGAGCAGAGTTAAGTGAAGCAAAGTAGAGGAAGATAGAGTAGAGCAGAGTAGAGTAGAGTAGAATAGAGCAAAGCAAAGAAGAGCAGAGCTATGTTAGGCTAGGCTAGGCTACGCTAGGCTAGGCTACAGTAGAGTAAAGTAGAGTACGACAGAGTTGAGCTAGGTTAGGCTAGGCCAAGCTAGGTTAGAGTAGAGTAGAGTAGAGTATAGTGGAGTAGAGTAGGGTAGAGTAGAGCTAGGTTAGGCAAGGCTTGGCTGGGCTAGGTTAGGCTAGAGTGGAGGAGAGTAGAGTAGAGTGCAGTAGAGGCAGGTTAGGCTTGGCTAGGTTAGAGTACAGTAGATAAAAGTAGAGTAGAGTAGAGTAGAGCAAAATACAGTATAGTAGAGGAGAATAGAGTAGAGCAGAGCAGAGAAGAGTAGAGTAGAGAGGAGCAGAGCAGTCTAGAGTGTACTTAGGTTATACTATGTTATACCCGGTAAAATATTATAGGTTTAATCTTCAATAATTCGAATTGTGGCTTGGATGATTTCAGATCGACAGTAGGATGAGCCAGGAGCTCAATTGGAGGCTATTGGAATTTCTGAAATTTTTTGGGGATTTTTCGGAGCACCGAGATTTTTTTAAAAAAAAAACGAAATTTGGATTTTTATTTTCTTTTACCGCGCGTGAACCGGACCGGAGCGGTTCAGCGAAGGCGAAGCGGTTCAGCGAAGGTGGAGCGGTTCAGCGAAGGCGGGGCGGTTCGCCGAGGTGCGTTTGCGCGTGCGTATGGATAAGCCGCGGATAAGCGGATCGGACGGACGAGATCAGCGGTGGAGATTAACCGGCTGATCGAGTGTTAAGCGGCGTTTTTAGAAGGTCAACCGGCGCTTAATGGGTCTTAACGGGTTATTACCGGTTTAAGCTGGGTATTTAACCCGAACTGTTCGGCTGTTAGGGTTTCGAATGGCGGTTAGAGGCGAAGCGTTCGCGGCGAACGGCGGTGATTTCCGGCAGCCTTCCAAGGGGCTTTTGGTAACTGGAGATTCGCGGGACAGAGGCGAGCCTTTTGGTACCGGTTTCGTTCGGCGAGGGGCTGCGGTTGATCGCGTGCGGGCTTCACCGTCGCCGGCGACGAGCAAAGGTAGGAAATTCTGAATTAAATTAGTTAATTAGCAAATTAAAATATGGATTATTTTGTAAATAGTAGGAAATTCAGAATTAAATTAGTTAATTAGCAAATTAAAATATGGATTATTTTGCAAATAGTAGGAAATTCAGTTTTTAAATTAGTTAATTAGCAGAAATTAAAAGCATGGAATATTTTGCTTAATGAACACAAGCATGTGGATGAAAAATCGGACTTAGTTGAATGCTAATCTGCGTCTTTTACAATTTTTGGATTTCTGGAAAATTTCTATTTCGCCGGAAAATTTAGTTAGGTAGGAAATTCGGTTTTAAATTAGTTAATTAGTAGAAATTAAAAGCATGGAATATTTTGCTTAATGAAATCAAGCATGTGGATGAAAAATTGGACTTAGTTGAATGCTAATTTGCGTCTTTTACAATTTTTGGATTTGTGGAAAATTTCTCATTTCGCCGGAAAATTTAGTTAATGTTTAGGAACATGTTAGGGATTTGAATTATCAGTTTGCCATTGAATTAGTTAATTAATTGTTGGATTAATCTTACGGCAATAGCGTAAGGGCGAACTCCTTCGGCGGAAATTTTAAATTAGTGGCATTATTGAAACATTAGGATAGTACGAACATCGAATTTTGTTTCTCCTTGTTCGCGTTCGCCGGAAATCGACGGAAGGAATTGGATTGGTCGGCGATTGCTTCAGATAGGGTTCGCGGGAGTCGGACCGAGGAAGGAGAAGGGTTTAGATTAATTACGAATTTATTTAAGTAATTAATGGTATTTATATAATATTTATTAGTAATTATATTTATTTAAGCATCGACCGATTAACGGATTATTAAAGAATTTGGTTCGGCGGTGTCGCGGTTCAGCACGAGGGTTCCGAACCGGCAGCGAAAACCGGTTCAGCGGGATTCGGCGCGGACGAACGGCGCGGAGGAAAATTTAATTCGGAAATTAAATCCGAATTTTCGGAAAAAGGATATATGTGGAATTTAAATTTTAAATTTGGAAATTTATTCCGAATTTCGGAAAATGGATAAAGGGCAGAAATTGATTTTGGAAATTAAAACTTCCTGAAGTGAGGAAGAGGTGATTTTTGGAAATCACGTAGCCAAGTTGAAATTGACTGTTGGAAATTACCCATAAATTCAGTGCAGCTGGATTAGTTGGAAGGAAGTGTGACACTTGGGTGTTACCAGAATAGTCAGAATTTTGGTACAGTTTGTGTTGCTTGGATGACAATGACATGGATTGAGTCAGTTTACTCAGTGTTGGCATATTTCATGGATTGGCATATTGGACCGGACTACTATAGGCCCTATATGATGTTTTAGGGTAGTTGTTGTAGGTAACTGTGCTGTACAGACTTAACTTTCATAGTATACATGTGGACTGGTATGCGCCTTGTTGTATCTGGACACATGTTGCCGAATCTTGGAGTTAGAGCTTGGCAATGACTGTAGGGGCGTGGCCTCTATGGAAATTGTTGGGAGAGGACTTCTTGTGACGGTGGCTGAGTCGATCTCTTCTGGTCCACGAGTGTAGGCCTGCGCGCCTGAGAGTGGCAGTGGCAGGGGTGACTCGCCGTGGCTAGTCAAGTGTGTAGGCCTGCGTGCCTGAGGGTGGCAGGGGTGTCTCACGTTGGCTAGAGATCTATGTGACTGGTTCTGTCTATAGTCTCCAGAAGATTGATTGACGAGAGACGCTGCGGTGTCGGGTGCTAGGCGTTGTGATGCGTGCACAGAGATGGGCGTGTCCCACTGGCATGCTTTGCCTAGGCGCCATGTGTGCGCAGAGATGGGCGTGTCCCGCTGGCATGCTACCTGGGAGCACAGAGGAGAGCTACTCTGGTGTGACTGGGGGTGACTGTGGTTGGTCAGAGTCTGGGACTGAGAGTGCCTTTCCACCCTACATTGTTATGCTGTATTCCTATACTCTTGCTATTATCCTTCTCTTGCATGTGAGTTTTTACTAGCTGTCTTTCCTACTGGGCGTAGGTCACTCCTTTATTATCTATATTTTTCCAGCGGCTCGACAGCCTTGACGCCACCCAGATTAGGTGGGATCGTGGTCAACAGGCTAGTGGAGGATATCTGATCTGTGATTTTCTGAGACATTTTGGTTAGTGTGATTGATACTATTGGATGTATTCAGGGAGACTGTTATTCTTATGTCATGTAATATGTGAGGGTGATTCTGACTTATGTATCTAGTTGGATGATATTGTATTTGTTGGACTTGGATCTTATTCTTGTGATGTAGTTTCCATTCACTGTTTTACTTTATTGTCTTGGTGGTATAGTGTGTGGAATGCCATATTTTATCTGAGGATGTTATGTATTTTATTTTTGATGGTGAGGTCATTACATGACTATGGAACTTAACCGTGGGGATTCAGACTTCTATTAGATCTGTTCTCCTACCGGTATGGGTTAGGAGTATGGGGTCTAGTAGGAGTAACATTGCGCGAGTCCATCTGTTAATTCAGGAGTCATGAACCTGATTTGACGGTGTACCCAGGAGATGGGATCCACATTGTTAAGGAAAGTAGGTGTGTAATGATGTGTTATATCCTATGTTTTTCGTAGGCTACTCAGGTTGGTATGGGACGATCTGAGCTGTCTATATGCAAAAAAAAAAATATATGCCAAAAATCAGCCTAGGAAAAAATGGGGTGTAACACACTAGGCTATAGTAGAGTAGAGTAGAGTATAACATAGTCGATTAAAGTTGAGTAGAGTAAAATAGAGTAGAGTTACGTTAGGCTAAGTTAGGCTAGGGTAAGCTAGGCTAGAGTTGAGTAGAGTAGACTAGCATAGAGAAGAGTAGAGTAGAGGATCTTAGTTGGGCTAAGATAGTCTAGGCTAGGGTAGGCTAGGCTAGAGTAGAGTAGAGCAGAGTAGAGTAGAGTTGAACAGAGTAGAGAAGAGTATAGTAGAATAGAGTAGAGCAAAGAAAAGTAGAGTAGAGTAGAGTAGAGAATAGAAAAGTAGAGCAAAGCATTGTAGAGTTAGGTTAGGCTAAGCTATACTAGGCTAGGCTAAGCTAACCTAGGTTAGAGTAGAGTAGAGTGGAGTAGAGTAGAGTGGAGTAGAGTAGAGTAAAGTAGAGTAGAGTAGAATAGAGAATAATATAGTAGAGTAGAGTAGAGTAAGGGTAGGTTAGGTTAAGCTAGGCTAAGCTAGACTACAGTATAGTAGAGTAGAGCTAGGTTAGGTTATGATAGGCTGATCTAGAGTTTAGTAGAGTATAATAGAGTAGAGTAAAATAGAGTATAATAGAGTAGAGTAGGGTAGGATGGAGTAAGATAGAGTAAAGTAGAGTAGAGAATAGCAAAGCAGAGTAGACTAGAGCAGAGCAGAATAGAGTAGAGCAGAATATAGTAGAGAAAAGAAGAGCATAGTGGAGCAGAGTAGCATAGAGTAAAGCAAAGAAGAGTAGAGTAGAGCAGAGTAACGTTAGCTAGGCTAAGTTATGCTAGGGTAGTTCAGGAAAGGTTAAGCTAGTGTAGAATATAGTACAGTACAATAGAAGAGATAGAGCAAAGTAGAGTAGAGTAGAAAAAAGTAGAGTAAAATAGAGTAGAGTAGAATAACATAGAGAAAAGAAAATTAGAGTAGAGCAAAGAAGAGTAGAGTAAAGCCGAATAGAGCAGAGTAGAGTAAGGTTAAACTAGGCTAGGCTATACTAGGCTAGGTAGGGAAGGCTAGGATAGAGTAGAGTGGAGTTGAGTTGGGTAGAGTAGAGTAGAGTAGAGTAGAGTAGAGTGTAGCTAGGTTAGGCTATACTAGAGTAGAGTAAAATAGAGTAGAATAGAGTATAATAGAGTAGAGTAGAGTGGAGTAAAGTAGAGTAGAGCTAGGTTTGGCTAAGCTAGGCTAGGCTATGCTAGGCTAGAGTAGAGTATATTAGAGTAAAGTAGAGTAGAGCAAGGTTAGGCTATGCTATGCTAGAGTACAGTAGATCAGAGTAGAGTAGAGTAGAGTAGAGCAGGATAGAGCAGAGCAGAGCAAAACAAAGTAGTGGACAGTAGGGCTAAGTAGAGTTAGGTTATATTAAGCTAGGTGAGGCCTAGTATGGCTAGGCTAGGCTAAGCTAAGCTATGCTAGAGTAGAGTTTAGTAGGGTCGAGCTAAGTTAAGCTAGGTTAGAGTAGAGTAGAGCATAGTAGAGTGGAGTGAAGTGGAGTAGTGTAGAGCTAGGTTAAGCAAGGCTAGAGTAGAGTAGAGTAGAGCAGAGCTAGGTTAGGCTAGGCGAGGTTAGAGTAGGGTAGAGGAGAGTAGAGTAGAGTATTGTAAAGTAGAGAAAAGCTAGGTTATGCTCGACTAGGATAGAGTATAGTGGAGTAGAGTAGAGTAGAGCATAGCAGAGTAGACTAAAGAAGAGCAAAGGAAACTAGAGCATAATAGAGCAGAGTAGAGGAAATAAGAGTAGAGTTAGGTTAGGCTAGGCTTGGTTAGCCTAGAGTATAGTAGAATAGAGTAAAGTAAAGTAGAGTATAGTAGAGCTAAGTTAAGATAGGCTAGGCTATGCTATGTTATAATAGAGGATAGTAAAGTAGAGTAGAGCTAGGTTTGGCTAGGGTAGGCTAGGCTTGGGTTGGTTAGGGTAGGCTAGACTAGGCTATGCTAGGCTAAAGTAGAGTAGAGTAAATTAAAGTAGAGTAGAGTAGAGTAAAGTAAAGCAAGGTTTTACTGGGCCAAGATAGGCTAGGCTAGGATAAAGTAGAGTAAAGAAGAGTAGATTAGAGTATAGTAGAGTATAACTAGGTTATACTAGGTTAGGTTAAGCTAAGCTAGGCTAGGCTAAAATAGAGTAGAGTAGAGTAGAGCAGAGCAGAGATGAGCAGAATAGAGTAGAGTAGAGTGGAGCAGAGTAGAGCAGATTAGAGCAGAGTCGAGTACAACAGAATAGAGTGGAGTAGAGCAAAGCAGAGAAGAGTAGATCTAAGTTACGCTAGGCTAGGTTAGAA
>JAIUJO010000856.1:80000-87500 GCA_023846275.1 Vanilla planifolia
AAGAAGAAGTAGCAAAAGAAGAAAAATAAGAAGAAGAAGAAGAAGAAGAAGAAGATGAAAGAAGAAGAAAAAAACGAAGTAGTAGTAGAAGAACAAGAAAAGGAAAGAAGTAGAAGTAGAAGAAGAAGAATAAGTAGAAGAAGAAGAAAGAGAAGAGGATGTTGAAGAAGAAAGGGAAGAGAATGAAGAAGAAGAAGAACAAGAACAAGAAGATGAAGATGAAAAAAAATATGTAGAAGAAGAAGCAGAAGAAGGAAAAGGAGAAGAAGGACAAGATGATGATAAAGAAGAAGAAGAAAAAGAAGTAGTAGTAGAAGAAGAAGTAGTAGTAGTAAAAGAAGAAGAATAATAAGAAGAAGAAGAAGATGATCAAGAAGACAAAGAAGAAGTAGAAGAAGAAAAGGAAGAAGAAGAAAAGTAGCAAAACAAGAAAAAGTAGAAAAAGAAGAAGAAAAAAAAGAAGAGGTAGAACAAAAGAAGAAGGAGATGGAGTAGAAGAAGAAGAGGAAGAAATACAAGAAGAAGAAGAAGAAGAAGATAAAAAAGAAGAAGAAGTAGTAGAAGAAGAAGACAAATAAGAAGATGAGGAAGAGGAAGAAAATGAAGAAGAAAAAGAAGAAGAAGAAGATGGAGAAGAAGAAGAAGAAGAAGGAGAAGAAGAGGAAGAAGGAAAAGAAGAAGAAGAAGAAGAAGATGAAGAAGAAAGAAGAACAAGAAGACAAAGAAGTAGAAGAAGAAAAAGATGAAGAAAGAAGGATAAGTAGAAAAAAAGAAGTAGAAGTAGTAGTAGTAGTAGAAGAAGAAGAAGAAGAAGAAGGAAAAGTGGTAGTAGTAGGAGGAAAAGAAGAAAAAGAAGAAGAAGAGTTGGAGGAAGAAGAAGAAGAAGAGGAAGAAGACGAAGAAGAAGAAGAAGAAGAAGTAGAAGAAGATGAAGAAGAAGAAGAAGAAGAAGAAGAAGAAACAAGATGAAGAAGAAAAAGAAGAATAAGAAGAAGAAGAAGAAGAAGAAAAAGAAGAAGAAAAAGAAGAGGAAGAAGAACAAGAAGAAGAAGAAGGAGAAGAAGAAGAAGAAGAAGAAGAATTATAAGAAGAACTTGAAGAAGAAGAAGAATAAATAGAAGAAGGAGAAGAAGAAGAAGAAGAAAGAAGAAGAAGAAGCAGAAGTAGAAGAAGAAAATGAAAAAGAAAGAAGTAGTAGAACAAGAAGAAGAAGAAGAAGAAGAAGAAAAATAAGAAGAAAAGATGAAAAAGAACAAGGAGAAGAACAAAATGAAGAAGATGAGGAAGAAGAAGAAGAAGAATAAGAAGAAAGAAAGAAAATGACGACGAAGTAGCATAAGAAGAAGAAGAAGAAGATGAAGAAGAAGAATAAGATTAAGAAGATGAAGAAGAAGAAGAAGAAGGAAAATAAGAAGAAGAAGAAGAAGAAGAAGTAGAAGAAGAAGAAGAAGAAGAGTAAGAATAAGAATAAGAATAAGAACAAGAAGAAGTATTAGTAGAGGAAGAAGAAGAAGGTGAAGAAGAAGAGAAAGAAGAAGAAGAAGAAGAAGAACATGAACAAGATGAAAAAGAAGAAGAAGAAGAAGAAGAAGAAGAAAGAAGAAGAAGAAGAAGAAGAAAAAGAAGCAAGATGAAAAACAAGAAGAAGAAGAAGAAGAAGAAGAAGAAAGAAGAAGAAGAAGAAGAAAAAGAAGTAGAAGTAGTAGCAGAAAAGGAGTAGAAGAAGAATAAGTAGTAGTAGTAAAAAAAGAAGAGGAAGAAGAAGAAGAGTAGGAGGAAGAAGAAGAAGTCGAAGAAGAAGAAGAAGAAGAAGAAGAAAAAAAGATGAAGAAGAAGAAGAACATGATGATGATGATGAAGCAGAAGAAGAAAAAGAAAAAAAGGAGAAGAAGAAGTGGAAGATGAAGAAGAAGAAGAAGAAGAAGAAGAAGAAGTCAAAGAAGAAGAATACGAGGAAGAAGAAGAAGAAGAAGAAGAAGAAAGAAGAAAGAAGAAGAAGAAGAAGAAGAAGAACTAGAAGAAGTTGAAGAACAATGAAGAAGAAGTAGGAGAAGAAGATGAAGAAGAAGAATAATAAGAATAAGAAAAGAAGTTTAAGTAGAAGAATAAGAACAAGAACAAGAACAAGAAGAAGAACATGAAGAAAAAGAAGGACAAGAAAAAGGGCGACGAGAATAAGAAGATGAAGAAGACAAGGGAGAAGAAGAAGAAAAAGATGATGATGAAGAAGAAGAAGAAGAAAATGAAGCAGAAGATGAAGAAGAAGATGTCAGAGAAGAAGAAGAATAAGAAGTAGAAGAAGAAAAAGAAGAAGAAGTAGTTGGAGCAGAAGAAGAAGAAAAAAAGAAGAAGAAAAAGAAGAAGAAATATAAGAAGTAGAAGAAGATGAAGAAGTAGAAGAAGAAAATGAAGAAGAATGAAAAAGAAGTAATAGAATGAGAAGAAGTAAAAGAAGAAGCTGAAGAAGAAGAAGAAGAAAAAGAAGAATAAGAAGAAGAGATGAAAAAGCATAAGAAGAAGAAGAAGAAGAAGAAGAAAAATAAGGTGAAGAAAAGAAAGAGAAGAAGAAGAAGAAGATGATGATGATGATGATGATGATGAAGAAGTGGAAGAAGAAGAAGTAGTAGTAAATGAAGAAGAAGAAGATGAATAAAAAAGAAGAAGAAGGCACAGAAATGGGAAAAGATGAAGAAGAAAGAAGAAGAAGAAGAAGAAGGAGAAGAAGATGATGATGATGAAGAAGATTAAGATGAAGAAGATGAAAAAGAGGAAGAAGATTTAGAAGAACTAGAAGAAGAAGAAGAATAAAAAGAAGAAGGAGAAGAAGAAGAAGAGAAGAAGAAGCAGAAGCACAAGAAGATAATGAAGAAAAAAGAAGTAGTAGAAAAAGAATAAGAAGTAGAAGATGTTGAGGAAGACGAAGAAGAAGAAGAAAAATAAGAAGAAGAGATGAAAAAGAAGAAGTAGAAGAAGAAAATGAAGAAGACAAGGGAGAAGAAGAAGAAGAAGAAGGAGAAGAAGAAGCAGAAGATGTAGCAGTAAAAGTAGTAATAGTAGAACAAGAAGAAGAAGAAGAAGCAGAAGAAGAAGAAGAAGAAAGAAGAAGAAGAAGAAGAAGAAGAAGCAGAAGAAGAAGAAGAAGAAGAATAAAGAAGAAAAAGAAGAAGAAGAAGAAAAAGAAGATGAAGAAGAAGAAGGAAAATAAGAAGAAGAAGATGAAGATGAAGAAGAAAAAGAATAAAAAGAGGAAGAAGTAGAAGATGAAGTATTAGTAGAAGAAGAAGAAAATGATGAAGAAGAAAAGTATGATGAAGAAAAAGAAGAAGAATAAGAAAAAATGAAAAAGAAGAAGAAGAAGAAGAAGTAAAAGAAAAAGAAGTAGAAGTAGTAGTAGAAAAGAAGAAGAAGAAGAAGAAAAAGTGGTTGTAGGAAAAGAAGAAGAAGAAAAGTAGGAGGAAAAAGAAGAAGTAGTAGAAGAAGAAAAAGGTGTGGAAGAAGATGAAGAAGAGAAAGAAGAAGAAGATGATGATGATGATGTTGAAGAAGAAGATTAAGAAAAAGGAGAAAAAGAAGAGGAAGAAGAAGAAGAAGAAAAAGTGGAAATAGTAGTAGTAGTAGAAGATGAAGATGTAAAAGAAGAAAAAGAAGAAGAAGAAGAAGAAGACGAGGAAGAAGAAGAAGAAGAAGAAGAAGAAGAAGAATAAGAACAAGAATTAAAGAAAAAAAGAATAATAATAATAATAATAATAACAATAAGTAAAAGAAAGAAGAAGAAGAAGAAGAAGAAGAAGAAAAAGAAGAAGAAGAAGGAGAAGAAGATCAAGAAGAAGAAGAAAATAAGAATAAGAATAAGAAGTTAAAGTAGTAGTAGTAGTAGTAGTAGTAGAAGAAGAAGAAGAAGAAGAAGAACATGAAGAAAAGGATGGACAGGAAAAAGAGAGAGGAGAAGAAGAAGATTAAGAAGACAAGGAAGAAGAAGAAGATAAAGATGACAAAGAAGAAGAAGAAGAAGAAGAAGAAGAAGGAGAAGAAGAAGAAGATGTAGAAGAAGAATAATAATAATAAGAAGAAGAAGAAGAAAAAGAAGAAGAAGAAGCAGTTAGAGCAGTAAAAGAAGAAGAAGAAGAAGCAGTTAGAGCAGTAAAAGAAGAAGAAGAAGTCAAAGAAGTCGAAGAAGAAGTAGAAGCAGTAGCAGAAGAAGATGAAGAAGAAAGAAGAACAAGATGAATAAGAAGAATAAAATGAAGAAGAAGAAGATGAAGAAGAAGGAGAAAAAGAAGAAAAAGTAGTAGTAGAAGTAGAAGAAATAATAATAAGAAGGAGAAGGAGAAGAAGAAGAAGAAGAAGAAGAAAACGAAAAGGAAAAAGAAGAAGAAGAAGCAGAAGAATAAGAATTAGAAGAAGAAGAAGAAGAAGAAGTAGAAGAACAAGAAGCATAAGAAGAAGATGAAGAAGGTGGGGAAGAAGAAGAAGAAGATGATGATGTTGAAGAAGAAGGAAAATGAAGAAGAAGAACCAGTAAGAGCATAAGAAGAAGAAGAAAGAAGAAGAAGAAGAAAAAAAAGAGGAAGAAGAAGAAGAAGAAGAAGAAGAAGAAAATAACAAGATGAGGAAGAAGAAGAAGAAGAAAAAGAAGAGGAAGAAGATGATATTGAAGAAGAAGAAGAAGAGGAAGATGAAGAAGAAGAAGATGAAGAAGAAGAAGAAGATGATAAAGAAGAAGTAGAAGTAGTAGTAGCAGTAGTAGTAGAAGAGGAAGAAGAAGAAAAAGAAGAAGAAGAAGACGAAGATGAAGAATAAGAAGGAGAAGAAGAAGAAGAAGATGAAGAAGAAGCAGAAGAAGAAGAAAGAAGAGGAAGAAGAAGAAGAAGATTTTGAAGAAGAAGTTGAAGAAGAAAGAAGAAGTTGTAGAAGAAGGAGAAGTAGAAGAAGATGAAGAAGCTGATGAAGAAGCAGAAGAAGAAGAAGATCACGTAAGAGAAGAAGAAGAAGGAGAAGGAAAAAGAAGAAGATGAAGAAGGCGGAGAAGAAGAAGAAGAGGAAGATGATGATGAAGAAGAAGAGGAAGAAAAAAAGTAGTAATAGTAGAAGAAGAAAGAGAAGAAGAAGTAGAAGAGCGAGAAAGAAGAACTAGAAGAAGGAGAAAAGAAGAAGAAGAAGGAGGAGGAGGAGAAGAAGAAGCTAAAGAAGAAGAAGTAGAAGAAGAAGAAAAGGAAGAAGATGAAAAAGTAGATGATGAAAAAGAAGATGATTATGATGATGAAGAAAAAGAAGAAGAAGACGAAGAAGTAGATGAAGAAGAAGTAGAAGAAAAAGAAGTAGAAGTAGTAGTAGAGTAGTAGTAGAAGAAGACGAAGAAGGAGAAGAAAAATTGGTAGTAGAAAAAGAAGAAGAAGAAGAGGAAGAAGAAAAAGGGTTGGAGGAAGAAGAAAAAGTAGAAGAAGAAGAAGAAGAAGAAGAAGTAATAGAAGAAGAAGAAGAAGAAGAAGAAAAAGAAGCAGAAGAAGAAGAGAAGAAGAAAATAACAAGATGAGGAAGAAGAAGAAGAAGAGAAGATGATAATGAAAAAGAAGAAGAAGAACAAGAAGAAGAAGAGGAAGATGAAGAAGAAGAAGAAGATGAAGAAGATGAAGTAGTAGAAGTAGTAGTAGCAGTAGTAGTAGTAGTAGTAGTAGTAGAAGAAGAAGAAGACGAAGATGAAGAATAAGAAGGAGAAGGACAAGAAGAAGAAGAAGAGGAAGAAGAAGAAGAAGCAGAAGAAGAAGAAGAAGAAGAAGAAGAAGAACAAGAAGAAGAATTAGAAGAAGAAGTTGTAGAAGAAGTAGAAGTAGAAGAAGAAGATGAAGAAGAAGACAAGAAGCAGAACAAGAAGAACATGTAAGAGAAGAAGAAGAAGGAAAAAAGAAGAAGAAGAAGTAGTTAGAGCATAAGAATAAGAAGAAAGAAGAAGAAATAAAAGAAGAAGAAGAAGATTAAAAAGAAGAAGAAGATGATGATGAAGACGAAGAAGAAGAAAAGAAGAAGATAAAGATGATGAGGACAAAGAACAAGAAGAAGAAGAGGAGAAGAAGTAGAAGAAGAAGATGTAGAAGAAGAAGAAGAAGAAGAAGAGGAAGAAGAGAAAGAAAAAGAAGAAGAAGAAGAAGAAGAAGAAGAAGAATAAGAGGAAGAAGATGAAAAAGAAGAAGAAGAAGAAGTAGAATTAGAAGAGGAGGAAGATGATGAAGATGAGAAAGAAATAGAAGAAGAAGAAGAAGTAGTAATAGAAGAAGAATAAGAATAAGAAGAATAAGAAGACAAAGATGAAGAAAAAATGAAGAAGAAGAAGAAAATGAAAAAGAAGAAGAAGAGGTAGAAGAAGAAGAAGAAGAAACAAAAAAATAAGTTGAAGATGATGTTGAAGAAGATGAAGAAGAAGAAGGCAAAGAAGAAGTAAAAGAAGTAGAAAATGATGAAGAAGTAGAAGAAGATGAAGAAGAAGAAGAAGAAGAAGAAGTAAAAGTAGAAGAAGAAGAATAAAAAGAAGTAAAAGAAGAAGAAAAAGATGAAGAAGATGAAGAAGAAGTAGAAGAAGAAGAAGAAGAAGAAGAAGCAGACGTAGGAGAAGAAGAAGAAGAAGAAGAAGAAGAAGAATTAGAGGAAGAAGAAGAAGAAGAATTAGAGGAAGAAGAAGAAGAAGAAGAAGAAGAATAAGCAGAAGAAGAAGAAGAAGAAGAAGAAGATGTAGAAGAAGAAAGAAAAAGAAGAAGAAGGTTTAGAAGAAGATGATGATGAAGAAGAAGGAAGAAGAAGTAGAGGAAGTAGAAGAAGTTAAAGAAGAAGATGATGATGAAGAAGAAGAAAAATAAGAATAAGAAGAAGAGGAAGAAGATGATGAAGAAGAAGAAGAAGAAAAAAGGACAAGAAAAATAAAATGAAGAAGAAGAAAATGAAGAAGACGAAGAAGAAGAAGAAAAAGAAGAAGAAGAAGAGGAAGAAGAAGAAGAAGTAGCAGTATTATTAGTAGAAGAACAATAATAAAAAGAAGAAGAAGATTAAAAACAAGATGAAGAAGATGAAGAGGAAGTAGAAGTAGAAGTAGAAGAAGAAGAAGAAGAAGTAGAGGTAGAGAAATAAGAAGAAAAAGAAGAAGCTTAAGAAGGAGGAGAAGAAGAAGATGAAGAAGAAGAAGGAATAAGAAGAAGAAGAAGAAGAAGTAAAAGAAAAGGAAAAAGAAGAAAAAAGAAGTAGAAGTAAAAGAAGAAGAAGTGGAAGAAGAAGAAGAAGAAGAAGCCTAAGAATAAGAAGTTGAGGATGAAAAAGAAAAAGTAGATGAAGTAGAAGAAGAAGAACAAGAAGAAGAAGCTGTAGATGGAGAAGAAAAATAAAAAAAAACAGAAGATCAATTGCACGAAGAAGAAGAAGAAAAAGAAGAAGAATTAAAAACAGCGATAAATGAAAAAGAAATATAAGTAATAATAATAATAATAATAATAATAATAATAATAATAATAAAAAGAA
>JAIUJO010000856.1:97500-192500 GCA_023846275.1 Vanilla planifolia
GAGTAAAGCTTGGTTAAGCTGGGCTAAGCTAGGTTAGAGTATAGTAAAGTAGAGTAGAGTAGAGTAGAGTATAGTAGAGTAGAGCAAGGTTAGATTAGGCTAAGCTAGGCCAGGTTAGGCTGGGGTAGGCTAGGGTAAGCTAGAGTAGAGTTGAGTAGAGCTAGGTTTGGCTAGGCTAAGCTAGGTGAGACAAGGCTAAAGTAGAGTAGAGTACAGTAGGGTAGAGTAGAGTAGATATAATAGAGTATAATAGAGTAGAGTAGAGTAGAGAAGAGTAGAGCAGAGTAGAGTAGAGTAGCAGAGAGGAGAGTAGAGAAGAACATAGTGGAGTATAGTAAAGCAAAGAAGAGTAAAGAAGAGTAGAAGAGAAGAGTAGAGTAATATAGAGCAGAGTAGAGTAGAGCAGAGTGGAGTGGTATAGAGCAACGTTATTTTATGTTAGGCTAAGCTAAGCTAGAGTAGAGTAGAGTATAGTATAGCTCAATTAGGCTAGGCTAGACTAGAATAGAGTATGATAGAGTAGAGTAGAGTAGAGCTAGAATTGGTAAGGCTAGGATTAGTTAGGCTAGAGTAGAGTAGAGTAGAGTATAATAGAATATAGTAGAGCAGAGTATTTGTACTATAGATTAGAGTGGAGTAGATTAAAGAAGAGCAGAGTAGAGTAGAGGAGACAAGAGGAGAGGAGAAGAGAGTAGAGTAGAATCGGCTAAAGCATAGCAGAACAGAGTAGAGCAGAGCAAAGAGGAGCAGAGTAGAGTAGAGTAGAGCAGAGTAAAGTAGAGTAGAGTAGAGAAGAGCAAAGTAGAGCAGAGTAGAGAAGAGGAAAGCAGAGCAAAGTAGATTAGAAGAGAGGAGAGCAAAGTAGAAAAAAGTTGAGCAAACCAGAGTAGAATAGTGCATAGCAAAGTGGAGTAGAGAAAAGCTTGGTTAGGCTAGGCTAGAGTAGACTACAATAGAGCAAAGTAGAGTGGAGCAAAAAAGAGAAAAGCATAGTAGAGTAGGGCAGAGCAATACTGAGTAGAGCTGACTAGAGTAAGATTAGCCTAAGCTAAGCCAGGCTAGGCTAGAGTAGACTATAGAAGAGCAGAGCAGTGTAGAGTAAAGAAAATTAGAGTAGAAAAGAAAGAGAACAACAGAGTAATGTAGAGCAAAGTTAAGAAGAGCATAGCAAAGAAGAGTATAGCAAGGTTAGGCTAAGCTAGGCTAGGTTAGAGCAGAGTAGAATAGAGTAGAGTAGAGTAGGGTAGAATATAGTATAGTATAGTAGAGTAGAGGAGAGCTAGGTTAAGCCTTCCTAAGCAAGGCTAAGCTAGGTTAAGCAAGGCTGGAGTCAAGTAGAGTATAGTAGAGCTAGGTTAGGTTGGGTTATGCTAGAGTAGAAAAGAGTCGAGTTGAGTAGAGTAGAGTAGAGCAGTGTATAACAGAGTAGAGTAGAGTAGAGAAGAGTAGAGCAGAGCAGAGAAGAGCAGTGTTAAGTTAAGCTAGGTTTAGTTCGAGTAGAGTAGAGTAGAGTAGAGCAGAGCATGGTTGGGCTAGGCTAAACTATGCTAGAGTATAATAAAGTATAGTAGAGTAGAGTTGAGTAGAGCAAGGATAGGTTAAGCTAGGCTAGGCAAGGCTAGAGTATAATAAAGTATAGTAGAGTAGAGTAGAGTAGAGGACAGCGAAGCAGAGTAGAGGAATGCAGTTTAGAGTTGAGCAAATAGAGCAAAGTAGAGTAGAATATCGTAGAGTAGAGCAAAGTAGAGTAGAACAGAATAGAGTAGAGTAGAGTGTAGTAGAGTAGAGTAGACAAAGAAAAGTAGAGCACAGTAGAGCAGAGTAGAGTAAAGCATAGTAGACCTAGGTTAGGCTAAGCTATATTAGGTTAGGCCAGGCTAAGCTAGGTTAGAGTATAGTATAGTAGAGTAGAGTAGAATGGAGCAGAGTAGAGTTGTATAGAGTAGAGTAGACTAAAGTAGAGTTGAGTATCGTATAATATAGTAAAGTAGAGTAGAGTAGAGCTAGGTTAGGTTTGAGTAAAGTAGAGTAGAGTAGAGCTAGGTTAGGTTAGGCTAGGCTAAGCTAGTGTTTAGTAGAGTATAGTAGAGTAGAGTAGAGTAGAGCATAGTAGACCAAAGCCCAGCAGAGTAGAGTGGAGTAGAAAAGAGAAGAGCTAGGTTAAGCTAGGCTAAGCTAGAGTAGAGTAGAGTTGAGCAAGGTTAGGCTAGGCTAGGCTAGGTAAGGATAGAGTAGAGTAGAGTAGAGTAGAAGAGAGTAAAGTAGAGTAGAGCATAGCAGAATAGAGTAGAGTAGAGTAGAGTAGAGCAGAGCAGACCATGGTTAGGCTAGGCTAGGCTCAGTTAGGCTAGGTCAGGCTAGCCTAGGCTACAGTAGAGTAGAGTATAGTATAGTTCAGTAAGGTTAGGCGAGGTTAGAATAGAGTAGAGTAGAGTAGAGTAGTTTAGAGTAGAGTGGAGTAGAGTAGGGTTGAGTAGAGTAGAGCTAGGTTAGGCTAATCTTGGATAGGATATGGTATGCTAGACTATGCTAGAGTAGAGTAGAGTAGAGCTCGGTTAGGCTAGGCTAAGAAAGGCTTGAGTAGAGTAGAATAGAGTAGAGCAGAGTAGAGTAAAGCTTGATTAGGCTAGGCTTGAGTAGAGTAGAATAGAGTAGAGTATAGCAAAGCTGAGTAGAGCAAAGCAGAGTAGAGTAGTGCCGAGCAGAATAGAGTAGAGCAGAGCAGGGTAGAGCAGAGTGGAGCAGAGTAGAGTAGAGCTAGCTTAAGTTAGAGTGGAGTAGAGTAGAGTAGAGTAAAGTAGTGCTGGTATAGTAGAGCAGAGTATAGTATATTAGAGTAGAGTAGAGTAAAGATAAGTTAGGCTAGGCTAGGCGAGGCTAGAGTAGAGTAGAGTAGAGTAGAGTAGAGTGGAATAGAGTAGAGTAGAGTAGTACAGAGTAGAGCAGAGCATAGTAGAGCAGAATTGAGTAGAGAAGAGTAGAGTAGAGCGAAGCAGAGTGTAGCAAAGTAGAGCAGAATAGAGCAGAGCAAAGCAGAGTAGAGAAAGGTTAGGCTAGGCTAGGCTAGAGTTAAGTAGAGTAGAGTATAATAGAGTAGAGTGGAGCAGAGCTAGCTTAGACTAAGCTAGTCTTGGTTAGGCGAGGCTAGGTTAGAGTGGAGTAGAGTAGAGTTGAGTAGAGTAGGAGAGATTAGGGTATAGTAGAGTAGAGTAGAACTATGCTAGGCTTGGTTAGGCTAGACTAGGATTAGGAAGGCTCGGTTAGGCTAGAGTAGAGTTGAGTTGAGTAGAGTAGGGTAGAGTAGAGTAGAGCAGAGTAGAGTAGAATAGAGCTAGCTTAGGCTATGTTGGGCTAGAGTATAGTAGAGGAGTGTAGAGTAGAGTAGAGCAGAGCAGAGTAGACTATAGTAGTGCAGAGTAAAGCAGAGCATAGTAGAGTAGAGTAGAGCATAGTAGTGTAAAGTAGAGTAAAGTAGAGTAGGTCTAGGTTAGGGTATGCTAGGCTCAGCTAAAATAAACTAGAGTAGAGTAGAGTAGAGCAGAACAGAGCAGAGCAATGAAAAGAATAGCAGAGTAGAGCCGAGCAGAATAGAGTAGGGCAGAGTAGTGTATAGCAGAATAGAGTAAAGCAGAGCATAGTAGAGCAGAGACGAGCAGGGTAAAGAAGAGAAAAGTGGAGTAGATTAGTGCAGAGCAAAGCAGAGTAAAGAATAGTAAAGCTAGAAAGGCTAGGCTAAGCTATGTTAGGCTAGACTCGGGTAGGCTAGGCTAGGCTAGAGTAGAGTAGAGTAGAGTAGAGCTAGTTTAGGTTAGGTTAAGCTAGGCTAGGCTAAAATAGGCTACAGTAGAGTAGAGTAGAGTAGAGTTTATCTAGGTTAAGCTAGGCTAAAAAAGGCTAGGATAGAGTAGAGTAGAGTATATATAGGTTAGGCTATGCTAAAATAAATTAGAATAGACTAGAGTAGAGTAGAGTAGAATAGAGCATAATAGAGCAAAGAAGAGTAAAGAAGAGTTGAGTAAAGTAGAGCAGAGTAGAGTAGAGTAAAGTAGTGTTGAGTAGAGCAGAGTTAGGTTAAGTTTGGCTAGGCTAGGATAATTTTGGCTAAGCTAGAGTAGAGTTGTCTAGGGCAGAGCTAAGCTAGGTTAGGTTAGGCTAGGATAGGCTAGGCTAATGCAGTAGAGTAGAGTAGAGTAGAGTAGAGTAGAGCAAGGTTAGGCTACGCTAGGCAATGCAAGAGTAAAATAGAGTAGAGTAGAGCATAGCAAAGCAGTGCAAAGCAGAGTAGAACTAAGTAGAATAGAGCAGAGTGGAGTATAGTAGTGAAGAGCTGAGTAGAGTAGAGTAGTATAGAGTAGAGTAGAGTAGAATAGAGCAGAGTAGAGAAGAGTAGAGCAGAGAAGAGAAACAATAGAGTAGTGTAGAGTAGAGCAAAGTAGAGTGGAGCATAGTAGAGAAGAGCTAGGTTTGGCTAGGCTAGAGTAGAGTAGAGTAGAGTAGAATTGAGTAGAGTAAAGTATAGTCGAAATAGGTTAGGCTAGGCTAGGCATAGGTAGGCTAGGCAAGAGTAGAGTAGAGCAAGTTTAGGCTAAGCTAGGCTTGGCTCCACTAAATGAGTCTAGAGTAGAGTAGGGCAGAGTAGATTAGAGTAGAGTAGAACAGAGAAGAGTAGAGTATAGTAGAGTAGAGCAAAAAAGAGTAAAGTAGAGCATAGTAGAGTAGAGCAGAGCAAAGTAGAGTAGAGAAGTGCTAGGTTAGGCTAGGCTAAGCTAGAATAGTATAGAGTAGAGTTGAGTATAGTAGATTAGAGTAGAGTGGAGCTGAACTAAACTAGGTTAGGCTAGGCTAGGCTAGAGTAGTAGAGTAGAGTAGAGTTAGGTTAGGCTAGGCTAGGCTAGAGTATAGTAAAGTAGAGTAGAGTAGAGTACAAAAGAACAGAGCATAATAGAGTAGAGTAGAGGAGAGTAGATAAGCTGAGTAGAATAGCATAGAGTTAAGTAGAGTGGAGTAGAGCAGAGTAGAGTAGAGTAGTTCAAAGCAAAGGAGAGTAGAGTAATGAAGAGTATTGTAGAGTAGGGAAGAGAAAAGTAGAGTATAACAGAGTAAAGTAGAGCTAGGTTAGGCTGGCTAGGCTATTGTTAAATAGAGTAGAATAGAGTAGAGTGGAGTAGAGCAGAGTAGAGTAGAGTTAGGTTAGGCTAGGCTGGGTTAGAGTAGAATAGAGTAGAGTAAAGTAGAGTAGAGCAGAGTAGAGTAGAGTAAAGTAAAGTAGAGTATAGTCGAGTAGGATAGAGTAGAGTTGAGTAGTGCAAGGTTTGGCTAGGATAACCTAGGCAAGGCTAGACTTGGTTAGGCTATGCTAGAGTAGTATAGAGTAGAGTAGAGTAGAGTAGATTAGAGTAAGGTAAAGTAGAGAAGAGCTAGGCTAGGCTAGAGTTGAGTAGAGTAGAGTATTATAGAACAGAGCAGAATAGAGCAGAGTAGAGTAAAGCAGAGCATAGCAAAATAGAGCAGAGCAGAGTATAGTGGAAGAGTAGAGTAGAGTAATGTATAGTAAGGTAGAGTAGAACAAAGTAGAATAATGTAGAGCAAAGCTAAGTTAGACTAGGTTAGGCAAGGCCAAGCTAGGCAAGAGTAGAGTAGTATAGAGGAGAGTAGAGAAGAGTTGAGCTAGGTTACGCTAGGGTAGGCTAAGCTAGGCTAGAGTAGAGTATAGTAGAGTAAAGCAAAATTAGGGTAGGTTAGGCTAGAGTATAGTAAAGTAGAGTGGAGCAGAGTAGAATAGAGTAGAGTAGAGTAGAGTAGAGTAGAGTAGTGTAGAAGAGAGGAGACGAGAGGAGAGGAGAGGAGAGGAGAGCATAACAGAGCAGAGCAATGCAGAGAAGAGCAGAGTAGAGTAGAGTAAAGCAGAGCAGAGCAGAGTAGAATAGTGCAGACTAAAGCAGAGTCGGGAAAGCATAGCAGAGTAGAGAGCATAGTTGAAAAAAGTATGGCAGAGTAGAGTAGAGCAGAGTAGAGCAGAGCTAGGTTAAGCTTGGCATGGCTAGAGTAGAGTAGAGTAGAGAAGAATAGAAGAGAATAGAATAGAGCAAAGTAGAGTAGAGTAGAGCTAGGTTAGGCTACAATTTGCTAGAGCATAGTAGAGCGAAGTAGAGTGGAGTAGAGTAGAGCAGAGCATAGCAAAATAGAGTACAGTAGAACAGAGCAGACAAGAGTAGCGGTCAGTTAAGCTATGTTAGGCTAGGCTGTGCTAGAGTAGAGTATAGTAGAATAGAGTGGAGTGGAGTAGAGTAGCATAAAGTTAGGTTAGGATAAGCTAGGCTAGGCTAAGTTAATAGAGTAGAGTAGCGTAAAGTAAAGTAGAGCTAGGTTAGGCTAGGCTAGGTTAGGCTAGGTGGGCTAGGGTAAGCAATGCAAGCTTATGTTAGGCTAGAGTAGAGTAGAGTAGAATAGAGTAGAATACAATAGACTAGAGTTGGGTAGAGTAGAGTAGAGTAGAGCTAGGTTTGTTTGGGCTAAGATAGGCTAAGGTAAGCTAGGCTAAAGTAGTGCAGAGAAGAGTAGACTAGAGTAGAGTAGAGTAGAGTATGGTAGTGTATAGTAGAGTAGAGCAAGGTTTGGTTGGGCTATGCTAGGCTAGGGTAGGCTAGGCAAGGCAAGATTAGTATAGAGTAGAGAAGTGTAGAGTAGAGCAGATTTAGGTTAGGCTAGGCTAAGATAAGCGAAGCTAGGCTAGTCTATAAAAGGGTAGAGTAGAGTAAAGTAGAGTAGAGAAGAGCAGAGAGAGAATAGTAGAGTAGAGTAGAGCATAGTAGAACAGATCAAAACAGAGTAGATCATAGTAGAGTAAAGCAAAATAGATAGAGTATAGCTAGGTTAGGCTAGGCTAGGTTAGGCAAGGCTAAACAAGGTTAGATTATAGTAGAGTAGAGTAGAATCGAGTAGAGCGAAGTAAGGATAGAGTATATTAAAGTAAATTAGAGGTAGATTAGGCAAGGCTAAGCCAGGCTAGGCAATGCTAGGCTAAGCTATTGAAGGCTAGGTAGGGCTAGGCTATAGTAGAGTAGAGTAGAGTAGTATTAGGCTAGGCTAGAGTAAAGATTAGAGTAGAGTAGAGCAGAGTAGAGAGGAGGAGAGTCGAAAAAATTAGAGCAGTACAGAGCATAGTAGAGTTGAGCAGAGCAGAGAAGAGTTAGGTTAAGCGAAGTTAGTTGAGACTAGGCTAGAGTAGAGTAGAGTAGATTTTGTTTAAGCTAAGCAAGACTAGGATAGAGTAGAGTAGAGTATAGTAGAGTAGAGTAGCATATAGTGGAGTATAGTAGAGTAGAGCTCAATTAGGCTAGGCTAGGATAGGCTAGAGTAGAGTAGAGTAGAGTAGAGTAGAGAAGAGTAAAGTAGAGTAGATTAGAGCAAAGTTAAGCTAGGCTAAGCTAGGCAAGGCTAGGCTATGGTTGGCAAGGCTAACCTAAGCTATAGTAAATTAGAGCAGAGTAAAGTTAGGTTAAGCTAGGCTAGAGTACAGAGCAGAGAAGTGTATAGCAGAGTAGAGTAGAGTAGAGCAGAGTAGAAGAAAGCAGAGTGGAGTGGAGTAGAGAAGATTAGAGTAGAGCATAGCATAGTAGAGTAGAGTTTAGTAGAGTAGGGTAGATCTAGGTTAGGCTTGGCTTGACTTTGCTATACTAGGCTACGCAAGGCTAAGCTAGAATAGAGTAGAGTAAAGTAGACCTTGGTTAAGCTAGGCTAGGCTATGTTGGAGTACAGTAGAGTCAAGTTGAGTAGAGTGAAGTAGAGTAGACAAAAGTATAGTAGAGATAGGTTAGGCTAGGTTAGGTTTGGCTAGGCTAGAGTAGAGTAGAGTTGCTTAGAGTAGAGCTAGGTTAGGGTAGGCTAGGCTTGGCTATGCTAAGCTAAAGTAGACCAGTGTAGAGTAGAGCAGAACAGAGTAGAGTAGAGGAGAGCATAATAAAGTGGAGTGGAGCAAAGTGGAGCAAAGTGGAGTAAAGTAGAGCAATGTAGAGCAAAGCAAAGTAGAGTAGCATAGAGTAAAGCAAAGAAGAGTAGAGTAGAGCTAGGTAAGGCTAGGTTAGGCTAAGCTAGGTTATGCTAGGCTAGGGTTGGTTATGTTAGGGTAGGCTAGGCTAGAGTAGAGTGGAGTAGAGTAGAGTAAACTATGTTAGGCTAAGCCAAGTTAGAGTAGAGTAGAGTTGTGTAGAGTAGAGTAGAGTAAAGTAGAGTTAGGTTAGGCTAGGCTAGGCTATTTTGGAGTAGAGTAGAGTCGAGTTGAGTAAAGTGAAGTAGTGTAGACAAAAGTATAGTAGAGATAGGTTAGATTAGGTTAGGCTAAGCTAGGTTTGGCTAGGCTAGAGTAGAGTAGAGTTGCATAGAGTAGAGCTAGGTTAGGTTAGGATAGGCTTGGTTATGCTAAGCTAAAGTAGAGTAGTGTAGAGTAGAGTAGAATAAAGTAGAGTAGAGGAGAGCATAGTAGAGTGGAGTGGAGCAAAGTGGAGTAAAGTAAAGCAGAGTAATGTAGAGCAAAGCAAAGAAGAGTAGTGCAAAGTAGAGCAAAGAAGAGTAGAGTAGAGCTAGGTAAGGCTAGGTTAGGCTAAGCTAGGTTATGCTAGGCTAGGGTTGGTTATGCTAGGCTTGGCTAGGCTAGAGTAGAGTAAACTAGGTTAGGCTAAGCTAAGTAGAGTATAGTAGAGCAGTGTATAGTAGAGTAGAGTAAAGTAAATTAGAGTTAGGTCAGGCTAGGCTAGGCTAGAGTATAGTAAAGCAGAGTAGAGTAAAGTAGTGTAGAGCAAAGTAGAGTAGAGTAGAGCAGAGCGGAGTAAAGAAGGGTAGAGTAGAGAAAAGCTAGATTAGGTTAGGCTAGGCTAGGCTTGAGTAGAGTAGATTAGAAAAGAGTAGAGTAGAGTAGAGCAAGGTTAGGTTAAGCTATGTTAGAGTAAAGTAAAATATAGTAGATTAAAGTAGAGTAGAGTAAAATATAGTAGATTAAAATAGAGTAGAGTTGAGTAAAGTAGAGTAGAGTTAAGCTAAGCTAGGCATGGTTAAGTTAGGTTAGGCTAGGTTGGGTTAAGCTAGAGTAGAGTTGAGTAGAGTAGAGTAGAGCTAGGTTAGGCCATGCTATCTAGGTTTGAGTAGAGTGGAGTTGAGTACAATAGAATAAAGTAGAGAAGAGTATAATAGAGCTGAACAGAGCAGAGCAAAGTAGAGCAGAACAAAACAGAGTAGAGTAGAGAAGAAAAGAGTAGAGTAGAGTAGAGTAGAGCAGAGCAATGTAGAGTAGAGTAGAGTTAAGCTAGGCAAAGCTAGGCTAGGCTAGGTTAGAGTAGAGTAGACAAAAGTAGAGTTGGGTATAATAGAGTAGAGTAGAGTAGGGTAGAGTAGAGCAGAGTAGAGTATAGTAGAATAAGGCTATGTTAGGCTAGGCTAGGTTAGGGTAGGCTAGGCTAGGCTAGGCAAAAGTAGAGTAGAGTAGATTAGAGTAGAGTAAAGTATGGTAGAGCTAGGTTAGGCTGAAACAAAATAGAGTAAAGTAGAGTAGAAAAGAATAAAGTAGAGCAGAGTAGAGTAGAATAGAGCAGAGCAGAATAAAGGAGAGTAAAGTAAAGTAGAGTAGAGTAGAGTAGAGCTAGGTTAGGCTAGGCTAAGTTAGACTAGAGTAGGGAAGAATATAATAGATTAGAGTGGAGTAGAGTAGAGTAGAGCATGGTTATTGTTGGATAAGCTTTGCTATGAGTAGAGTAGAGTAGTACAGAGTGGAGTAAAGTAGATTAGACTAGAGTAGAGCTAGGTTAGGTTAGGCTAGGCTTGGCTAAACTACGCTAGATCAGTGTAGAGTAGAGTAGGGTAGAGTAGAGTAGAACAAAGCTGAGCAAAGTAGAGCAGAGTAGAGTAGAGTAGAGAATATAGATTAGAGCATTGCAAATCATAGCAGAGTAGACCATAGTAAAGCAGAGTAGAGTAGAGCATAGCGATGTTAAATTAGGTGAGGCTAGGTTAGGATAGAGTAGTGTAGATTAGAGTATAATAGAGTATAGTAGAGTAGAGCTAGGTTAGGCTACGATAAGCAAGAATAGGCTAGGCCAGGATAGAGCATAATAGAGTAGAGTAGAGTAGACTAGAGTAGAGTAGTGCTAAGTTAGGTTTGGCTAGGCTAAAGTATAATAAAGTAGATTATAATAGTGTAGAGCAGAGCAAAGTAGAGAAGAGTAGAGCAAACTAGAAAAGAGTATAGTAGAGCTAGGTTAGGCTAGGCTAGGCTAGGCTTGAGTAGAGTAGAGTAGAGTGGAGTATAGTATAGTAGAATTTAGTAGAGCTAGATTATGCTAGGCTAGGCTAGGCTAAGTTAGAGTAGAGTAAAGTAGAGTAGAGTAGATTAGAGTAGAGTAGGGTAGAGTAGAGTAAAGTAAAGTGGAGTAGAGCTAGGTTAAGCTAGGCTAGGCTAGTGTAGAGTAGAGTAGAATAAGGTGGAGTAGAGTATAGTAGAATAGAGTAGAGTAAAGCTAGGTTAGGCAAGACTCAACTAAGCTAGGCAAATCTAGGGTAGAGTAGAGTAGGGTCAAGTTGAGTGGAGTAAAGCAGAGTAGAATGGAGTAGAGTAGAGTAGAGCAAAGCAGAGTAGAGCATAGTAGAGAAGAATAGAGCAGAGCATAATAGAGTAGAGCAGAGTAGAGTAGAGTACAGCATAATAGAGTAGAGTTGAGCTGATCTTAGATGAGCTACACAGAGGAGACTAGAGCAAAGCAAAGTAGGGTAGAGTATAACTAGGCTAAACAAGGCTAGGCTAAGTTAGAGCATAGTAGAGTAGAGCAGAGCAGATTAAAGCAAAACAGAGCATAACATACTAAAGCATAGCAGAGTTGCGCTAAGCTAAGTAGAGCAGAGTAGGGCAAAGCAAAGTAGAGTATAGTAGAGCTAGGTTAGGCTAGGCTAGGCTAGGTTAGAACAGAGTAAAGTAGGGTAAGTCAAGCAGCATAGAGTGGAACAGAGTAAAGCATAGTGGAGTACAATAGAGTAGAGTAAAGTAGAAAAGAGTATAACTGAGCAAGCAGAGTAGAGTAGAGTAGAGTAGAGCTAGGTTAGGCTAGGTTAGGTTAGGATAGAGTAGAGTAGAGTAGAGTAGGGTAGAGTAAAGTAGAGCAAATTAGAGTAATGTGGAGTAGAGTAGAGTATAATAGAGTACAGTAGAGTAGAGAAAAGTATAGTATAGTAGAGTACAGTAGTGTAGCGCTAGGCTAGGCTATACTAGGCTTGGCTAGGGTTGGCTAGGCTGAAGTAGAGTATAGTAGAGTATTGTAGAGCTAGGTTAGGCTAGGCTAACTTAGGCTAGGATAGAGTAGAGTAAAGTAGAGTAGAGTAGAGTATAGTAGGGTGGAGTAGAGTAGAGTATAGTAGAGTAGAGTAGAGTAGTGCAGAGTAGAATAGAGTGTAGTATAATAGAGTTGAGTAGAGTAGAGTTGAGCTCGATTAGGCTAGGGTAGGCTTGGTTCAGCTAGACTCGAGTTGAGTAAAGTAGTGTAAACTAGAGTAGAGTGCAGCTCGATTAAGCTAGGCAAGGCTAGAGTAGATATGAGTAAAGTAGAGTAGAGTAAAACAAAGTAGAGCAGAGTAGAGCAGAGCAAAGCTGAGTAAAGAAGAGTAGAGTAGAGTAGAGCATAGTAGAGCAGAGCAGAGTAGAGCACAGTAGAATAGAGGAGAGCATAGTAGGGGAGAGTAGTGTAGAGCAGAGTAGAGCTGGGTTAGGCTGAGCTAGGCGAGGTTAGAGTAGTGTATAGTAAAGTAAAGTAGAGTAGAGTATAACAGAGTAGAGTAAAAGTAGAGTATAGTATAGTATAGTGGAGTAGAGTAGAGTGTAGTAGAGCTAGGTTGGGTTAGGCTAGACAAGAGTAGGAAGAATAAAGTATAGTTGAATAAAGTAGAGTATAGTATAATAGATTATAGTAGAGTACTGTAGAGTAGAGCTAGGTTAGGTTAGGCTAGGTTAGAGTATCGTAGAGTGGAGAAGAGTAGAGCAGAGCAGAACAGAGCAGAGTAGAGCTATGTTAGGCAAGGCTATGCTAGACTAGAGTAGAGATAGGTTCAACTAGGCTAGGCTAAGCTAAGTTAGAGTAGAGTAGAGTAGAGTAGAGTGGATTATAGTACAGTAGAGCAGAGTAGAGTAGAGTAGAGTAGAGTAAAGTTAAGAAGAGTAGAGTAGAGTAGAGTAGAGCAGAGCAGAGTAGGGTAGAGTGGAGAAGAGTAGAGCAGAACAGGATAGAGCAAAGTACAATAGAGCAGAGCATATTAGTGTAGAGCAAAGCATGGTAAAGCTGAGCATGATAGACTAAGGTTAGGTGAGGCTAGGATATCCTAGAGTAGAGTAGAGAAGAGTACAGTAGAGTAGAGATAAGTTTGGCTTGGCTAGGCTAGAAAAGGTATGAGTCACATAGTGTAGAGTAGAGTGGAGTAGATCAAAGTAGAGCTAGCTTAGGCTAGGCTATGGTTGGATAGGCAAGGCTAGGCTAGGCTAAAGTAAAGTAGAGTATACTTGAGTTGAGTAGAGAAGAGTAGAGTAAAGTAAAGTAGAGCTAGGTTAGGCATCGCTAGGTTAGGCTAGGCTATAGTTGAGTAGAGTAGAGTAGCATAGAGTAGGGTAGAGTAGAGTAGAATAAAGTAGAGCAAAGAAGAGTAGAGTACAATAGAGTAGAGCAGAGCAAAGTAGAGTAGAGTAGTGTAGAGAAAAGCAGAGCAAAGTAGAGTAAAGTAGAGCAAAGTGGAGTAGAACAAGGTTAGGCTAGGCTAGGCTAGAGTAGAGTAGGGTTAGGTTAGGCTAGGCTAGGTTAGAATAGAGTAGAGAAGAGTAGAGTAAACTAAAGTAAAGAAGAAAAGAGTATGGTAGAGTAGAGTATTGTTGAGTAGAGTAGAGTAGAGCCGAGCATAATAGAGAAGAGCTAGATTAGGCTACGGTAGGCTGAGCAAGACTAGATTATAGTAGAGTTGAGCAAGGTTAGGTAAGGCTAGGCTAGCCTAGGTTAGAGTAGAGTAGAGTAGAGTAGTGTAGAATAGAGTAGAGTAGAGCTAGGTTAGGCTAGGCTACGTTAGGCTAGGATAGGTTAGATTAGAATTGACTAGAGTAGAGTAGAGTTGAGTCGAGTAGAGTAGAGTAGATAAGAGTAGAGTAAAGCAAGATTAGGGTTGGCTAAGCTAGAGTATAACAGAGTAGGGTGGAGTAGAGTAAAAAAGAGTAGAGTAGGATAGAGAATAATAGTGCAGAGTAGTGAAAAGTATTGGAGAGCATAGAAAAGCTAAGTTAGGCTTGGCTAGACTTGAGTTTTTATAGTAGAGCTAGGGTTAGGCTGGGCAAAGCTTGGCGAGGCAAGGGTTGAGTAGAGTGTAGTAGAGTAGAGCTAGGCTAGGCTAGGTTAGGCTAGGCTAGGCAGGGCTAGAGTAGAGTAGAGTAGAGTAGAGCAGACTAGAATAGGGCAAAGCAGAGCAAAGTAGAGAAGAGTAGAATAGAGCAAAGTAGAGAAGAGAAGAGCATAATAAAGAAAAGAAGAGTAGAGCAGAGTAGAGAAGAGCATAGTAGAGTAAAGTAGAGCCTAGGATAAGCTAGACTAGGCTAGGCAAGAGCAGAATAAAATAAGTTAAAGTAGAGTTTAATAAGGCCAGGCTGGGCTAGGTAAGGTTAGGTTAGGCTAGGATAGGTTAGGCTATGTTAGGCTAAAGTAGAGTAGAGTAGAACTAAGTTAGGTTAAGCAAGGCTAGGCAAGGCTAGGGTAAAATATAGTTGTGTGGAGTAGGGTAAAGCAGAGTAGAGTAGAGCAAAGTAAAGGAAAGTAAAGCAAAGTAGAGTATAGTAGAGTGAAGTAAAGTAAAGTAGAGCAAAGTAGAGCAGAATAGAGTTGAGTAAAGGAGAGGAGAGCAAAATAGAGCAGAGCTAGGTTAGGCTAGGCTAAGCTATGCTAGGATAAGCTAGGCAAGAGTAGAATAGAGTAGAGTAGAGTAGAGCTAAGTTAGTCTAGGATGGATAGGCTAGGTTAGAGTAGAGTAGAGTACACTAGAGCAGAGTAGATTAGAGCTAGGTTAGCGTAGGCTTGGCTAGATGAGACTAGGCTAGAGTAGAGAAGAGCAGAGTAGAGTAGAGTAGAGCTAGGTTAGGCTAGGCTAGGCTAGAGTAAAATAGAGTAGAGTAGAGTATAGTAGAGTAGAGCAGAGCAAAGAGGAATAGAGTAGTGTAGAGTAGAGAAGAGTATAGCAGAGCAGAGCTAGGTTAGGCAAGGCTATGCTAAAGTAGAGTATAGTAAAGTAGAGTAGAGCTAGCTTAGGCTAGGTTAGGATAGGCTAAGTTAGAGTAGAGTAGAGTAGAATATAGTAGACTACAAAATAGCAAAGTAGAGTAAAGAAAAGCAGAGTAGAGCTAGGTTAGGATAGGCATAGTTAGACTAAGCCAAGCTAGAGCAAGCTAAGTTAGGCTAAGATTGGCTAGAGTAGAGTAGAGTCGAGTTGAGTAGAGTGAAGTAGTGTAGACAAAAGTATAGTAGAGATAGGTTAGATAGGTTAGGCTAGGCTAGGTTTGGCTAGGCTAGAGTAGAGTAGAGTTGCATAGAGCAGAGTTAGGTTAGGTTAAGCTAGGCTTGGCTATGCTATGCTAAAGTAGAGTAGTATAGAGTAGAGTAGAATAGAGTAGAGTAGAGGAGAGCATAATAGAGTGGAGTGGAGTAAAGTGGAGTAAAGTAAAGCAGAGCAATATAGAGCAAAGCAAAGAAGAGTAGCACAGAGTAGAGCAAAGAAGAGTATAGTAGAGCTAAGTTAGGCTAGGCTAGGTTATGCTAGGCTAGGCTAGGCTAGAGTAGAGTAGAGTATAGTAGAGTAGAGAAGTGTAGAGTAGAGTAGAGAAGAGTAGAGTAAAGTAGAGCATAGCAAAGCAAAGTAGAGTAGAGTAGAGTAGAGTAGAGCAGAGTAGAGTAAAGTAGAGCTAGGTTAGGCTAGGCTGGGCTAGAGTATAGTAAGACAGAGTAGAGTAGAGTAGAGTGGAGTAGAGTAGAGTAAAACAGAGCAGAGTAGAGAAGAGTATAATAGATAAAAGCTAGATTAGGTTAGGCTAGGCTAGACATGAGTAGAGTAAATTAAAGTAGAGTAAAGTAGAGCAAGGTTAGGTTATGTTAGGCTAGGCTATGTTAGAGTAGAGTAGAGTAAAATATAATAGATTAGAGTAGAGTAAAATATAGTAGATTAGAGCAGAGTAGAGTAGAGTAGAGTAGAGTAGAGTAAAGTAGAGTAGAGTTAAGCTAAGTTAGGTATGGTTAAGGTAGGTTAGGTTAGAGTAGGTTAGGCTAGGCTGGGTTAAGCTAGAATAGAGTAGAGTATAATAGAGTAGAGTAGAATAGAGTAGAGCTAGGTTAGCCCATACTAAACTAGGTTAGAGTATAGTAGAGTTGAGTGCAATAGATTAGAGTAGAGAAGAGTATAGTGGAGCTGAAGAGAGCAGAGAAAAGCAGAAAAAAACATAGTAGAGTAGAGTAGAAAAGAGTAGAGTAGAGTAGAGTAGAGCAGAGCAAAGTAGAGTAGAGTAGAGCTATGCTAGGCTAGGTTAGAGTAGAGTAGAGAAAAGTAGAGTAGGGTAAAGTAAAGTAGAGTAAGGTAGAGTAGAGCAGAGTAGACTATAGTGGAATAAAGTTAGGTTAGGCTAGGCTAGGCAAAAGTAGAGTAGAGTAGATTATTGTAAAGTAGAGTATAGTATAGTAGAGCTAAGTTAGGCTGAGCTAGCTTAGAGCATAATAGAGTAGAGTAGAGTAGGAAAGAGTAGTGCAGAGTAGAGTAGAGTAAAGTAGAGTTGAGTAGAGAACAATAAAGAAGAGCAAAGTAAAGTAGACTAGAGTAGAGTATAGCTAGGATAGGCTAGGCTAGGCTAGGCTAAAGTAAAGTAGAGCTTTATTAGGCTAGGTTAGGTTAGAGTAGAGTAGAGAATAATATAGTAGATTAGAGTAGAGTAGAGTAGAGTAAAGTAGAGTAGAGTTTGGTTATGGTTGGATAAGCTTGGCTAGGCTAGAGTAAGTTAGGCTAGGCTATAGTAGAGTAAAACAGTGCATAATAGAGTAAAGTAGATTAGAGTAGAGTAGAGCTAGGTCAGGCTTGGCTAAACTAGGCCAGAGTAGAGTGGTGTAGAGTAGAGTGGAGTAGAACAAAACAGAGCAAAGTAGAGTAGAGTAGAGTAGAGTAGAGCAAAGTAGATTAGAACATAGCAAATCATAGTAAAGTAGAGCATAGTATAGCAGAGCAGAGTAGAGTGAAGTAGAGTAGAGTATAGCTATGTTAAGCTAAATGAGGCTAGGCTAGAGTAGAGTAGTTTAGATTAGAGTGGAGTAGAGTATAGTAGAGTAGAGCTAGGTTAGGCTAGGCTAGGCAAGGCAAGAATAGGTTAGGCTAGGTTTGAGTATAATAGAGTAGAGTAGAGTATATTAGAGTAGACTAAACTAGAGTAAAGTAGCACTAAGTTAGGCTAGGCTAGGCTAAAGCATAATAGAGTAGATTATAGTAGAGTAGAGTAGAGCAAAGCTGAGAAGAGTATAGCAGACTAGAGCAGAGTAAAGCAGGCTAGGTTAGGCTAGGATAGAGTAGAATAGAGTAGAGGGGAGTATAGTATAGTAGAATACAATAGAGCTAGATTATGTTAGGCTAGGCTAGGCTAAGTTAGAGTAAAGTAGTGAAGAATATATAAGATTAGAGTAGAGTGGAGTAGAGTAGAGTAGAGTAGAGTAGAGGTAGGTTAAGCTAAGTTAGGCTAAGCTAGGCTAAACTCGGGTGGAATAGAGTAGAGGAGAGTAGAGTAGAGAAGAGTAGAGTAGAGTAGAGCAGAGCAGAGCAGAACAGAGCAAAGCAGAGTAGAGCATAGCAGAGCAATGTAGAGCAGAGCAGAGTAGAGCAGAGCAAAGTAAAGTAGAGTAAAGCATAGTAGAGCAGAGCAATGTAGAGAAGAGTAGGGTAGAGTAGAGTAGAGTAGAGTAGAGTATAGTAGAGTAGAGTAGAGTAAATTAGAGTGGAGTAAAGTAGAGTAAAATAAAGTAGAGTTTGGTTAGGTTAGGTTAGGTTAGGCTATGCTTGGGTAGGCTAGGCTAAGATTGGCTAGGGTAGGCTATGTTAGAGTAGAGCAGAGTAGAGCTAGATAAGGCTAGGTTAGGCTAGAGGAGAGTAGAGAAGAGTAGAATAAAGTAAGGTAGAGAAGAGTAGGGAAGAGTAGTATATAATAGAGTAGAGTAGAGTAGAGTTACGTTATGCTAGGCTAGGCCAGGCTAAAACTAGGCTAAAGTCGAGTAGAGTAGAGTAGACTAGAGTAGAGTAGAGAATAGTAGAGTAGAGTAGAGTAATGTAGAGTAGAATAGAGTGTATTATAATAGAGTTGAGTAGAGTAGAGTAGATCTAGGTTAGGCTAGGGTAGGCTTGCCTCAGTTAGGCTAGAGTACAGTAATGTTGAATAGAGTTGAGGAGAGGAGAGCAGAGTAGAGTAGATCAGATTAGAGCAAAACTGAGTAAAATAGAGCAAAGTAAAACCAAGTTAAACTAGGCTCGGCTAAGTTAGGCTAGAGTAGAGTAAAGTAGAGTAGAGATAGGTTGGGCTAGGCTATGCTAGGTTAGGTTTGAGTAGAGTAGATTAGAGTAAAGGAGAGTATAGTAGAGCTAAGTTAGGCTTGGCTAGGTTAGGCTAGGCTAGGGTAAGCTAGAAATGGCTAAAGTAAAGTATAATAGAGTAGAGTAGAGTAGAGTAAAGTAGAGCTAAGTTAGGCATGACAAGGCTTAGCTAGGGCAGATTAAAGTAGAGTAGAGTAGAATAGAGCAGTGTAGAGCAAAGCAGAGCTGGGTAAAGCAGTGCAAAGTAGAGTAGTGTAGAGTAGAGTAGAGTAGAGTAGAGTAGAGTAGAGTAGAGCTAAGTTATGCTAAGCTAGGTTAAAGTAGAGTAGAATATAGTAGAATAGAGCTGAATAGAGAAGAGTAGAGTAGAGCATAGTAGAGTAGAGCATAGTAGAGTAGAGCTAAACAGAGCAGAGTTAAGTAGAGAAGAGCTAGGTTAGGATAGGCTAGGCTATGTTAAAGTAAGAGCAGAGTAGAGCAGAGTATAGTAGAGAGGAATAGAGTAGAGCATAACAGAGTAAAGCAGAGTAGAGACGAGTAGAATAGAGCAGAGCAGAGAAGACCAGAGCAAAAAAGAGTAGCGTAGTGCTAGGTTAAGCTAGGCTAGGCTAGCCCTAGCTGGAGTAAAGTAGAGTAGAGCTGGGTTAGGCTAGGCAAGGTTAGGTTAGAGTGGTGTAGAGTAGAGTAGAGTAGAGTGGAGTAGAGTAGAGTAGAGTATAGTATAGTAGAGTAGAGTAGCATAGAGTAGAGTAGAGTATAGTATAGTATAATAGAGTTGAGTTAGAGCTTAGTTAGGTTAGGTTAGGTTAGGGTAGGCATGGCTAGGCTAGGCTAGAGGCGAGTAGAGTAGAGTATAGAAGAGTAGAGTAGAGCTCAGTTAAGTTAGGCTAGGCTAAAGTATAATGGAATAGAGCAGAGCAAAACAAAGTAGAGCAGAGCAAAGTATAGTAGAGTAGAGCAGAGCAGAGTAGAGTAGAGCAGAGTAGAATAGAGCAAAGCAAAGTAGAATAGAGCCAAGTAGAGCTGGGTTAGGTTGAGCTAGGTTAAGCTTGACTAGGCTATGCTAAGTTAGAGTAAATTATAGAAGAGTAAAGTAGGTAGAGTAGACTAGAATAGAATATAGTAGAGTAATGTAGAGTATAATATAGTAGAGTAGAGTAGAGTAGAGTAGAGTAGAGTATAATAGAGCTAGGTTAAGCTAGGCTAGGCTAGGTTAGGTTAGGCTAGAGAAGAGTGTAGAAGAATATAATAATGTAGAGTAGGGTATAGTAAAGTATAGTAGAGTAGAGTAGAGTAGAGCTAGGTTAGGTTAAGCTAGGCTAGAGTATAGTAGGGCAAACTAGAGTAGACTGGAGTAGAGCAGAGCAGAGCAGAGCATAGTAGAGTAGAGCATAATAGAGTAGAGTAAGGCTAGGTTAAGCTAGGCTAGGCTAGACTAGGTGGTGTATAGTAGAGTAGAGCTAGGTTTGGGTAGGCTAAGTTAGAGTAGAGTAGAGTAGAGTAAAGTAGTCCAGAGCTAGGATAAGCTAGGTTAGGGTAGTTTAGGCTAGGGTAGTCTAGGTTAGAGTTGAATAGAGTAGAGTACTATAGAGTAGAGTAAATTAGAGCTAGGTTAGGCAAGGCTAGGCTAGGCTATGCTAAACTAAGCTAGAGTAGAGTTGGGTAGAGCAGAGTATAGTAGAGTAGAGTTGAGAAAAGTAGAGCGAAGCACATCTTAGAGTAGAGCTAAGCTGAGCAAAGTAAAGGAAAGTATAACAGAGCAAAATGGAGCAAAGCAAAATAGAGCAGAGCAAAGTAGAGTAGAGCTCGGTGAGGCGAGGCTAGGCTAGGCTATGCTATGCTAGAGTATAGTAGAGTAGAGTATAGGTAGGTTGGGCATGGTTGGGCTAGGCTATGTTGAGTAGATTATAGTAGAGTTGAGTATAGTAGAGTTGAGGACAGAGTAGAGCTAAGTTAAGTTAGGCTAGGTTAGGCTAGGCTAGGAACGCTAAGCTAGGCTAAAGTAAAGCAGAGTAGAGTAGAGTAGAGAAAAGCAGAGTAGAGTAGAATAGAGTAAAGTAGAGCTTGGTTAGGCATGATGAGGCTAGGCTAGGTTAGAGTAGAGTAGAGCAGAGTAGAGTAGAGAAGTGTAGAGTAGAGCAGAGAAGAGTACAGTAGAGTAAAGCATAGAAAAGCAAACTAGAGTAGAGTAGAGTTGAGCAGAGTAGAGTAGAGTAGAGTAGAGTAGTGTAAAGTATAGCAGAGTAGAACTAGCTTAGGCTAGGCTAGGCTAAGTAAGGCTAGAGTAGAGTTGAGTACAGCTAGGTTATGCTAGGCTAAGATAGGCTAGGTTAGAGCAGAGTAGAGAAGAGCAAAGTAAGGTAGAGAAGAGTAGAGAAGAATAGAGTAGACTAGAGTAAAGTATAGTAAAGAATAGCAAAGCAGAGTGGAGTAGAGCTCGATTAGGCTAGGTTTGGTAAAGTAAGGCTGGACTATAGTAGAGTAGAGCTAGGTTAAGTTAAGCTAGGCAAGGCTAAGTTTGAGTGGAGCAGAGTAAAGTAGGGTAGATTGGTGTAAAGTCGTATAGAGTATAGGAGAGTAGAGCTAGGTTAGACTATACAAGGCTAGGATAAGTTTGGCTAGGATAGGCTAAGCTAGGCTAAACTAGAGTAGAGCTTAGTAGAGTAGAGTAGAGCTAGATTAGGCTTGGCTAAGCCATGTTAGGCTAGAGTATAAAAGAGTAAAGTAGAGTAGACTAAAAAAGAGTAGAGTAGAACAGAGTAGAGAATAGTAGAGAAGAATAGAAAAAAGTAGAGAAGAGTAGAATAGAGCAGAGTAGAGCTAAGTTAGGCTAGGTCATGCTAAGCTACTAGAGTAGAATAGAGTATAGTAGAGCTAGGTTTGGCTTGGCTAGGCTAGGAGAGGGTAGAGTAGAGTAGAGTAGAGCTAGGTTAGGCTAGGTAAGGCTAGGATAGGCTAAGGTAGGCTAAGTTAGGCTAGGCAAGAGTAGATTAGAGTAGAGTAGAGTAATGTAGAGTAGAGTAGAACAGAATAGAGCTTATTTAAGCTAGGCTAGAGCAGAGTAGAGTAGAGTCGAGTTGAGTATAGTAGAGTAGGGCAAAGTAAGGCTGAGCAAAGTAGAGTAGAGCAGGGCAGAGTTGAGCAAAGTAGAGTAGAGAAGAGAAGAGTATGGTAGAGCTGAGAAGAGTAAAAAAGAGTAGAGAAGAGCAGAGCAGAGTAGAGTAGAGTAGAGCTTTGGTGAAGGTAGGTTAAGCTAGGCAATAGTAGAGTAGAGTAGAGTTGGTTAAGGTAGAGTATAGTAAGGCCAGGCTAGGCTAGGAAAGGTTAGGCTAGGCTTGGCTAGGTTTGGCTAAAGTAGAGTAAAGTAGCATAGAGCCAATTTAGGCTTAGCTAGTCTAGAGTAGAATAAAATAGAATAGTTTAGAGTAGATTAGAGTAGAGTAGAATAGAGTAAAACTATGCTAAGTTAGGTGAGGTTAGGTTAGGATAAGTTAGGCTAGGCTAAGATAGGCTGGGCTAAACTAGGCTAAGGTATGTTAGGCTAATCTAAGTTAGAGTCAAGTAGAGTAGGGTGAAGTAGAGTTAAGTAGAGTAGAGCATAGTAAAGTTGGGTAAGGTGAGGCTCGCATAGGCTTGGCTAGGCTTCGATAGGCTAGGATAGGCGAGAGTAGAGTAAAGTTGAGGAGTAGAAAGGTAAGTTATGCTTAGCTAGGCTAGAGTAGAATAAAATAGAGTAGAGTAGAGTAATGCTAGTCTAGGCTTGGCTAGACTAGAGTTGAGTAGTGTAGAGTAGGGTAGAGTAGAGTATAGTATGGTTAGGCTAGGTTTGGCTATGTTTGACTAAGCTAGGTTAGGTAAGGCTAAGTTAGGTTTGGGTAGAGTAGAGTAGAGTAAAGTAGCATAGAGTTGAGGTAGGCTTGGCTAGGTTTGAGTTGAATAAAATAAAGTAGAGTAGAGTAGAGTAAGGTTAGGCTAGGCTTGCTGAGGTTAGGTTAGGCTAGGCTCGACTAGGCTAGGCTAAAGTAGAGTAGAGTAGAGTAGAGTTGAGTTGAGTAGAGTAGAGCATAATAAGGTTTGGCTAGGCTAGGCTACATTAGGCTAGGTTAAGCTAGAGTGGAGTAGAGTAGAGTAGAGGAGCATAAAGCTAAGTTAGGCTTAACTAGGCTAGAGTAAAAGAAAATATAGTAGAGTATGATAGAGTAGAGTAAGGCTAGGCTAAGCTAGGTGAGGTTAGGTTAGGATAGGTTAGGCTAGGCTAGGCTAGACTAGGTTAAGTTAGGCTAGGCTAGGCTAGGTTAAATAAGAGTAGAGTAGAGTAGAGTAGAGTAAAGTATAATAAAGTATAGTAGAGTAGAGAAGAGTAGAGTAGAATATAGTAAGGCTAGGTAAGGCTATGCTAGCCTAGGCTAGGCTAAGTTAGACTAGAATAGAGTAGAGTAGCATAAAACTAAGTTAGGCTTAGGTGGGCTAGAGTAAAATGAAATAAAGTAGAGTGGAGTGGAGTAGAGTAAGGTTACGCTAGGCAAGGTGAGGTTAGGTTAGGCTAGATTAGGGTAGGATAGGCTAGGTTAGAGTAGGGTAGTGTAGGATAGAGTAGAGTAGAGTTGAGTAGAGTGTAGTAGAGTAGAGTACAGTACAGTATAGTAGAGTAGAGTTGAGTAGAGTAGAGCAGAACTGAGAAGAGCAGAGCATAACAAAGTAGAATAGAGCAAAGCAGAGCAGAGCATAGTGAAGCAATGAAGAGTAGAGCAGAGCAACGTGGAGAAAATAAGATCAGAGCAGAGAAGACCAGAGCAGAATAGAGCATAGCAGAGTGAAGTTAAGTATTTCTTAGATGAGGTTAGGCTAGGCTAGGCTAGGCTTGGTTAGGCAAGAGTATAATAGAGTAGGGTAGGGTAGAGTTGAGTATAGTAAGGCTAGGCTAGGCTAGGTTAGGCTTGATAAGGTTTGGTTAGAGTAAGATAGAGTAGAGTAGAGTAGAATAGAGCTAACTTAGGCTTAGCTAGGCTAGAGTGGAATTAAATAGAGTAAAGTAGAGTAGAGTAGAGTAGAACCTAAGTGAGGTTAAGCTAGGCTAGGCTAGAGTAGAGTTGGGTAGAGTAGAGTATAGTATGGCTAGGTTAGGTTAGGCTAGGCTAGGTTTGGTTAGAGTAAAGTGGAGTAGAGTAGATTAGAGTAGAGTAAGGCTAGGCTAGGTTAAGTGAGGTTTGGTTAGAATAAGTTTTGCTAGGCTAGGCTCAGCTAGGCTAAGCTAGGCTAGGCTAGGCTCGGTAATGCTATAGTAGAGTAAAGTAGAGTAGAGTAAAATAGAGTAGAGTATAGTAGAGTAGAGTAGAGTAGAGTATAGTAAGGCTAGGTAAGGCTAGGCTATGTGAGGTTAGGATATGCTTGGTTAGGCTAGAGTAGAATAGGATAGAGTAGAGTAGTATAAAGCTAGGTTAGGCTTAGCTAGGCTAGAGTGAAATAAAATATAGTAGACTAGATTAGAGTAAGGCTAGGCTAGGCTAGGCGAGGTTATGCTAGGCTAGGATAGGTTAGAGTAGGCTAGGCTAGGATATGTTAGAGTAGGATAGGGTAGAGTAGAGTAGAGTAGAGTAGAGTAGAGTAGAATAGGGTAGAGTAGAGTAAATTATAGTATAGTTGAGTAGAGAAGAGTATAGTAGGATAGAATAGAGTAGAGTAGAGTAAAGTAAAGTAAAATAGGATAGAGCTATGTTAAGCTTAGCTAGGTTAGAGTAAAATAAAATAGTGTAAATTAGAGTAGAGTAAACTAGTCTAGGCTAGGCTAGGCTAGAGTGTAGTAGACTATAGTAGGGTAGAGTAGAGTATAGTAAGGTTGGGCTAAGCTAGGCTATGTTAGGTTATGCTAAGCTAGGTTAGGCTTGGTTAGGCAAGAGTAGAATAAAGTAGAGTAAAGCAGCATAAAACTAAGTTAGGATTAGTTAGGCCAGAGTAGAATAAAATAAAGTATAGTAGAGTAGAGTAGGGCAGAGTAGAGTATAATAAGGTTGGGCTGAGCTAGGCTAGGTTAGGATAGGCTATGTTAGGCTAGAGTAGAGTATAGTAGCATACAGCTAAGTTAGTCTTAGCTAAGCTAGGGTAGAATAAAATAGATTATAGTAGATTATAGTAGAGTAGAGTAAGGCTAGGATAGGCTAGGTGAGGTTAGGTTAGGATAGGTTAGGCTAGGCTAGGCAAGGTAAGGCTAGACTAGGCTACAGAGAGTATAGTATAGTAGAGCAGCAAAGAGCTAAGTTAGGCTTACTTAGGCTAGAGTAGAATAAAATAGAGTGGAGTATAGTAGAGTAGAGTAAGACTCAACTAGGCTATGTGAGGTTAGATAAGGTTAGGCTCAACTAGGCTAGGCTAGGTTAGGTTCGAGTAGGGTATGGTAGAGTAGAGTAGAGTAGAGTAGAAAAGAGCAAAAGAGAGTAGAGAAGAGTCGAATAGAGTAGAGAAGAGTATTGTAGAGTAGAGTAAAGTAGAGTAAAGCTGAGCAGAGCAAGGTTAGGCTAGCGAGGCTAAGCTAGAGTAGAGTAAAGTAGAGAAAATCTTGGCTAGGTTAGGTTAGAGTAGAGTAGAGTAGAGTAGAGCTAGGCTAGGCTAGGGTAAGCTAGGTTAGGTTAGGCAAGAGTAGAGTAGAGTAGATTAAAGTAAAGTAGAGTAGAGTGGAGCAGAGTAGAGTAAAGCTCGATTAGGCTAGGCTGGGCTGGGCTGGGCTAGAGTAGAGTAGACTAGAGTAAAGTAAAGTAGAATAAAGCATAGTGTAATAGAGTAGAGCAGAATAGAGTAGAGTAGAAAAGAGAAGAGTAGGGTAGAGCAGAGTAGAGTAAAGTAGAGCAAAGTAGAGTATAGCAGAGCAGAGTAGAGCAGAGCAAAAATAAATTGAGCTAGGTTAGGCTAGGCTAGAGTAGAGTTGAGATGAGCTTGGTTAGGCAAGGCTAGGCTATGTTAAGTTAGAGAAGAGTAGAGCAGAGTAAAGTAGAGTAGAGTAGAGTAGAGCATAGTAATGCTAAGTTAGGCTAGGCTAGGCTACACAAGAGTAGAGAAGAGTTAGGCAATGTTAGAGTAGAGTACAATACAGTATAGTAGAGTAGAGTTTAATAGAAGAGCAAGGTTAGGCTAGGCTAAGCTAACCTTGAGTAAAGTAAGGTAGAGTAGAAGAGCATGGTTAGGCTAAGCTAAGCCAGGTTAGAGTATAATAGAGTAGAGTAGTGTAGAGAAGAGTAGAACATAGCAAAGTAGAGTACAGCAAAGTAGAGTAGAGTAGAATAGGGTGGAGTGGAGTAGAGCAAAGAATTAAAAAGAAGAGCAGAGCATAGTAGTGTAGTGCAAAGCAATGTTAGGCTAAGGTAGGCTAGGTTAAGCAAGGCTAGGTCAGGCTAGATTTGGCTAGGCTAGACTAGAGTGGAGTAGAGTAGAGAAGATTAAGGCAGTGTAGAGTAGAGCAAAGAAAAGCAAAGCAAGGTAGAGCAGAGTAGAGCTGAGTCGAGCTAGGTTAGGCTGGGGTTATGCTAAGGTAGGCTAGGCTAGGCTAGAGTAGATAAGAGTAGAATAGAACATAGTATATAGAGTAGAGTAGAGTGCAATACAATAGAGTAGAGTATAGTAGTGTAAAGTAGAGTAGAATAAAGTAAAGTAGAGTAAGGTAGAGGAGAGGAGAGCAGAGCAAAATAGAGCAGAGCAGAGCAGAGCAGTGTAGAATAGAGTAAAGCAGAGCAGAGCAGAGCTAGGTTAGGCTAAGCTAAGCTAGAGCAGAGTAGAGTAGAGCTAGGTTAAGCTAGGCTAGGCTAGGCTAGATTGGAGTAGATTAGAGTAGAGTAGATTAGAATAGAGTATTGTAGAATTTAGTAGAGTAGAGCAGAGTAGTGTGTAGAGCAGAGTAGAGCTAGGTGAAGCTAAGCTAGGCTAAACTAGCCTAGACTAGACTGGAGCAGAATAGAGCTAGGTAGGCTGGGTTAGGATAGTCTAGATTAGAGTAGAAAAGAGTAGAGCGGAGTATGGTAGAGAGGAGTAGAACTAGGTGTGGCAAGGCTAGGCTAGGTTGGGTTAGGCTAAATTAGGCTAGGCTAGAGTAGAGTAGAGTACGATAGAGTAGTGTAGAGTGAGGTTAGGCTATACTAGGCTAGGCTAGAGTATAATAGAGTAGAGTAGAGAAGAGTAGAGCAGAGTAGAGTAGAACAGAGCAGAGTAGAGTAGAGTAGAGTATAGTAGTAAAATATAGAGTAGAGCATAGTAGAGTAAAGAAAAGCCATGTTAGGCTAGGCTAGGCTAAAGTAGAGTATAGTGGAGTAGATTAAAGCTAGGTTTTCCTAGACTAGGTAAGGCTAGGTTAGAGTAGAGTAGAGTAAATTATTGTAGAGTAGATTAGAGTCGAGTAGAGTAGAGCTTGGTTAGGTTAGCTAGGCGAGGCTAGGGAGGCTAGGCGAGAGTTGAGTAGAGTAGAGTACAGTGGAGTAGATCTCAGTTAGGCTAAGCTACAGTAGAGTAGAGTAGAGTTGAGCAGAGCAGAGAAGAACAAAGTAGAGTAGAGCAGAGTAGAGAAGAGCAAAATAGAGCAGAGCAAAGAAGAGTAGAGTAGACAGAGCAGACTAGAGTAGAGCAGAGTAGATTTGAGGTAGGTTAGGCTAAGCTAGGCTAGGCTAAGTTTGAGTAGGGTAGAGTATAGTAGAGTGGAGTAGAGTAGAGTAGAGTATAGTAGAGTAAAGTAGTGTATAGTATAGTAGAGAAGAGTTGAGCAGAGAAAAACTTGGTTAGTCTAGGCTATGTGGGGCTAGGCTTGGCCAAGCTAAGTTAGGCAAGGCTAGATTAAAGTAGAGTAGAGTAGGGCTTGGTTAGGTTAGGCTAGGCTAGCTAGAGTAGAGTAGAGTAGGGTAGAGTAGAGTAGAGCAGAGAATAGTAGAGTAGAGTAGAGCATAGTAGAGCAGAGTAGAGTTAAGTGAAGCAAACTAGAGGAAGATAGAGTAGAGCAGAGTAGAGTAGAGTAGAATAGAGCGAAGCAAAGAAGAGCAGAGCTATGTTAGGCTAGGCTAGGCTAAGCTAGGTTGCACTAGGCTAGGGCTAGGCTAGGCAAGAGTAGAGTAAAGTAGAGTACGATAGAGTTGAGCTAGGTTAGGCTAGGCCAAGCTAGGTTAGAGTAGAGTAGAGTAGAGTATAGTGGAGTAGAGTAGGGTAGAGTAGAGCTAAGTTAGGCAAGGCTTGGCTGGGCTAGGTTAGGTTAGAGTGGAGGAGAGTAGAGTGAGTATAGTAGAGGTAGATTAGGCTTGGCTAGGTTAGAGTACAGTATATAAAAGTAGAGTAGAGAAGAGTAGAGCAAAATACAGTATAGTAGAGGAGAATAGAGTAGAGTAGAGCAGAGAAGAGTAAAGCATAGAAGAGCACAGCAGTCTAGAGTGTACCTAGGTTACGCTATGCTATAGTAGAGTAGAGTAGAGTATAACATAGTCGATTAAAGTTGAGTAGAGTAGAATAGAGTAGAGTTACCTTAGGAAAAGTTAGGCTAAGGTAAGCTAGGCTAGAGTAGAGTAGAGTAGACTAGCATAGAGAAGAGTAGAGTAGAGGATCTTAGTTGGGCTAAGATAGTCTAGGCTAGGCTAGGCTAGAGTAGAGTAGAGTCAAGTAGAGCTGAACAGAGTAGAGAAGAGTATAGTAGAGTAGAGTAGAGCAGAGAAAAGTAGAGTAGAGTAGAGTAGAGAATAGAATAGCAAACCAAAGCATAGTAGAGCTAGGTTAGGCTAAGCTATACTAGGCTAGGCTAAGCTAACCTAGGTTAGAGTAGAGTAGAGTGGAGTAGAGTAGAGTGGAGTAGAGTAGAGTAAAGTAGAGTAGAGTAGAATAGAGTATAATATAGTAGAGTAGAGTAGAGTAGAGTAAGGCTAGGTTAGGTTAGGCTAGGTTAAGCTAGACTACAGTATGGTAGAGTAGAGCTAGGTTAGGTTAGGATAGGCTGAGCTAGAGTTTAGTAGAGTAAAATAGAGTAGGCTAAAGTAGAGTATAATAGAGTAGAGTAGGGTAAGATGGAGCAAGGTAGAGTAGAGTAGAGCAGAGAAGAGCACAGCAGAGTAGATTAGAGTAGAGCAGAATAGAGTAGAGCAGAATATAGTAGAGAAAAGAAGAGCATAGTAGAGCAGAGTAGCATAGAGTAAAGCAAAGAAGAGTAGGGTAGAGCAGAGTAAGGTTAGCTAGGCTAGGCTATGCTAGGGTAGGTCAGAAAAGGTTAAGCTAGTGTAGAGTAGAGTAGAGTATAGTAGAAGAGACAGAGTAGAGTAGAGTAGAGTAGAAAAGAGCAGAGCAGAGTAAAGTAGAGTAGAATAGTGTAGAGAAAAACAAATTAGAGTAGAGCAAAGCAGAGTAGAGTAGAGTAGAATAGAGTAGAGTAGAGTAAGGTTAAACTAGGCTAGGATAGAGTAGAGTGGAGTTGAGTTGGGTAGAGTAGAGTAGAGTAGAGTAGAGTAGAGTAGAGTGCAGCTAGGTTAGGCTCCACTAGAGTAGAGTAGAATTAAGTAGAGTAGAGTATAATAGAGTAGAGTAGAGTGGAGTAAGGTAGAGTAGAGCTAGGTTTGGCTAGGCTAGGCTATGCTATGCTAGGCTAGAGTAGAGTATAGTAGAGTAGAGTAGAGTAGAGCAAGGTTAGGCTATGCTAGGTTAGAGTATAGTAGAGCAGAGTAGAGTAGAGTAGAGAAGAGCAGGATAGAGCAGAGCAGAGTAGAACAAAGTAGTGGATAGCAGAGCTAAGTAGAGTTAGGTCATATTAAGCTAGGTGAGGCCTGGCATGGCTAGGCTAGGCTAAGCTAAGCTACGCTAGAGTAGAGTTTGGTAGGGTCGAGCTAAGTTAGCATAGGCTAGGCTAAGCTAGGTTAGAGTAGAGTAGAGCAGAGTAGAGTGGAGTGGAGTGGAGTAGTGTAGAGCTAGGTTAAGCAAGGCTAGAGTAGAGCAGAGTAGAGCAGAGTAGAGTAGAGTAGAGTAGAGCTAGGTTAGGCTAGGCGAGGCTAGAGTAGGGTAGAGGAGAGTAGAGTAGAGTATGGTAAAGTAAAGAAAAGCTAGGTTACGCTAGGCTAGGATAGAGTTTAGTGGAGTAGAGTAGAGTAGAGTAGAGCATAGCAAAGTAGAGTAGAGAAGAGCAAAGGAAACCAGAGCATAATAAAATAGAGCATAATAGAGCAGAGTAGAGGAAACAATAGTAGAGTTAGGTTAGGCTAGGCTTGGTTAGCCTAGAGTAGAGTAGAATAGAGTAAAGTAGAGTAGAGTAGAGCTAAGTTAAGATAGGCTAGGCTAGGCTATGTTACAATAGAGGATAGTAAAGTAGAGTAGAGCTAGGTTAGGCTAGGCTAGGCTAGGGTTGGTTAGGGTAGGCTATGCTAGGCTATGCTAGGCTAAAGTAGAGTAGAGTAAATTAGAGTAAAGTAGAGTAAAGCAAGGTTTGGCTGGGTCAAGCTAGGCTAGGCTAGGGTAAAGTAAAGTAAAGAAGAGTAGAGTAGAGTATAGTAGAGTATAGCTAGGTTATACTAGGTTAGGTTAGGCTAAGCTAGGCTAGGCTAAAGTTGAGTAGAGTAGAGTAGAGTAGAGTAGAGTAGAGCAGAGATGAGCAGAATAGAGCAGAGTAGAGTGGAGCAGAGTAGAGCAGATTAGAGCCGAGTGGAATACAATAGAATAGAGTAGAGTAGAGCGAAGCAGAGAAGAGTAGATCTAAATTGTGCTAGGCTAGGTTAGAATAAGGTAGAGAAGAGCCAAGTAGAGTAGAATAGAGTAGAGTAGGTTAGAGTAGAGTAGAGCTAGGTTATGCTAGGCTAGGCTAGGTTAGGTTATTACAGGCTAGGTTGGGTAGGCTAAAATAGAGTAGTGAAGAGTATGGTAGAGTAAAGCTCAGTTAAGGTAGGCTAAGCTAAGCTAGGCTAGAGTATAGTGTAGAGTAGAGTAGAGAGGAGTCAAGCAAAGAAGAGTAGAGAAGAGTATAGCATAGTATAATAGAGTAGAGCAAAGCATAGTAGAGCTATTTTAGGCTAAAGTATTTTAAAGTATTATAGAGTAGAGTAGAGTAGAACAGAGTACACTAGAGTAGAGTAGAGTTTAGTAGGGTAGAGCTAGGTTAGGCTAGGCTAGGCTATGCTAGGATAGGTTAGGCTAAGCTAGAGTAGAGCATAGTTGAATAGAGTAGAGTGAAGCAAGGATAGGCTAGGCTTGGCTAGGATAGGCTAGGCTAGAGTAGAGTAAAGTAGAGTGGGGTAAAGTAGAGTAGAATAGAGTAGAGTAGAGTAGAGTACAGTAGAGTAGACTAGATTAGAGTAGAGCAAAGTAGAGTCGAGGAGAGGAGAGCAAAGTAGAGTAGAGTAGAAGAGCAGAGCAGAGCAATGTAGAGTAGAGTAGTGTAGAGCAGAGTTGTATAGAGCAGAGTAGAGCAGACTAGAGCAGAGTAGAGCTAGGTTAGGCTGTGTTAGGATATGCAAGGCTAGGCTAGGTTATAATAGAGTAGAATGGAGTAAAGTAGAGTAGAGTAGAGCTAGGCTAGGCTAGGCTAAGGTAGGGTATGCTAGGCTAGGTTAGAGTAGAGCAAAGTAGAGTAGAGTTGAGTAAAGTAAAGTAGAATAAAGTAGAGTAGTGTAGAGATGGGTAAAGTAAAGTAGAGTAGAGTGGAGTAGAGTATAGTAGAGTAGAGTAGAGCTAGGTTAGGCTAGGCTAAGATAGAGTACAATAGAGTAGAATCAAGTAGAGTATAGTAGAGTAGAGAAGAGCAGAATGGAGAAGAGCATAGTAGAGTAGAGCAGAGCAGAGTAGAGAAGAGCAGAGCAGAGCAGAGCTAGGTTAGCCTAGGCTAAGCTAAGTTAAGCTAGGCTGGAGTAGTGTAGATTAGAGCTTGGTTGGGCTTAGCCAAGTTAAGCTTGGTTAAAGTAGAGTAGAGAAAAGTAGAGTGGAGAAGAGTAGAATATAGTAGAGTAGAGAAGAGTATAATAGAGTAGAGTAGAGTATAGTATATTAGAATAGAGTAGAGCTAGTTTTTGCTACACTAAGCTAGGCTAGCTTAGGCTAGGCTAGAGTAGAATAGAGTAGTGTAAATTAGAGTAGAGCTATATTAGGCTAGGCTATGCAAGAGTATAATAGAGTAGAGTAGAGTAGAGTATAATAGAGTAGAGTAGAGTAGAGTAGAGGAAAACAGAGCAGAGCATAGTAGAGCAGATCAGAGTAGAGGTAGATTAGACTAGGCTTGGCTAGGCTAAGCAACACTAGAGTAGAGTAGAGCTAGGTTAGCTTAGGCTAGGCTAGGCTCGATTAAAGTAGAGTAAATTAGATCATAGTAGAGAAGAGTAGAGTAGAGTAGAGACGTGTAGAGTTTAGTAGGATAGAATAGAGTAGAGCAAGGTTAGGGTCGACTAGGCAAGGCTAGGCTAGAGTAGAGTAGAGTAGGGCTCAGTTAGAGTAGAGTAGAGTGGTGCTGAGTGGAGCAAAGTATAGTTGAGCAGAGCAAAGAAGAGCAGAGCAAAGAAGAGCAGAGCATAGTAGAGTATAGCAGAGTAGAGTAGGTTAGAGTAGAGAAAAATAGAATAGAGCGGAGTAGATTAGAGTATAGTAAAGCAAAGAATAGTAGAGTTAGGTTAGGCTAAGCTAGGCTAAGCTAAGTTATGCTAGGCTGGGTTAGAGTAAAGTAAAGTAGAGTAGAGTAGAATAGAGTATAGTATGGTAGAGTTAGGTTAGGTTAAGCTAGGCTAGGATAGGCTAGAGTAGAGTAGAGTATAGTAGAGTAGAGTAAAGAAGAGCAAAGAAGAGAAGAGCAAAACAAAGAAGAGCAGAGTAGAGCAGAACTTAGCAAAGCAGAGTAGAGTAGAGCTAGGTTAGGCTAGGTTAGGCTAGGCTAAGCTTGGATAGAGTAGAGTTGAGTAGAGAAGTATATAGCTAGGTTATGCTTGGGTAGGCTCAATTATAGTAGAGTAGAGTGAAGTAGATTAGAGTAGAGTAGAGTAGAGTAGAGTGTAGTAGAGTATAGTAAAGGAAAGCAGAGTAGAGCTAAGTTAGGATAAGCTAGGCTATGCTAGGTTAGGGTAAGTTAGGCTAGAGTAGAGTAGAGTAGAGAAGATTAGGGTAGAGTAGAGTAGAGAAGAGTAGAGTAGAATAGAGTTAGGTTCTTCTAGGCTAGGCTAGGTTAAAGTAAAGTAGAGTAGAGTAGAGCAAAGTAAAGTAGAGTAGAGTAGAGTAGAGCAAAGTAAAGTAGAGTAGAGTAGAGTAGAGCTTTTTTAGGCAAGGCTAGGTTAGCCTAAGCTAAGCTAGAGTAGAGTGGAGAAGAGTTAGGTTAGGCTAAGTTAGAAAAGAGTAGAGTAGAGTAGAGTATAGTAGAGTAGACCAAATTAGAGTAAAGCTAGGTAAGGCTAGGCTATGCTAGGCTAATGTAGAGAAGAGTAGAGTAGAGCATTCTTTAGTTAAGTTAGGCTAGGCTAAGCTAGAGTAGAGTATAGTAGAGTAGAGTAGAGCAAAGTAAAGTAGATCAGAGAAGAGCAAAGCAGAGCAGAGTATAGTAGAATAGACATAGTAAAGCAAAGTAGAGAAGAGCAAAGTAGAGAAGAGCAAAATAGAGCTAGGTTAGGCTAGGTAGGCCAGGCTAGGCTTGGCTATGATGTGCTAGAGTAGAGTGGAGTGGAGTAGAGCTAGGTTAGAATAGGCTTGGCTAGGCAATGTTAGAGTAGGTAAAGTAGAGTAGAGTAGAATATAATTGAGTAGAGCAGAGTAAAGCTAACTTAAGCAAGGCTAGGCTAAATTAGGTAAAGATATGCTAGGGTAGAGTTGAGTAGAGTAGTGTATAGTAGAGTGGAGTAGAGTAGGGCTATGTTAGGCAAGGTTAGGCAAGGCTAAGTTAGAGTAGAGTAAAGTATAGCAGAGTAAAGTAGAGCATAGCAAAGCAGAGTAGTGCAGAGTATAGTAGAGTAAAGAAGAGTAGAACAGAGTAGAGTAGAGTAGAGCAAAATAGAGTAAAGTAGAGCAGAGTAGAGCAAAGAAGAGTAAAGCAAGGTTAGGCTAAGCTAAGTAAGGCTAGGCAAGAGTGTAGAATAGAGTAGAATAGAGTAGAGTAGAGTATAGTAGAGTAGAGAAGAGTATAGTAGAGTAGAGTAGAGTATAGTATAGCATAGCTAAGTAGAGTAGAGTAGAGTTGAGCTTGGTAATGTAAGGCTTGGATGGGCTAGACTAGGCTCTGTTAGGCTAAGTTAGAGAAGAGGAGAGTAGAGTAGTGTAGAGTATGGTAGAGCTTGCTCATGTTAGGCTATGCTAGGTAAGGCAAGAGTGAAGTAGATTAGAGTAGAGTAGAGTAAAGTGGAGCAGAGCAATGTAGGGTAAAGTGGAGCAGAGTAGAGCAAAGCAGAGCAGAGTAGAGCTAGGTTAAGCTAGGCTAGGCTAGGTAAGGCTAGAGTAGACTAAGAAGGGTAGAGTACAGTAGAGTAAAGCTTAGTTAGGCTAGGCTAGGTTAGGGTAGAGTAGAGCATAGTAGAGTATAATAGAGTATAGTAAAGTATAGTAAAGTAGAGTAAAGCTAAGTTAGGCAATGCTAGGCTAGGGTAAGCTAGATTAGGCAAAGTTAGCTAAAGTATAGTAGAGTAGAGTACTGTAAAGTAGAGTGGAGTAAAGAATAGTAGAGCATAGTAGAATAGAATAGAGTAGAGTAGAGCAGTGCAGAGTAGAGAAAATTAGAGCAAAGAAGAGTAGAGTAGAGCAGAGCTAAGTTAGGTTGGGCTAAGCTAAGCAAGGCTAGGCTAGGCTAAAGAAGACTAGAGTATAGTAGAATAGAGTATAGAAGATTGGAGTTGAGTAGAGTAAAGAAAAGTAGAGCTTGGTTAGTCTAGGTTAGGGTATAGTAGAGTAGTGTGGAGTAAAGTAGAGTAAAATAGAGTAGAGTAGAGTACAGGAGAGGAGAGTAGACTAAAGAAGAGTAGAGCAGAGTAGAGCAGAGCATAATAGAGTAGAGAAAAGTAGAGTAAAGAAGAAAAGAGTAGGGTAGATTACACTAGAGTAGAGTAGAGTAGAGCTAGGTTAAGCTAAGTTATGCTAGGCTAGGCTAGGCTATAGTTGAGAAGAGTAGAGTAGAGCTTGGTTTGGTTAGGCAAGGCTAGGTTAAAGTATAATAGAGTAGAGTAGAGTAGAGTAGAGTAGAGAAGAGCTAGGTTAGGCTAGGGTAGGTTAGGTAAGGCTATGCTAGGCTAGAGTAGAGTATTATTGAGTAGAGTAGAGTATAGTAGAGTAGAATAGAGCAGAGATAGGTTAGGCTAGGCTAGACAATAGTAAAGGAGAGTAGAGCAGAGCAGAGTATAGCAGAGCATAATAGAGCATAGTAAAGCAGAGCTTGAAGAGCATAATAGAGCAGAGCATAGTAAATCAGAGCAAAGTAGAGTAATGCTTGGTTAGACAAGGCTAGGCTAGGTTAGATTTGGCTAAGCTAGGCTAGAGTAGAGTAGAGTGGAGTTGAGCTAGGTTTGGTTAGGCTTTGCTAGGCTAGTTTAGAGTAGAGTAGAGTATTTCATAGTGGAGTAGAGTAGAGTAAAGCTATGTTAGACATGGCTATGCTAGGCTAACCTAAGCTAAGATAGGCTAGGGTAGAGTTGAGTAGCCTAGAGTAGAGTTGTGTAGAATAGAGTGGAGTAGAGTAGAGCTATGTTAGGCAAGGTAAGGCAAGGCTAAGCTAGACCAGAGCAGTGTAGAGTAAAGCAGAGTAGAGTAGAGCAGAACAGAGTAGTGCATAATATAATAGAGTAGAGATGAGTAGAGAAGAGAAAAATATAGTACAACAGAGTAGAGTAGAGCAGAGCAAAGCAGAGTAGGGCTAGGTTAGGATAAGTTAGGCTAGGCTAGGTTAGAGTAGAGTAGAGTTGAGTAGAGTAGAGTAGAGGAGAGAAGAGTAGACTAGAGTGGAGTAGAGTAGAATGGAGTAGAGTAGAGTATAACAGAGTATAGCATAGTATAGTGGAGTAGAGTAGAGTTGAGTTGAGCTTGGTTAGGCTAAGCCTTCTTAGGCTAGGTTTGGCTAAGTTAGGTTATGTAAGAGAAGAGGAGAGCAGAGTAGTGTAGAGTAGTTTAAAGCTAGGGTAGGTTAGGCTATGCTAAAGTAGAGTAGAGTAGAGTAGAGCAGAGCAAGGTAAAGTAGAGCAAGGTAGAGTAAAGCAAGGTAGAGTAGAGCAGCATAGAGCAAAATAGAGTAGAGTAGAGCAAAGTAGAGCATAGCAGAGCTGGGTTTGGCTAGGCTAGGCTAGGCAAGGCCATAGTAGACTAGAGTACAGTATAGTGTGGTAGAGTTGAGGTAGGTTAAGCTAGGCAAGGCTAGGCTATGTTATAGTAGAGTAGAGTAGAGTATAGCATAATGGAGTATAGTAGAGTAGAGTAGAGTGGAGCTAGGTTTGGCTATGCTAATTTAGCTCCATTTTGTTAGGGTAGGCTAGATAAGGCTAAGCTAATTTAGAGTTGAGTAGAGTAGAGAATGGTATAGTAAAGTAGAGAGGGTAGAGCAGAGTAGAGCATAGTATAGTAGAGTAGAGCAGGGCTAGGTTAGGTTAGGCTAGAGTAAACTAGAGTAGAGTAGAATAGAGTAGGTTAGGATAGGTTAGGTTGGGCTAAGTTAGAGTGTAGTAAAGTAGTGTAGGGTTGAGTAAAATGTTATAGACTAGAGTAGAGGAGAGTAGAGAAAAGTAGAGCAGAGTAGAGTAGAATAGAGAAATACAGAGTAGAGTAGAGAAAAGCATAGTAGAGTAGATAAGAGTAGAGTAGAGCAAAGCTAGGTTAGGCTAGGCTGGGTTAGGTTAGCCTAGGTTAGGCTAGCCTAGAGTTTAGTAAGGTAGAGCTAGGTTAGGTCAGGTTATGCTAGATTAGAGTAGAGTATAGTAGAGTAGAGCAGAGTAGAGTGGAGTATAGTAGAGTAAAGCTAGGTTAGCCTAGGCTAAGCTAGGGTTGGTTAGGCGAGGCTAGGCTAGGCTAGAGTAGAGTACAATAGAGTTGAGTAGAGAGTAGTGCTAAGTTAGACTAGGCTAGGCTAGAGTCCAGTAAAGGAAAGCTGAGTAGAGCAGAGTAGAGCAGAGCAGACCCGAGCAGAGTAGACCCGAGCAGAGCAGAGCTGAGTATAGCAGAGAAAAGCTAATTTAGACTAGGCTAGAGTAGAGTTAGGTTAGGTTAGGTTAGGCTAGGCTAGGCTGGGTAAGAGCAGAGTAGAGTACAGTATAGTAGAGTAGAGTAGTTTATACAGTTTTATATGCATATTGTTAAGTTTTGTTTAATTAAAAAAATAAAACATAGTTTGACCAAAATAAATACTAATTTTATTTTAAAAAAAATAATGAAAAGTGAGATTTTATTATAAAATGTAAATACTGTTTTATTCATTTTAAAATATAACTATTTCATGATGACACTATACACAACAAATTTATTAAATGTACAACTTTTTTTATAGCAATTTTAAAAATTTATTTTAAAACTATTTTTTTGTAATACATTTTCCATTCAAAATTATCTTTAAAAATAAACTTAAATGATAATATTTGCATCTCATTAGTCATAATTTTAAAATTAGTAATAAACATTTACAAAATATTTTTTATATTTTGTATAGCTTAAATAATTTTTTAGATTTTTTTGAATGTTTTCTCTCAGTAATAAAAAAATCTAATAAAAGACTAAATATTTTTCTTTTCTTTAAGAAAGTGATAGGTAAAAATATTCAAAAAAAATTTATAAAAGAAAAAAAATCTAAATATTAATTTTAAAGTAATTTAAATATATATTTCATAAAAGTTATTATGTTTTATACAATTATCGAATAAAAATGTTCAATGATAATCTTTTTTATAATAAAAGATGTTTTATACAATTACTTAAAATAGATTTTCTTGAAATTTCTAATAATCTAAATATTTATTACAAAATTGAATTAATTTATTAAACTCATACATTATATACAAAATAGTATCTTAAGAGTCTTTTTATTGATTTGTGTAATATATTGATTTTTTCATAACTATTGATAGAAATCATGATTAATTAAATTTTTTAATAAATAAACATTATGTTTTGTTTGAGATTTTGACTAAAAAAGCTTTTAAAAAAATTTATCTTTAATAGGTATTAGTTTTGAAATTAAATCACTTTCTGATTAAAATTCATGTCTATGATCCAAATGTTGGTAGAGTAGAGTAGAGTGGATTAGAGCAAAGTAGAGCAGAGCAACACAGAGCAAAGCATAGTAGAGTAGAAGAAAGCAGAATAGAGCAAAGTAGATCATAGAAGAGAAGAGCAGAGTAGAGTAAAGTAGAGTAGAGCTGAGTAGAGCTAGGTTAGGCTAGGCAAGACTAGGCTAAAGTAGACAAGAGTAGGGTAGAGCAAAGGTGGGTGGTGTAGAGTAGAGTGGAGTAGAGCTAAGTTGGGCTTGGCTATGCTAGGCCTGGTTTGAGTAGAGCAGAGTAGAGTAGAGTAAAATTAGATTAAGTTGGGATAAGTTAGGCTAGGCATAGCTAGGCTAGGCTAGGTTAATCTAGGTTAGGCTATGATATTATAAGCTAGAGTAGAGTAGAGTAGAGTAAGCTAGAGTAGAGTAGAGTAGAGCAAAGCAGAGTAGATTAGAATAGAGCTAAGTTAGGCTAGGCTAGGTTAGGTTAGAGTAAAGTAGAGTTGAGTAAAGAAGAGTAGAGTTGAGTACAATAGAGTAGACCTAGGTTAGGCTAGGTTAACCGAGCCTAGGCTAGGGTAGGGTAGGCTGGAGTAGAGTAGAGTAAAATAGAGCAGAGCTAGGTTAGAATAGGCTAAGCTAGAGTACAGAGTAGAAGAGAGCAGAGAAAAGTAGAGCGAAGTAAAGGAAACAAGAATAAAGTAGAGCTGAGTAGAGAATAGCTTAGCATAATAGAGTAGAGCACAGTAGAGCTAGGTTAAGCTAGACTAGGCTAGGTTAGAGTTTAGTAGAGTAGAGTAGATTAGAGTTGAGTGGAGTAGAGTAAAGTATAGTAGTGTAGAGCTAGGTTAGGCTAGGCTAGGGTAGGTTAGGCTAAGCTAGGGTAGAGTAGAGTAGAGTAGAGTAGAGTAGAGTAGAGCAGAGTGGAGCTAAGTTAGTCTAGGTTGGGTTAGAATAAAATTGAATAGAGCAGACTAGAGTACAGTTGAGTAGAGTAGAGTAGAGTATAGTAGAGTAGAATAAAGTTGAGTAGAGTAGAGTAGAGTAGAGAAGAGTAGAGTGGAGTAGAGTAGAGTAGAGTAGAGTAGAGGAGTGGAGTTGAAAGGAGAGGAGAGGAGGGGAGAACAAAGTAGAGCAGAGCAGAAAAGTAGAGCAGAGCATAGTAATGCAAAGCATAGCAGAACATATGATAGCAGAGTAGAAGAGAGTAGAGTAGAGCAGTGCTAGGTTAGGCAAGACTAGGCTAGGCTATGCAAGAGTAGAGCTAAGTGGAGTAAAGTAAAGTAGAGCTAGGTTAAGTTAGGGTAGGCTAGCATAGGCCAGGTAAGGCTAGGCTAGATTAGAGTAGAGTAGAATAGAGTATTATATATTAGAGTAGAGTAAAGTTAGATTAGGCTAAGCTAGCCTAGGCTAGAGTAGGGTAGAGTAGAGTATAGTAGAAAAGAATAGAGTATAGTAGAGTTGAGTAGAGTAGAGTAAAGGAAAGGAGAGGAGAGGAGAGGAGAGTAGTACAGACAAGAATATAGCAGAGTAGAGTACAGTACAATACACTAGAGCAGACCAGAACAGAGCAAACTAGAGTTGAGGAGAGTAGAGTTGAGTGGAGATGAGTAGAGTAGAGCAGAGTAGAGCAGAGTAGAGAAAAACAGAGTATAGCTAGGTTAAGCTAAGTTAGGCTAGATTAGGCTAAGTTAGAGTAGAGCTAGGTTAAGCTAGGCTAGGATAGGCAAGGTTGGAGTAGAGTAGAGTATAATAGAGTAGAGTCGAGTAGAGTAGAGAAGAGTATAGTATAGTAGGGTAGTGTAGTGTAGAGTAGAGTACAGTAGAGCTAGGTTAGGCTAAGCTAAGCTAGCTAGGCTAGGGTAAGATAGGTGCAGCTAAATGAGGTTATGCTAGGCTAAGTTTGTCTAGGTTAGAGTAGAGCAAAGTAGAGTAGAGTATAGTATAGTATAGTAGAGGAAAGCAGAGTAGAGATTGGTTAGGCCTAGCTATACTATATTAAGCAAGGCTAGGCTAAGCTAGAGTAGAGTAGAGAAGAGTAGAGTAAAGTAAAGCTCAATTAGGCTAAGCTAAGCTAAGCTAGGTTAGGCTAGCATAAAGTAGAATAGAGCATAGTAGAGTTAAGCAGAGTAGATAAGAGCAGAGTTAAGTAGAATAGAGTAGAGCAGAATACAGCAAAATATAGTAGAGCAGAGTAGAGTAGAATCATGCTAGATTATGCTAAGCTAAGATACATTAGAGTAGAATAGAGTAGAGTAGAGTGGAGTAGGGTGGAGTAGAGTGGAGTAGAGAAGGGTATAATAGAGTGGAGTAGAGTAACGCTGCGTATAGTAGAGTGGAATAGAGCTAGGTTATGCTATGGTAGTTCAGGCAAGGCTAAGCTAGACTTGGTTAGGCTAAGCTAGAGTGGAGTAGAGCAGAGTAGAGTAGAGCTAGGTTAGGTTAGGCTAGACTAGGCTAGGCTAAAGAAGAGTGGAGTAGAGTAGACCAGAATAGAGAGAAGCAGAGTAGAGCTTAACACAGTGGAGCAGAGTAGAGTAGAGAAGAATAGAGCTAGGTTATGCTATTCTAGGATAGGCTAGGCTAGGCTAAGTAGAGTAGAGTCAAGTTAGGTTAGCCTAAGTTAGGGTAGGTTATGTTAGAGTAAAGTAGAGTAGAGTAGAGTAGGGTAGGGTAGAGTAGATTATAATAGAGTAGAGTAGAGTAGAGTAGGATTGGGTAGAGTAGAGTATAATAGAGTAGAGTAGAGTAGAGTAGAGTTTTGCTAGGTTAGGCTAGGTTGAGCTATAGTAGTAGAGTAGAGTAGAAAAAAGTAAAGCAAAGCATAGCAGAGTAGAGTAGAGGTGAGTAGAGGAGAGCAGGACAGAGCTAGGTTAGGCTAGGCTTGGCTAGACTAGTCTAAAGTAGAGTAGAGTAGAGCTACGTTAGGCTAGACTTGTTTGGAGAAGAGTAGAGTAGATTAGAGTGGACTAGATTAGAGTTGAGTAGAGTAGACTAGTGTAGAGTAGAGTATAGTAGTTTAACAAAGCATGGAGTAGAGCTAGTTTAGCCAAGGCTAGGCTATGCTATGCTAAGCTAGGGTAGGATAGGCTAAGAAGGGCTTGGCTACAGTAGAGTAGAGTAGAATTAAGTAGAGTAGAGTAGAGTTGAGTAGAGCTAGGTTTGGAAAGGCTTAGCAAGTGTATAATAAAGTAGAGTAGATTAGAGTAGAGTAGAGCAGAGCTAAGCAAAGTAGAGCATACGTAGGTTAAGCTAAGCTAGGCTAGGCTAAGGTAGGCTAGAGTAGAATAGAGTAAAGTAGAGTATAGTAAAGTATAGCTAGGTTAGGCTAGGCTAGCTAAGTTAGAGTTGAGTAGAGTAGAGAAGTGTAGAGTAAAGTAGAGTGGAGTATAGTAGATTAGATCAGAGTAGAGTTGAGTTAAGTTAGGCTTAGCTAAGTTAGGGTAGGCTAGGCTAGGCTAGAGTAGAGTAGGGTAGAGTGGGTTACCATAAAGTAGAGTAGAGTAGAGCTAGGTTAGGCTAGGCTAAACTAAGCTAGAGGAGTGTAGAGCAAAGGATAACAAAGCAAAGTAGAGAAGACCAGAGCAGAGTAGAGCAGAGCAAAGCAGAGAAGAGAATAGCAGAGTAGAGCAGAGCTCAGTTAAGCTAGGCTAGGCTAGGTTAGAGTAGAGTCGAATAGAGTAGAGTTGAATAGGGTAGAGTAGAGTAGAGTAGAGTAGAGTAGAGAAGAGTAAAGTAGAGTAGAGTGGAGTAGATCTAGGTTAGGTTAGGCAAGGCTAGGCTATGATAGGCTTTGTTAGGCTAGGTTAGGCTTGGTTAGGCTAGGCTAGGCAAGAGTATAGTAGAGTAGAGTTGAGTTGAGTACAATGGAGTAGAGTAGAGCTAAGATAGGTTAGACAAGGCTATTTTAGGCTCAAATATAATAAAGTAGAGTAGAGTAGAGTAGAGAGGAGTAGAGCACAATAGAGCAAAGTAGAGCTGAGCAGAGCTAGGTTAGGCTAGGTTAGGCTAGGTGAGGCTAGGCTAGAGTAGAGTAGAGTAAAGCAAGGCTAGGCTAAGCTAGACTAGGTTAGAGTAGAGTAGAGTAGAGTAAAGTTTAGTAGAGTAGAGTAGAGTAGAATAGAATGGAGTAAAGTATAGTAAAGTAGAGTATTGTAGAGTAGGGTAGAGTTTGGTTAGGCAACCTAAGGCCAGGTTGGGATAGGCTAGGCTAGGCTAGGCTAAGCCAAAGTTGAGTATAGTAGAGTATAGCTTGGCTAGGCTAGGATATGCTAGGCTAAGCTAGAGTAGAGTAGAGTAAGGTAGAGTAGAGAAGAGTATAGTAGAGCATAGTAGAACAGAGTAGAGCAAAGAAGAGTAAAGTAGGGGTAGAGTAGAGTAGAGCTAAGTTAGGCTAGGGTATCGTAGAGTGGCGTAGAGTAGAGTATAGCAGAGCTAGGTTATGCAAGGCTAGGCTACAATATAATAGAGAAAAATAGAGTAGAGTGAAGTAGAGCAGAGTAGAGCAGAGTTGAGAAGAGTAGAGCATAGCTAGGTTAGGCTAAGCTAGAATAGAGTAGAGTATAGGAGAGTAGAGCAAGGTTAGGTTAGGTAAGCTAGGCTAAGTTAGAGTAGAGTAAGGTAGAGTAAAGTAGAGTAGAGTAGAGCTAAATTAGGCTAGGCTATGTTAAGCTAGGCTAGGTAAGGATAAGCTAGGCTAGGCAAAAGTAGAGTAGTGTGGAGTAAAGTAGAGTTGAGTAGAGCTAGGTTATGCTAGGCTTGGCTAGTGTACAATAGAGCAGAGTATAGCAGACAAGAGCAGAGTAGAGGAAAGTAGAGTAGAACATAGCAGAGTAGAGTAGAGTAGAGTAGAGCTCAGTTTAACTTGGCTAGGCTAGGCTATGTTAGATTAGAGTAGAGTGGAGCATATTAGAGAAGAGTAAATTAGGGTAGAGCTAGATTAAAAAAGGCTAGGCTAAGCTAGAGTAGAGTAGATTAAAATAGAGTAGAGTAGAGTCGAGTAAAGCTATGTTAGGCTTCATTATGCTAGGCTATGCTAAACGAGGCTAGAGTAGAATAGAGTAGAGTTGAGTAGAGCATAGCAGAGCAGACCAGAGCAAGTAGATAAGAGCAAAGCAAAGTAGACTAGAGCAAAGTCAAGCAGAGTTAAGCAAAGCAAGGATTGGTTAGGCTTGGCTTAGCTAGGCTAAAATAGAGCAAAGTTGAGTAGATTAGAGTAGAGATAAGTTGGGCTAGGCTAGGCTAGGCTACGTTTGAGTCAAGTAGAGTGCAGTAGAGTAGAGTAGAGTAGAGTAGAGTAGAGTAGAGTAGAACTAGAATTTGCTAGGATAAGCTAGGCTAGGGTAGAGTAGCATTGAGCTAGGTTAGACTAGGCTAGGCAGGGCTAGTTTAGAGTAGAGTAGAGTACAGTAAAGTAGAGTAGAGTAGAGTAAAGTAAAGTGGAGTAGAGTAGAGTAGAGAAGAGTAAAGCAGAGCACAGTAGAACTAGATTAGGCTAGGCTAGACTAAGCTAGGCCAGACTATAGTAGAGCTAGTTTAGGTTACGCTACACTAGGCTAGGTTATTGTAGAGTAGAGTAGAGTAGTGTAGAGTAGAGTATAATACAGTAGAGTAGAGTAGAGTAGAGCAAAGTAGAGTAGAGCTATGTTAGGTTAGCATAGGCAAGGCTAGCATAGGCAAAGCTAGCCTAGGCAAGGCTAGCCTAGGCTAAAGAAGAGTATAGTATAGTATAATAGAGTAGAGTAGAGCAGTGCAAAGCAAAGAAGAGCAGAGTAAAATAGAGTAGAGTAGTGTAGAACAGAACAAAGCAGAATAGAGCAAAGTAGAGAAGAGTATAGTAGAGTTGAGTAAAGTTAGGTTAGGTTAGGCTAGGCTAGGCAAGGCTAGAGTAGAGTAGAGAAGAGTAGTGCTTGTTTATGCTAAGTGAGGCTATGTTAGGTTATAGTAGAGTAGAGTAGAGTATAGTAGAGTAGTGTAGAGTGGTGCTAGGTTAGGCTAGGTTAGGCTAGCTAGGCTAGAGTAAAGTATAGCATAATAGAGTAGAGAAGAGGAGAGTATAGAAGGGCAGAGTAGAGTAGAGTAGAGCTAGGTTATGCTAGGCTAGGCTAGGCACGATTGGACTAGAGTAGGGTAGAGTAGAGCAGAGCAGAGTAGAGTAGAGTAGAGTAGAGCATAGTAGAGCATAGTAAAGTAGAGTAGAGATGAGCATAGCAGAGAAGAGTTGAGTAGAACAGAGCAAAGCAAAGTAGAGCAAAGCAGAGCAGAGTAGAGTGGAGTAGAGCAGAGCTAGGTTAGGCTAAGTTAGGCTAGGAAAGAGTAGAGTAGAGTTAGGTTTGGCTAGGCCAAGCTAGACTAAGTCATAATAGAGTAGAGTATATTATAGTATAGTATTGTATAGTAGAGTAGAGTAGAGCTCGATTAGGTTAGGCAAGCTTAGGTTAGGCTAAGTTAGGCTAGGCTAGAGTAGAGTAAAGTAGAGTAAAGTAAAGTAGAGCTAGGCTACGTTCGGCTAGAGTAGCCTAGTCTCAACTAGGCTAAGCTAGAGTAGAGTAGAGTAGAGTAGAGTAGAGTAAAGCTAGGCTAGCATAGGCTTGGCTAAGCTAGGCTAGAGTGGAGTAAAGTAGAGTAGAGTAGAGTAGGGTAGAGCATAGTAGAGTATACTAGAGCTGAGCATAGTAGAGCAGAGCAGAGCAGAGCAGAGAAGAGCAGAGTATAGTAGAGTCGAGCAGAGCAGAGTAGAGCATAACAGAGAAGAGTAGAGCTAGGTTAGGGTAGGCATGGCCAGGCTAGGTATCAGTAGAGTAGAATAAAGTAGCATTAAGTAGAGTAGAGTAGAGTAGAGTAGAGCTAGGTTAGGCTAAGCTTGGCTAGGCTACGCTAGGTAAAGATAGGCTAGGTTAGGCTAGGCTAGGCTAGGGAAGGATAGGCTAGGTTAGAGTAGAGTTGAGTAGAGTAGAGTAGAATAGAGTTTAGTAGAGTAAAGCTTGGTTAAGAAAGACTAGGTTAGGAAAGACTAGGTTAGAGTATATTAAAGCAAAGTAGAGTAGAATAATGTATTGTAGAGTAGAGTAGGGTAGAGTTGAATAGAGCAGAGCAGAGGAGAGTAGTGTTAGGTTAGGCTAGGCTAGAGTAGAGTAGAGTAGAGTAGAGCTAGGTTAGGCTAGGCTAGAGTGGAGTAGAGTAGAGTAGAGCTTGGTTAAGCTAGGCTGAACTAGGCTAAGTTAGAGTAGAATAGAGTAGAGTATATTGGAGTAGAGTAGAGTAGAGTAAAGTAAAGTAGAGTAGATCTAGGTTAGGCTAGGCTAGCTTAGGCTAGACTAGGCTAAGCTAGGTTAGAGTAGAGTAGAGGTAGGTTAGGCTAGGTCAGGTTAGGCTACACTAGGCTAGAGTAGAGAGGTGTAGAGTAGAGTAGAGGAGAGTAGAGCAGAGTAGAATAGAGTAGATTAGAGCAAAGTAGATTAGAGCAGAGTATAGTAGAGCAGAGTTGTGCAGAATAGCATAGAGTCGAGTAGAGTATAGCTAAGTAGAGCTAAGTAGAGCAGAGCAGAGTAGAGCATGGTTAGGCTAGGCTAGGCTCGATTAGGTTAGAGTAGAGTAGAGTTGAGTAAGATAGAGTAGAGTAGAGTAGAGGAGAATAAAGCTATGTTGGCTTAGCAAGGCTATGCCCAGTTAGGTTAGGTTTGGTTGGTCTAGGCCAGGCTAGAGTAGAGTAGACTAGGGTAGAGTGGAGTAGAGTGGAGTAGAGTATAGCAGAGTAAAATAGAGTAGAGTATAACAGAGTAAAGTAAAGTCAAGTAGAGTAGAGCAAGGTTAGGTTAGGCTAGGGTTGTCTAGACAATAATAGAGTAGAGTAGAGCAAAGCAGAGTAGAGTATTACAGAGCAGAGTAGAGTGGAGTAGAATAGAGAAAAGTAGAGGAGAGCAAAATTGAGTAATGGAGACTAGAACAAAGGTAGGTTAGGCTAAGCAATGCTTGGTTAGTTGAGCTAGAGTAGAGTTTATTTATGCCAAGCTTGGCAAGGCAAGGTTACAATAAAGTAGCATAGAGTAGAATAGAGTAGACCAGAGTGGAATATAGTATAGTAGAGTAGAGTATAGTAGAGCTAAGGTAGGCTAAGGAAGGCTAGGCTAGAGTAGAGTAAAGTATAGTAGAGTAGAGTAGAGCATAGTTAGGCTAGGCTAAGCTAGCCTAGAGCAGAGTAGAATAGAGCAAAGCAGAGTAAAGCAGAGTAGAGTAAAGTAGAGCAGAGCAGAGAAGACCTAAGTAGAGTAAAACAGAGTAGAGAAGAATAGAGCAGAGTAGAGTAGAGTGGAGTAGAGCTAGGTTAGGCTAAGCTAGGCTAGGCTAAGCTAGATTAGAGTAGATAGAGTAGAATAGAGTAGAGTAGAGTAAAGCAGAGTTGAGCATAGTATAATAGGGTAGAGTAGAGTAAAGTAGAGTAGAGCTAGGTTAGGCTAAGTTAGGTTAGGCTTTGTTTTGCTGGGCTAGTTTAGGCTAGGCTAGAGAAGAGTATAATAGAGTTGAGCAGAGTAGAGTAGAGTATAGTAGAGTAGAGTAGAATTGAGCTAGGTAAGGCTAGGCTAGCTATGCCAGGGTAGGCTATGTTAAGCTAGGCTAGGCTAGATTTGAGTAGAGTATAGTAGAGTAGAGTTGAGCTTGATTAGGCTTCGCTAGGTTAGAGTAGAGTGGAGTAGAGTAGAGTAGAGCAGAGTAGAGTAGAGCAGAGGAGAGTAGAGAAGAGTAAAGCATTGTAAAGCAGAGTAGAGTAGTACAGTGTAGAGCAAATTAGAGTATAATAGAGCAAAGTATGGTAGAGCAGAGTAGAGTTGAGCTAGTTTAGGCTAAGCTAGGCTAGACAAGGCTAAGCTAAGCTAGAGTAGAGTATAGTAGATTAGAGTTGAGTAGAGTAGAGCAGAGAAGAGTAGTGTAGAGTAGAGTAAAGTAGAGCTAAGATATGCTAGGCTAGGCTAAGCTAGGCTAAGTTAAAGTAGAGTAGGGTAGAGTAGAGTAGAGTAGAGTGAAGATGAGTAGAGTAGAGCAGAGTAGAGTTGAGTAGTGTAGAGCAAAGCAGAGTAGAGATGAGTAGAGTAGAGCAGAGAGAGTAGAGAAGAGCAGAGTGGAGCCACGTTAAGCTAGGCTAGTCTTTGCTAGGCTAGGTAAGAGCTGATTAGAGTAGAGTTAGGTTAGGCTAAGCTAGGCTAGACAAGGTTAGAGTAGAATAGAGTAGAGTAGAGTAGAGTAAAGTAGAGGTAGGTTAGGCTAGGCTAGGTTGGGTTAGGTTAGGTTAGTATAAGCTAGGATAGGCTAAGCTAGGCTAAAGAAGAGTATAGTACAGTAGTATAGAGTAGAGTATATTATAGTAGAGTATAGTAGAGTATCGTCGAGTTGAGTAGAGTAGAGCTAGGTTAGGATAGGCTAGGCTAAGCTAAGTTAGGGTAGGTTTGGCTAGGCTAGGCTAGGCTAGAGTAGGGTAGAGTAGAGTAGAGTAGAGTAGACAAGAGTAAGGTAGAGTAGCTTAGGGTAGAGTAGAGTAGAGCTAGGTTAGGCTAAGCTAGGCAAGGCTAGAGTAGAGTAGAGTGGAGTAGAGTAGGGTAGAGTAGAGTAGGGCAGAGCAGAGTAGAGTAGAGAAGAACATAATAGAGCAAAGCTAGGTTAGGCTAGTCTGGGCTAAGCTAGGCTAGGCGAGGCTAAGGCTAGGCTAGGCTAGAGTATAATAGAGTATAGTCGAGTGGAGTAGAGTAGAATAGAGTAGAGCATAGTAGAGTAGAGTAGAGCAAAACATAGTAGAGCTAGGTTATGCTAAGTAATACTGTTTTAGGCTTTGTTAGGCTAGGTTATAATAGAGTAGAGTAGAATAGAGTAAAGTAGTGTAGAGTAGAGTAGAGTAGAGTATAGTAGAGTTGAGTAGAGTAGAGCAGAGTAGAGTTGAGTTGAGTAGAGTAGAGCTAGGTTAGGCTAGGCTAGGTTAGGCTAAGCTGGGCAAGGCTTGAGTAGAGTAGAGTTGAGCTAGGTTAGAATATGCTAGGTAGGCTAGGCTAGAGTTTAGTAGAGCATAATATGGTAGAGTAGAGTAGAGTAGAGTAAAGTAGAGTAGAGTAGAGCAAAGTAGAGTAGAGTAGAGTAAAGCAAAGCATGGTATAGTAGAGAAGAGTAGAGCTAAGTTAGGCTAACAAAAGCCAGAGTAGAGTAGAGTAGAGTAGAGCTAGGTTAGGCTAGGTTGGGCTAGGTTAGGTTAGGGTAGAGTAGAGTAAAGAAGAGCAGAGTAGAGTATAGTAGAATAGAGAAGAGTAGAGTAGAGTAGAGTAGAATAGAATAGAGTAGAAAAAAGTAGAGTAGAATATAATATAATAGAGTAGAAAAAAGTAGAGCAGAGTAGAGCAGAGAAGAGTAGAGTAAAGTTGAGCAAGGTTAAGCTAAGCTAGGTAGGTCAGGCTATGCTAGGCTAGATTAGAGTAGAGTAGAGTGGAGTGGATTAGAGCTATGTTAGGCTAAGCTATGCTAGGCTAGGTTAGAGTACAATAGAGTAGAGTAGAGTATAATAAAGCAGAATAAAGCAAAGTAGAGTAGAATAGGGCAAAGTAGAGAAGAATAAAGTAGAGCAGAACTAAGCTAAGTTAGTTTAAGCTAGGCTAAGTTGGGCTAAGGTAAGTAAAACAAGAGTAGAGTAGAGTAAAATAGTGTAGCAAAAGCAAGATTATAGTAGAGCAAAGCTAGGTTAGGCTAAGCTAGCTAGGTTTAAGTAGAATAGAGCAGAGCAGAGAAGAGCAGAGTAGAGTAGACCTGGGTATAGTAAAGTAGGGTATAGTGGAGTAGAGTAGAGTATAGTAAAGCTAGGTTACACTAGGTTATGTTAAGCTAGGCTAGGCTATACTAGGTTAGGCTATGCTAGAGTAGAGTAGAGTAGAGATAGGTTAAGCTAGGCTAGGTTAGGCTAGGCTAGGCTAAGCTAGAGTAGAATAGTGTAGAGTAGAGTAGAGTAGAGCAGAGCAGAGTTAAGCAGAGTAGAGAAGAGTAGAGCACAGTAGAGTAGAGTAGAGCATAGCAGAGCAGAGTAGATTTAAGTTAAGATAGGCTAGGCTAGGCTATGTTAGGCTAGGTAAGATTAGAGTAAAGAAGAGCCAAATAGAGTAAAGCAAAGTAGAGTTGAGTTAGGTTAGGCTAGGCAAAGCTAGGCTAGGCTATGTTATTGTAGGCTTGGTTAGGCCAAGCAAGAGTAGAGTAGGGCTAGATTAGGCTAAGCTAAGAAGGCAAGGCAAGAGTATAGAGCAGAGTAAAGAAGAGTAGAGTAGAGTAGAGCAGAGAATAGTAGAGCAAAGCAAGGTAAAGCATAGCAGAGCAAAGTAGAGCTGAGCAGAGCAGAGCTAAGTTAGGCTAGGCCAGGCTAGGATAGGCTTGGTAAGGCTAGGCTAGAGCAGAGTAGAGTTGAGTAGAGCTTGGTTTGGCTAGGCTAAGCTAGGTCAAAGTATAATAGAGTTGAGTAGAGTATAGTAAAGAAGAGTAGAGTAGAGTATAGTAGAATAAAGCTAGGTTAGGTTAGGCTAAGCTAGGTTATGCTAGGCTAGAGTATAATAGAGTAGAGTAGAGTAGAGTAGAGATAAGTTATGTTAGGCTAGGTTAGGCTATAGTAGAGTTAAGTAGAGTGGAGTGGAGTAGAGTAGAGTAGAGCAGAGCAAAGTTGAGTACAGTAAAGGAGAGCAGAGCAGAGCAGAGCAGAGTTGAGCAAAGTAATGCAAAGAAGAGAAGAGCAGAGTAGAATAATAGAGCTGAGCAATGAAGAGAAGAGCAGAATAGAGAAGAGCAGTGTAGTGTAGAGCAGAGTAGAGTATAGCAGAGTAGAGCTAGGTTATTCTATGCTAGGCTAGGCTAGGCCAGAGTACAGTAGAGTAGAGTAGAGTAGAGTAAAATAAAGCTCAGTTATGCTAAGCTACACTGGTGTAGGCTAGGCTAGAGTAGAGTGGAGTGTAGTGAAGTAGAGAAGAGTAGAGCTATATTAGGTAAGGCTGGGCTTGTTTAGGCTAGAGTAGAGTAGAGTAGAGTAGAATAGAGTCGAGTAGAGTATAGTAGAGTAATGTAGAGTAGAGTAGAGTGGAGTAGTGTAGAGTAGAGTAGAATATAGTAGAGCAGAGCAGAGTGAAGCAGAGCAGAGCAGAGCAAAGCAGAGTAGAGTAGTGCATAGTAGAATAGAGTAGATCAGAGTAGAGCATAGTAAAACAGAGCTAGGTTAAGCTAGGATAGGCTTTGCTAGGATAGGCTAAAGTAGAGTAGAATAGATTATAATAGAGTAAAGTAGAGTAGAGCTTGGTTAGGTTAGGCAACTAAGTTAGAGTAGAGTAAAGTAGAGTATATTAGAGTAAAGAAAAGTAGAGTAGAGCTAAGTTAGGCTAGGCTAGGCTATGCTATGTTAGAGTAGAGTAAAGTAGGGTAGAGCTAGGTTAGGCTAGGCTAGGCAATGCTAAACTCAGCTAGAGTAGACCAAAGAAATGTAGAGTATAGTAGAGTAGGGTAAAGTAGAGCAGAGTAGAACTGAGTAGAGCAGAGTCGAGTATAGTAGAGCAGAGTAGAGTAAAGCATAGCAAAAAAAGTAGAGTACAGTAGACTAGAGAAAATCATAGTAGAGAAGAGCAAAAAAGAGAAGAGTAGAGCATAGTAGAGTTGAGCAAAGCATAGTAGAGAGACTAGGACAGAGCAAAGTTCAGCAAAGAAGATCTGAGTAGAGCAGAGCAGAGCAAAGCAAAGTAGAGTAGAGCATAGTAGAGAATAACAAAGTTGAGAAAATTATAGTAGGGTAGAGTAGAGTAGAGAAGAGAAGAGTAGAGCAGAGCTGGGCTAGGCAAAGCTAAGCTTGGCAAAGCTCAGCTAGGCTAGAGCAAAGAAGAGTAGAGTAGAGTAGAGTAGAGTAGAGTAGAGAAGAGTAGAGTAGAGTAGAGTAGAGCTAGGCTAGGCTAAGCTAGGTTTGAGTATAATATAGTAGAGTAGAGTATAGTAAAGTAAAGTAGAGTAGAGTAGAGCTAGGTTATGTTGGGTTAAGCTAGGCTTGGCTAGGCTAGTTAGGGTAGGTTAGGCTTGGCTAAAGTAGAGAAGGGTAGAGTAGAGTAGAGTGGAGTAGAGTACAGCAGAGTAGAGTAGAATAGAGTAGAGTTGAGGAAAGCCAAAAAAGGTTAGGCTAGGCGAAGCTAAAGTGTAATAGAGTGGAGCAGAGCAAATTAGTGGAAAGTAGAGTAGAATAGAGTAGAGTAGAGTAGAGCAGAGTAGAGTAGAGTAGAGAAAGCAGAGCTGAGTAGTGATAGGTTAGGCTAGGCTTGGCTAGAGTAGAGTAGAGTGGAGTAGAGTAGAGTATAGTAGAGCAGAACAGAGCTAGGTTTGGCTAGACTAGGCTAGGTTAAGCTAAGCTAGGCTAGAGTAGAGTATAATAGAGTTAGGTTAGGTAAGACTAGACTAGGCTAGAGTATAATATAGTAGAGTAGAGAAGAGTAGAGGGGAGCTTAGTAGAGAAGAGTAGAGTAGAGCATATCAGAGTAGAGTAGAGCAATACAGAGTAGAGTAGAGCAATACAGAGTAGAGTTGAGCATAGTAAGGTTTGGCTAAGCTAGGCTAGGCTAGGCAAGGCTAGGTTAGGCTAGGCTAAGCTAGGCTAGAGTATAATAGAGTAGAGTAGAGCTAGGTTAGGCAAGGCTTGGCTAGGCTAAGTTAGAATATAATAGAGTAGAGTAGAGTATTATAGAGTAGAGGTAGGCTAGGAAAGGGTAGGCTAGGCAAGGCTAGGTTGGAGTAGAATAGAGTATTGTAGGGTAGAGCTTTGTTAGTCTAGGCTAGGCTCGAATAAAGTAGAGTAGAGTAAAGAAGAGCAGAGCAGAACAGAGTAAAGAACAAATGAGCAGAGCAAAGCGGAACAGAGAAGTGCGAAGCAAAGCCAAGAAAAACAGTACAGAAAAGAGTAATGTTAGGTTAGGCTAAGCTAGGCTAGGTTGGCCTAGGTTAGAATAGAGTAGAGTAGAATAGAGTAGATTAGAGAAGACTAGAGTATTGTAGAGTAGAGCTAGGTTAACCAAGGCTAGGCTAGGCTAGGCTAAGCAAGGTTAGGCTAAGCTCGAGTAGAGTAAAGTAGAGTAGAGTAGTGTTGAGTAGTGTTAGGTTAAGTTATGCTAGGCCAAGCTAGGCTTGGCTATAGTAAAGTAGAGCAAAGCAAAGCATAGTAAAGTAAAGTAGAGCAAAGTAGAGTAGAGTAGAGTAGAGCATAGTAGAAAAGAGCAAGGTTAAGTTGGTCTAGGTTAGGTAAGGCCAGGCTAGGCTAAAGTTAAGTAGAGTAGAGCTAGTTAGGTTAGGCTATGCTAGGCTAGGCTAGAGTAGAGTCGAGCAGAGCAGAGTAGAGAAGAGATGAGTAGAGCAGAGTAGAGCAGAGAAGAGCAGAGCAGAGTACACTAGAGTAGAGTAGAGTAGAGTAAAGCAGAGCAGAGCTAGGTTAGGGTAGGCTAGGTTAAAGTAGAGTAGAGTAGACTAGAGTAGAGTAGAGTAGAGTAGAGTATAGTAGAGTATAGTAGAGCTTGGTTAGGCTAGGGTAAACCAAGCTAGGCTAAACTATGCTAGAATAGAGTAGATTAGAGTAGAGTAGAGTAGAGCAGAGTAGAGTAGCATATAGATGAGTAGAGTAGAGCAGAGCTTGATTAAGCTTGGCTAGTCTAGGTTAGGCGAGGTTAGAGTAGGGTAGAGTAGAGCGGAGCAAAGCAAAGCAGAACAGAGCAGAGCAGAGAAGACAAGTGAATAGCAGAGTAAAGTAGAGCATAGTAAGGTGGAGTAGAGTAGAGAAAAATAGAGCAGAGTAGAGTAGAGGAGTGGAGTAGAGCAAAGCATAATAGAGTTAGGTTAGGATAAGCTATACTATGCTAGGCTTGGTAGGGTTAGGTTAGAGTAGAATAGAGTCGAGTAGACCAAAAAAGAGTAGAGTAGAGTAGAGTAGAGTATAATAGAGTCGAGTAGAGTAGAGCTAGGTTAGGTTAGTCTTGGTTAGGGTAGGCTGAGCTAGGCTAGAGTCGAGTAGAGTGGAGCTAGTTAGGATATGCTTGGTAGGGTAGGCTAGGCTAGGCTAGAGTTTAATAGAGTATAGTAGAGTAGAGTAGAGTAGAGCAGAGTAGAGTAGAGCAGAGAGAGCAAAGTAGAGTAGGGCAGAGCAGTATAGAGCAGAGCAAAGTAGAGCTAAGTTAGGCTAAGCAAGGCTAGAGTAGAGTTGAGCAGAGTAGAGTAGAGCTAGTTTAGGCTTGCTAGGCTAGGTTAGGTCGAAGTAGAGTAGAGGAGAGTAAAGCAGAGTAGAGTAGAACTAACTAAAATAGAGTAGAGTAGAGTAGAGTAGAGTAGAATAGAAGATATTATAATAGAAAAAAGTAGAGCAGAGTAGTACAGAGTAGAGTAGAATAAAGCAGAATAGAGTAGAACAGAGTAGAGTAAAATTAGGCTATGCTAGGCTAGCTCAAGCTTGGCTAGGCTACAGTAGAGTAGAGTAGAGTAGAGCTATGTTAGGCTAGCTAGGCTAGGCTAGAGTATAATAGAGTAGAGTAGGATATAGTAGAGTAGAGTAGAGTAGAGAAGAGTAGAGGAGATCTTAGTAGAGAAGAGCAGAATAAAACATAGTAGAGTAAAGAAGAGTAGTATAAAGTAGAGTTGAGCATAGTGAGGTTTGGCTAAGCTAGGCGAGGCTAGGCTAAGGTATGCTAGAGTAGAGAAAAGTAGAGTAGAGCTAGGTTAGGCAATGCTAGGTTATGCAAAGTTAGAATATAGTAGAGTAGAGTAGAGTAGTATAGAGTAGAGCTAAGCTAGGCTAGAGTAGAGTAGAGTATTGTAGAGTAGTGCTTTGTTAGTCTAGGCTAGGCTAGGTTAGGCTGGGCTCGAATAGAGTAGAGTAGAGTATAGCAAAGCAGAGTAGAACAGAGTAAAGAACAAATGAGTAGAGCAAAGCAGAATAGAGCAGAGTGAAGTAGAGCCAAGAAGAATAGTGCAGAACAGAGTAATGTTAGGTTAGGTTAAGCTAAGCTAAGTTAGCCTAAGTTAGAATAGAGCATAGTAGAAAAGAGTAGATTAGAGTATAGTAGAGTAGAATATAGTAGAGTAGAGTAGAGCTAAGTTAAGCTAGGCTAGGCTAGGCTAGGCTAAGGAAGGTTAGGCTAAGCTCGAGTAGAGTACAGTAGAGTAGAGTAGTGTTGAGTAGTGCTAGGTTAAGTTATGCTAAGCTAGGCTAGGCTTGGCTAAAGTAAAGTAGAATAGAGCAGAGCATAGTAAAGCACAGTAAAGTAGAGCAAAATAATAGTAGAACAAAGCAAGGTTAGCTTGGGCTTGGTTAGGAAAGGCTAGGCTAGGCTAGAGTCGAGTAGAGTAGAGTAGAGTAGAACTTGTTAGGTTAGGCTAGGCGAAGCTAGAATAGAGTAGAGTAGAGTAGAGTAGAGTAGAGCCGAGTAGAGCAGAGCAGAGATGAGTAGAGCAGAGTAGAGTAGAGAAGGGTAGAGTAGAGTAGAGTAGAGCAGAGTAGAGCAAAGTAAAGTAGAGCAGAGCTAGGTTAGGCTAGGCTAAGTTAGAGCAAAGTAGAGTGGACTAGAGTAGAGTAGAGTAGAGTAGAGTAGAGCTTTGTTATGTTAGGGTAAACCAAGCTAGGCTAAACTAGGCTTGAATAGAGTAGAGTAGAGTTGAGTAGAGTATAGTAGAGTAGAGTAGAGAAGAGTAGAGTAGCATAGAGATGAGTACAGTAGAGTAGAGCTCGATTAGGCTTGGGTAGTCTAGGCTAGGCTAGGTCAGAGTAGGATAGAGTAGAGCAAAGAAAAATAAAGCAGAGCAGTGCAGAGTAGAGAAGATAAGTGAAGAGTAGAGTAGAGTATAGCATAGTAAATTAGAGTAGAGTAGAAAGAAGCAGAGCAGAGGAGTAGAGTAGAGCAAAGCATAGTAGAGCTAGGTTATGCTAAGCTATACTATGCTAGGCTTGGGAGGGCTAGGTTAGAGTAGAGTAGAGTAGACCAAAGCAGAGTAGAGTGGAGTAGAGTAGAGTATAGTAGAGTAGAGTCAAGTAGAGTAGAGTTAGGTTAGGCTAGGCTAGTTTAGGCTAAGCTAGGATAAGCTAGAGTAGAGTAGAGTGGAGTTAGGCTAGGATGTGCTTAGTAGGCTAGGCTATGCTAGAGTTTAGTGTAAAGCAGAGCTGAGTAAAGCAAAGTAAAATAGAGTAGAACAGAGCAGAGTAGAGCAGAACAGAAGAGATTAAAGTAGAAAAAAAGTAGAGCAGAGTAGAGCAGAGCAGAGTAGAGTAGAGCAGAGAAGAGTAGAGCTGAGCAGAGCAAAGTTAAGCAAAGCTAGGCTAGGTTAAGCTACGCTAGGTTAGAGTAGAGTAGAGTAGAGTAGAGTTATGTTAGGCTATGCTAGGCTAGGCTAGAGTCGAGTAAAGTAGAGTAGAGTTGAGCAGAGCTAGTTTGGTTTGGCTAGGTTAGAGTGGAGTGGAGTATAATAGAGTAGAGTCGAGTAGAGCAGAGTAGAGAAGAGATGAGTAGAGCAGAGTAGAGCATAGAAGAGTAGAGTAGAGTAGAGTAGAGCAGAGTAGAGAAAAGTAAAGTAGAGCAGAGATAGGTTGGGCAAGGCTAGGTTAGAGCAGAGTAAAGTAGAGTAGAGTAGAGTAGAGCTTAATTAGGCTAGGGTAAACCAAGCTAGGCTAAATTATGCTTGAGAATAATATATTAGAGTATAATAGAGTAGAGTAGAGTAGAGCAGAGTAGAGTAGAGTAGCATATAGATGAGTAGAGTAAAGTAGAGCTTGATTAGGCTTGGCTTGTCTAGGCTAAGCTAGGTTAGAGTAGGGTAGAGTACAGCAGAGCAAAGCAAAGCAGAGCAGAGCAGAGCAGAGAAGACAAGTGAAGAGCAGAGTAGAGTAGAGCATATTAAAGTAGAGTAGAGTAGGGAAAAGCAAAGCAGAGTAGAGCAGAGGAGCAGGGTAGTGCAAAGCATTGTAAAGCTAGGCTAGGCAAAGCTATACTATACTAGGCTTGGGAGGGCGAGGTTAGAGTAGAGTAGAGTAGACCAAAGCAGAGCAGAGTAGAGTAGAGTATAGTATAGTAGAGTAGAGTCGAGTAGAGTAGAGCTAGGTTAGGCTAGGCTAGAGTTTAGTGTAAAGCAGAGCAGAGTAGAGCAAAGTAAAGCAGAGTAGAGCAGAGTAGAGTAGTATAGAATAGAAGAGATTATAGTAGAAAAAATTAGTGCAGGGGTAGAGCAAAGTAGAGTATAGTAAAGCAGAGTAGAGTAGAATAGAGCAATGTTAAGCTAAGCTATGCTATGCTAGGCTAGGTCAGGCTAGGCTAGGAAAGAGTGGAGTAGATTAGAGCAATGTTAGGCTAAGCTAGGCTAGGCTAGAGTATAATAGAGTAGTGTAGAGTATAGTAGAGTAGAGCAGAGCAAAGTAGGGTAGGGTAGGGCAAAGTAAAGAAGAATGAAGCAGAGTAGAGCAGAGTTAGGTTTGGCTAAGCTAGGGTATGTTAGAGTAGAGTTGAGAAGAGTAGAGCTAGGATTAGCTTGGCTAAGCTAGGCTAAGTGAGGTTAGAGTAGAGAAGAGTAGAGTCAAGTAGAGTATAGTAGAGTATAATATAATAAAGTAGAGTAGAGTTAGGCTAGGCTAGGTTAGAGTATAGTAGAGTAGAGTAGAATAAAGTAGAGCAGAGTAGAGCAGAGCAAAGCAAAGTGAAGTAGAGTGGAGTAGAGTAGAGCAGAGTAGAGCAAAGCAAAGCAGAGTAGAGATAGGTTAGGTTAAGCAAGGCTTGAGTAGAGTAGATTAGAGTAGAGTATAGTAGAGTAGAGTAGAGTAGAGTAGAATAGGGTAGAGAAAAGTAGAGCAGACTAAAGAAGAGCAGAGTAGAATAGTGCAGAGTAGAGTAGAGGGGAGCATAGTAGAGTTAGGCTAGGCAGGCTATGTTAAGCATGGTCAAGTAATGCTAGGCTAGAGTAGATTCGAGTATAGTAGAAAAGAGTAGTTGTAAGATAGGTTTTGTTAGGTTAGAATAGAGTAGAGAAGGGCAGAGTAGAGTAGAGTAGAGTAAGGTAGAGTAGAGTAGAGTAGAGTAGAGCTTGGTTTGGCTAGGATCGGCTAGGGTAGGCTAGGTTAGGTTATGCTAGGCTAGAGTAGAGTATAGTAGAATAGAGTTTGGTTAGGTTAAGCTAGGCTAGAGCACAGTAGAGTAGAGTAGAGTAGAACAGAGAATAATAGAACATAATAGAGCAGTGTAAAGCAGATCAGTGTAGAGGAGAGTTGAGCATAGTTAGGTTAGGCTATGCTAGGCAAGGCTAGCATAGCCAAGGCTAAGCTAAGCTAGTGTAAAGTAGAGTAGAGCTAGGTTAGGCTATGCTAAGCTAAGCTAGGTTAGAGTAGAGTAGAGCAGTACAGAGCTCAGTTAGGTTACGCTTGCCTAGGCTAAGCTAGGTTAGGCTATGATAGAGTAGAGTAGAGTAGAGCAGAGTAGAGTAGGGCTCTGTTAGGCTAGGCTGTGATAGGAAAGTTTAGAAGAGTAGAGTAGAGTAGAGTAAAGTAGAGAAGAGCATAGTGGAGTAGAGCTAAGAAGAATAGAGTAGAGTAGAGGAGAGTAGAGTAGAGTAGAGAAGGTAAAGCAGAGTAGAGTAGAGCAGAGTAGAGCAAAGTAGAGTTAGGTTAGGCTAAGTTAGGCTAGCTTATAGTAGAGTAGAGAAGAGCTGAGTACAGTGGACTAAAGAAGAGTAGACTAGAGTATAGTAAAGTATAGTTGAGTAGAGTAGAATGAGGTTAGGCTAGGCTAGGCTAGGTTAGGTTAGGCTAGAGTAGAGTGGGTAGAGTTTAGTGGAGTAGAGTAGAGCTAGGTTAGGTTAGGCTAGGCTAAGTTTGGCTAGGTTAGGTTAGGCTAGGCTAGGCAGGGTAGGCTTTGCTAAAGTAGAGTAGGGTGGAGCATAGTAGAGCAGAGTAGGATAGAGACATGCAAAGTAGAGTAGAGAAGAGCAGAGCATAGTGGTGTAGAAAATAGTGGAGCTAAGTTAGGCTCGGCTAGGTTAGGCTAGGCTAGAGTTGTGTAGAGTATAGTAGAGCTAGGTTAAGATAGGTTAGGCTAGGCTAGAGTAGAGTAGTGTATAGTAGAGTAGGCTATAGTAGAGTAGAGTAGAGTAAAGCACAGTAGAGCAGGGTGCAGCAGAGCAGAGTAGGGTAGACCAGAGTAGAGTGAGCTGAGCAGAGCAAAGCAGAGTGGAGCAGAACAAGGTTTGGCTAGGTAAGGCTAAAGTAGAGTAGAGTAGAGTAGAGTAGAGTAGAGCTTGATTATGCTAAGGTGAGCTAAGCTAGGCTAAACTAGGCTAGAGTAGAGTAGAGTATATAAGAGCAGAGCAGAGTAGAGTAGAGTAGAGTAGAGTAGAGTAGAGCTAGGTTAGGTTATGCTAGGTTAAAGTATAATAGAGTAGAGTAGAGTAGAGAAAAAAAGAAAAGAAGAGTATAATAGAGCAGTGTAGAGTAGAGAAGAGCAGACCAGAGCTAAGTTAGCCTACGCCATGCTAGGGTAGGCTCGACTAGGCCAGGCTAGGCTAGAGTAGAGTTGAGTAGAGTATGATAGAGATTGGTTATGCTAGGCTAGGCTAGCTAGGTTAGAGTAGAGTAAAGCATATTGAGTAGAGTAGAGTAGACTAATGTAGACTAGTGCTAAGTTAGGCTAAGCTAGGCTAGGATAGGCTAGGCTAGGAAAGGTTAGGGTTGGCTAGAGTAGAGAAGACTGGAGTAGAGTACAATAGAGTATAGCAAGGTTAGGTTAGGCTAGGCTAAAATAGAGAAGAGTAGAATACAATGGAGGAGAGCAGAATAGGGCAGAGTAGAGTAGAGTAGAGCAGAGTAGTGCTTAGTTGAGTTGAGTAGAGCAAAGCAGCGTAGAGTGGAGCAAAGTAGGGTAGAGTTGAGTAGAATCGATCAAAATAGACCATAGTAGAGCAAAGTAGAGCATAGTAGGGCAGAGCTAGGTTATGCTAGGCTAGGCTAGTCTAGGCTATGCCTTAGTAGAGTAGAGTAAAGCTAAGTAGAGTAGGGTTAGGTTAGGATAGGCTAGGCTAGGCAAAGTTAGAATAGAGTAGAGTAGAGTAGAGCTAGGTTAAGCTAGTATATAGTAGAGTAGAGTAAAGCAAAGTAGAGTAGAGTGGAGCAGAGCAGAGTAGAGTAAAGTAGAGTAAGATTTGGCTAGGTTAGGTAAGACTACAGTAGAGTAGAGTAGAGTAGAGCTATGTTCGACTAAGCTAGGCTAGGTTAGAGTAGACTAGTGTAGGCTAGAGTTGAGCTAAGTTAAGCTAGGCTAGGTATGAGTATAGTGGAGAAGAGTAGAGTAGAGTAGAGAAGAGCATAATAGAGCAGAGCATAGTAGAGAAGAGTAGAGTAGAATAGAGCTAGGTTAGGAATGGCTAGACTAAACTATGCTAAGTTATAGTATAGTAGAGTAGAGAAGGGTAGAGTAAAGTAGAGTTGATCTAGGTTAGGCTTAGCTAAGTTAGGCTAAGTTAGAGTAGAGTAGAGTAGAGTAGAGTAGACTAGAGTAGAGTAAAGTAGAGTAGAGGAATGTTAGGCTAGGCTTAGCTTGGCTTGGTTAAGCTTGGGTAGGCTAGGCTAGGCTAGAGTATAATAAATTATAGTAGAGTAGAGTAGAGTAAAGTAGAGTAGTGCTAGGTTAGGCTAGGCTAGGCTAGACTAAACTAGGGTAGAATAGAGTAAATAGAGAAGAGGAGTATAGAGTAGAGTAGTGTAGTGTAGAGCAAAGCAGAGTAGTGTAGAGCAGAGTAGAGTAGAGTAGAGCTAGGTTAGGCTGGGCTAAGCCATGATAGATTAAATTAGAGTAGAATAGAGTAGAGCAAGGTTAGGCTAGGCTAAGTGATGTTAGAGTGGCTATGCTACACTAAGCTAAGCTAGGCTAGAGTAGAGTGGAGTAGAGTAGAGCAGAGCAATGTAGAGTAGAGTAGAGCAGTGTATAGTAGAGTAAAGGAGAGTAGAGGAGAGCAAAAAAGAGCAGACTAGAGTATTGTAGTGTAGAGCAATACAGAGTAGAGCTAGGTTAGGGTAAGCTAGTTAAGCTAGAAAAGGTTAGGCTATGTTAGAGTAGAGTTAAGTAGAGTATAGTATAGTAGAGTAGAGTAGAGTATAGTATAGTATAATAAAGTAAAGTCGAGTAGGGTAAAGTAGATTAGAATAGAGCATAACATAGTAGTTCAAAGCAAAGCAAAGTAGAGCTGAGCAGAGAAGAGCAGAGCAGAGCAAAGTAGAGCAGAGTAGAGAAGAACATAGTAGAGTAGAGCAAAGTAGAGTAGAGCATAATAGAGAAGAGCAAAGTAGTATAGAGTTGAGTAGAGCTAGGTTAAGCTAGGCTAGAGTAGAGTAGAGTAAAGCTATGTTAGTTTAGGCTAGGCTAGAGCAGAGCAAAGTATAATAGAGTAGAGTAGAGCATAGTAGAGCAGAATGGAGTAGAGTAGAGCAGAGCAGAGTAGAGATAGGTTAGGCTGGTAAGGTTGGGCTAGGCTATGCTAACCTAGGCTAGGTTAAAGTATAGTAGAGTATAGTGGAGTAGAGTAGAGTAGAGCTAAGTTTGGCTAGGCTAAGTTGGGCTCAAATAGAGTGGAGTAGAGTAGAGAAGTGTAGAGTATAATAGATTATAGTAGAGTAGAGTAGAGTAGGGTAGGTTAGAGCTAGCTTAGCCTAAGCTAGGCTAGGCTAGACTAGGGTAGGCTTGGTTAGGCTAGGGTAAGTTAGGCTATGTTAGGCAAGCCTTAGAGTAGAGTAAAGTATATTAGAAAAGAGTAGAGTACAGTAGAGTAGAGTAGAGTGGTGTAGAGTAGAGTAGAGTGGAGTAGCACAGAGCATTACAAAGCAAAGTAAAGAAGAGCAAAGTAGAGCAAAACAGAGCAAAGTAGAAAAAAGCAAAGTAGAGTAGAGCAAGGTCAGGCTAAGCTAGGTTAGGTTGGGTTAGAATAGAGTATAGTAGAGTAGAGAAGAATAGAGAAGAGTATAGTAGAGTATTGTAGAGTGTAATAGAGTAAAGCTAAGTTAGGCTAGGCTTGGTTAGGCTAGGCAAAAGTAGAGTAGAGTAGAACTAGGTTAGGTTAGGTTATAGTAGGCTAGGATAGGCTAGAGTAAAGCAAAGTAGAGTAGAGCATAGTACAGTAGAGTAGAGCAAAGCACAGTAGAGTTGAGTAGAGCAGAGCAGAGAAGAGTAGAGCAGAGTAGAGTAGAGTAGAGTAGAGAAGAGTGGAGCAAAGTAGAGTAGAGCAAAACAAAAAAGAACTAGGGTAGGTAAGGCTATGCTAGGCTAGCTAGAGTAGAGTAGGTTAGAGTAAAGTAGAGCAAGGCTAGGCTAGGCTACGTTAGGCTATGTTAGAGTTGAGTAGAGTGGAATATAATATATTTGAGTAGAGTAGAGCTAGGTTAAGCTAGGCTAAGCTAAGCTAGAGTAGACTTAGCTAAGAATGGCTTGGGTAGAGTATAGTAGAGTAGAGTAGTGCACAACAGAGTAGAGAAAAGCAGAGCAGAGCAAAGTAGAGTAGAGTAGAGAAAAACAGAGCAGAGTAGAGCATATCATAGTAGAGTAGAGTAGAGCAGGAATGAGCTTAGTAAAGTAGAGCTAGGTTAGGCTAAGCTAGGCTAGGCTAGGTTAGAGAAGAGTATAATAGAGTAGAGTAAGATAGAGTAGAGTAGAGTAGAGTAGAGTATAATAGAGTAGAGTTAAGCTAGGCTAGCCTAGGGTTGGCTAGGCTCAACTAGGCTAGGCTAAAGTAGAGTAGAGTAGAGTAAAGTAGAGAAGAGTATAGTATGGTAGAGTAGAGGAGAGTACAAGAGAGCAGAGTAGAGTGAGCAGAGAAGAGCAGAATAGAGAAGAGCAAAGCAGAGCAGAGAAGAGTAGAGGAGAGAAGAGGAGAGGAGAGTAGAGACGAGCATACCAGAGTAGATTAGAGATGAGTGGAGCAGAATAGACCCGAGGAGAGAAGAGAATGACATAATAGAGCACAGCAGAGCAGAGTGGAGTGTAATAAAGTATAGTAGAGAATAATAGAGCTGGATAGAGCTAGGTTAGGCTAGGTTACTCTAGGTTAAGTAGAGTAGAGCAGAGTAGAGTGGAGTACAATGGAGTTAGGTTAGGCTAGGCTAGGCTAGGTGAGAGTAGAGTTGAGTAGAGCTTGATTAGGCTTGGCTAAACTAGAGCAGAGTAAAGCAGAGTAGAGCAGAGTAGAGTAGAGTAGAGTAGAGTAGAGTAGAGTGGAGTAGATTAGAGTAGAGTATAGAAGAGTAGGTCAGAGTAGAGCAGAGTAGAGCAGAGAAGAGATGAGCTGAGTAGATCTAAGCAAAGTAGAATAAAGTAAAGTAGAGCAGAGCTTGGTCAGGCTAGGCTAAGCTAGGATAGAGTGAAATAAAGTAGAGGTAGGTTTTGTTAGGAAAGGTTATGTTACGTTAGAGTAGGGTAGAATAGAGTAGAGTAGAGTAGAGTAGAATAGAGCAGAGTAGAGCAAAGTTAGGCTGGGTAAGAGTAGAGTTGAGTACAATAATACAGAGTATAGTAGAGTAGACTAAAGTAGAGTAGACTAAAGTAGAGTATAACAGAGTAGAGTAGAGTAGAGTAGAGCAGAATAAAGCAAAGCAGAGTGGAGCAGAGCAAAGCAGAGAAGAGTAGAGAAGCGTAAAATAGAGTAGAGAAGAGTAGAGAAAGGTTAGGTTAGGCTAGGATAGAGTTGAGTAGAGTAAAGTAAAGCAGAGTAGAGCAAAGCTAGGCTAGGCTAAGATAGGATAGGATAGGCTAGGTGAGGAAAGGTTAGAGTAAAGTATAGTAGAGTAGAGTAGAGTAGAGTAGAGGAGAATAGAGTAGAGTGCAGAAGAGTATAGTAGAGCTAGTTTAGGCTAAGCTAGAATAGAGTAGGTTGGGCTAGGCTAGAGTAGAGTAAAGCAGAGCTAGGTTAGGCTAGGGTAGGCTAGAGTAGAGCATAGAAGAGTAGAGTAGAGTAGAGTAGAGTAGAACATAGTAGAGTAGTGCAGAATAGAGTAAAGCAAAATAGAGTAGAGAAAAGAAAAGTAGAGAAGAGAATAATTGAGCTAGGTTAGGCTAGGCTAGGTAAAGTAGAGTAGAGTAGAGAAAAGTAGAGTGGAGTAGAGCATAATTCATCTAGGTTATGCTAAGTAAGGCTAGGTAAAACTAGGTTAGAGTAGACTAGAGTAGAGTAGAGTAGAGTAGAAGAGAGTTGAGTGGAGCAAAGAATAGTAGAGTAGAGAAGAGTAGAGTAGGATAGAGCAGAGCAGAGTAGAGTAGAGTAGAGCAAAGTAGTGTAAAATAGAGTAGAGCTAGGTTAGGCAAGGCTAGGCTAAGCTAGGCTAGGCTAGAGTAGAGTAGAGTAGAGCTGTGCTAAGGGCTATGCTAGGTTAGGCTAGGCTATATTAGCCTAGGTTAGGCTAGGGTATACTAGGCTAGTTTAGGCTTGGTTGTAGTAGTAGAGTAGAGTTTGGTTATGCTAGGCTAGCTAGGTTAGGCTAAGCAAGGTTGGGCTAGAGTAGAGTATAGTAGAGTAGAGCAGAGTAGAGCAAAGTAAAGGAGAACTTTGTAGTGTAGAGTAAAGCAAAGTAATGTAGAGTAGAGTAGATTAGAGCAGAGAAGAGTAGAGGTGAGTAGAGCAGAGAAGAGAAAAGTAGAGTAGAGTAGAGTAGAGTAGAGCTAAGTTAAGTTGGGCTTGGTTGGGCTAGGCTAGAGTATAGTAAAATAGAGTATAGTAGAGCAATGTATAGTAGAGCAAGGTTTGGTTAAGCTAGGCTAGGCTAAGTTAGAGTAGAGTAGAGTAGAGTAGAGTATATTAGAGTAGAGTAATGTAAAGTAGAGTAAAGTAGAGTAGAGCTAAGTTAAGCTTGGCTAGGCTAGGATAGGTGTGGGAAAGCTAGGCTAGGCTAGAGTAGAGCTAGGTTAGACTAGGCTAAACTATGCTACAGTATATTTTAGTAGAGTAAAGTAGAGTAGAGTAAAATAAAGCAGTGTAGGATAGTGTAAAGTAAAGCAAAAAAGAGTAGAGAAGAGCAAAACAAAGTAGAGTAGAGTACAGTAAAGCAAAGAAAATTAGAGTAGAGTAGAGCTAGGTTAGGATATGCTAGGCTTGGCTAGGTTAGAGAAGAGTAGAGTAGAGTAAAATGGAGTAGAGTAGTGTAGAATAGAGTAAAGCAGAGCAGAGTAGAGTAGACAAGAATAGAGTAGAGTAGAGCTGAGCTGAGTGGAGCAGTGCAGTATAAAGGAGAGTGAAGTAGAGTAGAGCAGAGTAGAGTAGCGTACTTCAAAGTAAAGAAAATTAGAGTTGAGTAGAGTAGAGTAGAGCAAGGTTAGGCTAGGCTATGCTTGGTTAGCCTCAGTTAGGCTAGTGTAGATTAGAGTAGAGTAGAGCAAAGAAAGATAGAGTAGAGAAGAGTAGAGCATAGTAGAGCAGAGAAAATAAGAGTAGAGCAAAGCTTGGTTAGGTTAGGCTAGGATTTCTTAGGCTCAGTTAGGCTAGTGTAGAGTAGGATAGAGTAGAGCAGAGTAGAGTAGAGCAGAGTAGAGTAGAGCTAGGTTAGGTTAGGCTAGGCTAGGTTATAGAAGAATAGAGTAGAGTAGAGTAGAGCAAAGTAGAGTAGAGCTAGGTTAGATTTGATTAAGTTAGGTTAGGCTTGTCTAGGCTAGACTAGGGTACGCTAGGCTAGGCAAGAGTAGAGAAGAGTAGAGTAGACTAGAGTCGAGTAGAGTAGAGTAGAGTATAGTAGAGTAAAGTTAGGTTAGGCAAGAGTATAATAGAGTAGAGTGGAGTAATGTAGAATAAAGTAGAGTAGAGTATAGCAGAGTAGAGTAGAGTAGAGCATAGTAGAGAATAGTAGAGCAGAGAAAAGTAGAGTAAAGTAGTGCTAGGTTAGGCTAAGCTAAGCTAGAGTAGAGTATAGTGGAGTAGAGTAGAGTAGGACAGAGTTAGGTTAGGCTAGGTTAGGCTAGGCTAAGCTAGGCTAGGTTAGGGTTCAAAGTAGATTAGAGTAGAGTAGAGATGAGTATAACAGAGTTAAGTGGAGCAAAGAAAAGAAGAGCAGAGCAAAGCTATGCTAAGCAGATTTGAGTAGAGTAGAGTAGAGCAAAATAGAGTAGAGCTAGGTTAGGCTAGGCTAGGCTAAGCTAGGTAAGAGTAGAGCAAAGCATAATAGAGTAGAGCAAAGTAGAGTAAAGAAGAATAGATTATAGCATAATAGAGTAGAGTAAAGCAGAGTAGAGCAGAGCATAACAGAGTAGTGCAGGATAGAGTACAACAAAAAAGAGTAGAGCTGAGCAAGCACAGTAGAGTCGGGTTAAGCTAGGCTAGGCTAGCAAACCAAAGCTTGGCTTGGCTAGGCTAGGCTAAGTTAGAGTCGAGTGCAGTAGAGTAGAGTAGAGTATGGTAGAGTCTAGTAGAGTGGGGTAGAGTACAATAGAGTAGAGTAGAACTAGGTTAGGTCAGGCTAGTCTAGGTTATGATAGGCTAGGCTAGAGTAGACTAGAGTAGAGTAGAGGAGAGCTTAGATAGGTTGGCTTAGGTTAGGGTAGAGTAGAGTAGAGTTGAGTGTAACAGTGAAGAGAAGAGTAGAGCAAAGCAGAGTAGAGTAGAGCAGAGCAGAGCAAAGTAGAGTGGAGCAGAGAAGAGCAGAGTAGAGTAGAGTAGAGTCGAGTAAAATAGAGTAGAGCAGAGTAGAACAGAGCATAGCAGAATAGAGTTGAGCTTGGTTAGGCTGAGCTAGGCTAGGGTAGGCTAGGCAAAGCTAGGTTAGAGTAGAGTAGAGTAGAGTAAAGTAGAGTATAGTAGAGTAGAATAGAGTAGAGTAGAGTAGTATAGAGTATTGTATAGCAGAGTAGAGTGGAGTAGAGCTAGGTTAGGCTAGGCTAAGCTAGGATAGGATAGGCTAGAATAGAATAGAGAAGAGTAGAGTAGAGTGTAACAGAGTGGAGTAGAGTATTGTAGAGTATAGTGGAATAGAGTAGAGTAAAGCTAGGTTAGGCTAGGTAAGGCTAGATTACAGTAGAGTTGAGTAGAGTTGAGTACCGTAGAGTAGAGTAGAGTAGAGAAGAGTAGATTAGAGTAGAGCAGAGTAGAGCTAAGTTTGACAAGCTTGGCTAGGCTATAGTAGAGTAGAGCTAGGTTCGACTAGGTAAGGCTAGGCTAAGTTAGAGTAGAACATAGTAGATTTGAGTAGAGTAGAGTGCAGTAAAGTAGAGTAGAGCTAGGTTAGGCTAGACGATGATAGGGTAGGCGAGGCTAGGCTAAAGTAGAGTAGGGTAGAGTAGAGTAGGACAGTGTAGAGTAGCATAGTGTAGAGTTAGGTTAGGCAAGGCTAGGATAGGCTATGCTAAACAAGGCTAGATTAGAGTATAATAAAGTAGAGTAGAGTAGAGTTGAGTAGAGTAGAGAAGAGTAGAGCAGAGCAAAGTAGGGTAGAGAAGAGCAAAGTAGAGCTGAATAAAGTAGATCAGAGCAGAGCAAAGTAGTGCAAAGTAGAGCAGAGCAGAGCAGAGTAGGGTTAGGTTAGGCTAGGTAAGCTTAGGCTAAGCTAGAGTAGAGTAAAGTAGTGTAGAGTGTACTAGAGTAGAGCTAGGTTGGGCTAGGCTAAATATTTTCAAGGTTTGAGTCTTGTAGAGTAGATTAGTGTAGAGTAGAATATGGGAGAGTAGAGTAGATTAGAGTAAAGTAGAGCAGAGTAGAGTTAGGTTAAGAAAGGTGAGGCTAAGCTATGCTAGAGTAGAGTAGATTAGAGTTGAGTAGAGTAGTGTAGAGTGGAGTAGAGTAGAGTAGAGCAAAGTAGAGCAGAGGAATGCAGAGAAGAGTAGAGAAAAGCAGAGTAGAGTATAGCATAGTGGAGTAGAGCAGAGCAGAACGAGTTTAGGCTAGGCTAGGCTAGGCAAGGTGAGGCTTGAGTAGAGTAGAGTATAGGTTGTTCAGGCTACACTAGGCTAGGCTAGGTTAGAGTAGAGTAGAGAAGAGTAGAGTAAAGAAAACTAGAGTAGAGCAGAGTAGAGTAGATTTGAATAGAGTGGAGCAGAGTAGAGCAGAGCAGAGTAGAGAAGAGCAGTGCTAGATTAGGCAAGGTTAGGCTAGGCTAAGTAGGTCTAGACTATAATAGAGTAGAGCAAGGTTAGGTCAGGGTAGGATAGGCAAGGATCGAGTAGAGTACAATAGAGAAGAGTAGAGTAGTGTAGAGTAGAGTGGAGTAGAGCTAGGTTAGGAAAGGCATGGCCAGGCTAAGTTAGGCTAGGATAGACTAAGCTAGGCTAGAATAGAGTAGAGTATAGTAGGCTAAGTTAGGATTGGCTAGGCCAAGCTAGGCTACAATATAATAGAGTAGATTAGAGGAGAGCAGAGCAGAGCAGAGCTAAGTTAGGGTAGGTATCGAGGCTAGGCTATGCTAAAGTAAAGTAGAGTAGAGCATGATTAAGCTAGGCTAAACTAGGTGAGGTTAGATTAGAGTTGAGTGGAGTAGAGCTAGGTTAAGCTATGTTAGGGTAGGGTAGGCAAGGCCAGGCTAGGCTAGGTAAGAGTAGAGTAGAATAGAGTAGAGTAGAGCAGATCAGAGCATAGTAGAGTATAGTAGGGCTCGATTAGGCTAGGGTAGAGTAGAGTAGTGTAGAGTAGAGTAGAGCATAGTAGAATCGAGAAGAACATAGCAGTGCAGAGTGAAGTAGAGCAGCGCAGAGAAGGGCAGAGCAGAGTAGAGCAGACCAGAGCTTGGTAAAACTGTGTAGAGTAGAGTAGAGTAGAGTAAAGTAAGGTTAGGCTAGGCTATGCTAGGTTATAGTAGAATAGAGTATAGTAGAGCAGAGTAGAGTAGAGCAGATGAAGGTTAGGCTAGGCTGGGTTAGGTTAGGTTAGACTAAGCTAGGCTAGGATAGGCTAAGCGAGGCTAGAGAAGAGTAGAGGAGAGTAGAGCAGTGTAGAGTAGAGCTTGGTTAGGCTGACAAGGCTAGAGTACAATACCATAAAGTGGAGTAGAGTAGAGCAAAGTAGAGTAGAGTAGAATAGAGCAGAGTAGAGCAGAGCAAAATAAAGAAGATCAGAGAACAGCTAGGTTAGTCTAGGCTAGGCTAGAGTAGAGTAGAGTAGAGAAGAGCTAAGTTAGGCTAGGTTAAGTTAGGTTAGGTTAGAGTAGGGTAGAGTAGAGTAGAGTAGAGTACAGTAGAGTATAGTAGAGTATAGTAGAGTATAGTAGACTAGAGTAGAGTAAAGTAGAGCTAGGTTAGGTTAGGCTATGCTAAGGTAGAGTAGAGTAGAGAAGAGAAGAGCAGAGTAGAGCAAAATGGAGTAGAGCATAGTAGAGTAGAGTAGAGCAGAGCAATGTGTAGCAAAGTAGAGTAGAACAGAGTAGATAAGAGAAGAGCATAGCACAGAAGAGCAGAGTAAAGTTATACTAGGTTAGGATAAGCTAGGCTATACTAGACTAGGCTAGGCTAGAGTAGAGTAGAGCAAAGCAGAATAAAGTAATAAAATATAGAGTAGAGCACAATAGAGTAGAGTAGAGCTTGGTTAGGATAGGATAGGCTTGGGTAGGCTAGGTTAGAGTAGAGTAGAGTAAGATAGAGCTAGGTCAGTGTAGGCTAGGTTAGGATAAGATGGAGTAGACTATACTAGAGTAGAGTAGACTATAATATAATAGAGTAGAGTAGAATAGCATAGAGTAGAGCTAAGTTAGGCTAGGTTAGGCTAGGGTAAGCATAGCTAGTCTAGGCTAGGCTAGAGTGGAGAAGAGTAGAGCAGAGTAGAGTAGAGTAGAGTAGAGCTAAGTTAGGCTAGGATAGGCTAGAGTATAGTTGAGTAAGGTAGAGTAGAGTAGAGCAAAGTATAGTAGAGCACAGAAGAGTAGAATAGACTAGAGCAGAGAAGAGCAAAGTAGAGTAGAGCAGAGAAGAGTAGAGAAGAGTAGAGTAGAGTAGTGCAGAGCAGAGCATAGTAGAGCAGAGTAGAGTATCACAGAGTAGAGCAAAGCTAGGTTAGGCTAGGATAGATTAGTGTAAAGTAGAGTATAGTAGAGTAGAGTTAGGTTTGGCTAGGCTTGGTAAAGCTAGGTTATAATAGGGTAGAGTATAGTAGAGTAGAGTAGAGTAGAGCAGAGTAAAGTAAAGCAGAGTATAGTAGAGTATAGTAAAGTAGAGTAGAGCAAAGTAGAATAGAGCAGAGAAAAGTAGAGTAGAGGAGAAAGAGTAGAACAATATAGAGAAGAGTAGAGTGAGGTTATGCTAGGTTGGGCTAGGCTAGGCTATGTTATGCTAGGTTAGGCTAGGCTAGAGTAGAGTAGAGTAAAGCCAAGTAGAGTAGAGCAGATAAGAGTAGAGGTAGGTTAGGCTAGGCTAAGCTTTTATAGGCTAGGATAGAATAAAGTAGAGTATAGTAGAGTGGAGTAAAGTAGAATAGAGCAAAGAAGAGCAGAGCAGTATAAAGCAGAGCTAAGCAGAGTAAGGTTAGCTAAGCTAGGTTAGGCTAAGTAAGGGTAGGCTAGGCTAGGTTAAGTTAGGCTAGAGCAGAATAGAGTAGAGTAGAGCTAAGTTAGGCTAGGCTAGAGTAGTATAGAGTAGAGTAAAGCTAGGTTAGCCTAGGCTAGGCTAGAGTAGAGTAGAGTAGAGCATAGTAGTGCAGTTCAAAGAAAAGCAAAGCAAAGCAGAGTAGAGTAGAGTAGAGAAGAGAAAAGTAGAGTAGAGTAGTGCAAAGTAGAAAAGAGTAGAGAAGTGTAGAGCAGTGCAGTGTAAAGCAAAGCAAAGTAGGGTATAGCAAGGTTAAACTAAGCTAAGCTAGTCTAGGTTAGGTTAGAGTTGAGACGATTAGAGTAGAGTAGAGTAGAGTAGAGTAAAGTATAGTGTAGTATAGTAGAGTAGAGTAAAGTTAGGTTAATGTCGATTAGGTCGGAGTATGCTTGACTAGGCTAGAGTAAAGTAGAGTAGAGTAGGGTGGAGTAGAGTAGAGCTCGATTAGGCTAGGTTAGGCATGGCTAGGCTAGGCGAGAGTAGAGTAGAGCAAAGCAGAGAAGAATAGGGTAGAGTAGAGGTGAGCAGAGAAGAATAGAGTAGAGATAAGTAGTGTAGAGTAGAGCTAGGTTGAGCTAACCTAAGTGAAGTTAAGCTAGTTAGAGTAGAGTAGAGTAGAATAGAATAAGAAAGAGTTGAGTCGAGTCGAGTCGAGAAGAGAAAAGTAGAGTAGAGCAGAGCAAAGAAGAATAAAGAAGAGCAGAGCAGAGTAGAGTAGAGCAGAGCAAAGTAGAGTAGAGCAAGGTTATGCTATGCTAGGCTAGGCTAGGATAGGTTAGAGTTGAGTAGATTAGAATAGAGTAGAGTATAGTATAGTATAGTATAACATAGTATAGTAGAGTAGAGCTAGGTTAATCTAGGCATGGTCCTGCTAGGCTACGCCAGGCTTGGCTAGGCAAGGCTAGAGTAGAGTAGAGTATATTAGAGTAAAGTAAAGTAGAGCTAGGTTAGGTTAGGCTAGGCTAGGTTAAAGTAGAGTAGAGTATAGTAGAGTAGAGTAGAGTAGAGTAGAGAAGAGTAGAGTAGAATAGAGCAGAGCATAGCAAAGCATAGCAGAGCAAAGTGTAGAAAAGTAGAGGAGAGTAGAGTAGAAAAGAGCAGAACAGAGAAGAGTAGAGTAGAGCTAAGTAAGGTTAGGCTAGGCTAAGCTAGGCACTATTAGGCTAGGGTAGGCTAGAGTAGTGTAGAGTTCAGTAGAGTAAAGTAGAGTGGAGTATGGCAGTGCAAAGCACAATAGAGTAAAGTAGAGCTAAATTAGGCTTAGCTAGGCTAGGCTAGGCTAGAGTAGAGTAGAGTTAGGTCGAGCTAGGTTAGGCTAAGCTAGGTTAGAGTAGACTAGAGTAAAGTAGAGTATAGTATAGTATAGTAGAGTACAGTTGAGTAGAGTAGAGCTAGGTTAGGCTTGGTTAGGCAAGGCTAGGTTAGGCTTGGTTAGGATTGGCTTGGTAGAGTGGAGTGGAGTAGAGTAGAGTAGAGTAGAGTAGAGCTAGGTTAGGCTAGGCAAGGCTAGAGTATAGTATAGCAAAGTCGACTAGAGTAGAGTAGACTTGAGCAGAGCAGAGTTGAGTATAGCAGAGTAGAGCAGAGTAGAGGAAAGTAGAGCAGAGCAGAGGATAGCAAAGTGGAGCAGACTAGAGAAGAGTCGAGCAGAGCAAAGTAGAGTTAGTTAGGTTAGGTTAGAGTAGAATAAAGTAGTGCTAGGTTAGGTTAGGCTATGTTAAGCAAGGTTTGAGTTGGGTAGAGTAGAGTAGAGTAGAGTACAGTAGAAGAGAGTAGAGTAGAGAAGAGGAAAATAAAGTAGAGTAAAGTAGAGTATAATAGACCAGAGAAGAGCAGAGTAGAATAGAACAGAAGGGAGAAAAGTAGAGCAGTACATAGAGAGTAGATTAGAGCAAAGCAGAGCAGACTGAGGTTAGGCTAAGTTAGGCTAGGCTATGTTAGGCTAGGTTAAGCTTGGCTAGGTTAGAGTAGAGTAGAGTAGAGTAGAGTGCGGTAGAATAGAGTATAGTAGAGTAGAGCAGAGTCGAGTAGGGTAGAGTAGAGTAGAGTAGAGTAGAGCTAGGTTAGGCTAGGATAGGCTAAGCTAGAGTAGAGTAGCATAGAATAGAGTGGAGTGGAGTTGAATAGTGTAGAACAGAGCAGAGCAAAGTAGAGTAAAGCAAAGCAGAGCATTATAGAGTATAGCAAAGTAGAGTTTTGTTGGGTTAAGCTAAGATAAGCTAGGTAAGGCTAGGCTAGGCTAGGCTAAGCTAGGCTAGAGCAGAGTAGAGTAGAGTAGAGTTAGGTTAGGCAAGGCAAGGTTAGAGTAGAGTAGAGTAGGGTAGAGCTTGGTTAGGCTAAGCTAGGCTAGGCTTGGCTAGGCAAAGCAAGGCTAGGCTAAGTTAGAGTAGAGTGGAGTAGAGTAGAGCTCAATTAGGCTAGGCTAGGCCTTGTTAGAATAGGCTGAGAAGAATAGAGTAGAGTATGGCAGAGTAGATTAAAGCAAAATAGAGAAGAATAGAATAGAGCAAAGTAGAGAGTAGTAGAGTAGAGTAGAGCAGAGTTAAGCAGAGCAGAGCAGAATGGAGCTAGGTTAGGCTTGGTTGTAAAAGAGTAAAGTAGAGTAGAGAAGAGTAAGGTAGAGTAGAGTAGAGTAAAGTGGAGTAGACTAGAGTATTTTAGAGTAGAGTTGAGTAGAGTAAAGCTAGGTTAGGTTTGGCTAAGCAAGGTTAGGTAAGCTTGAGTAGCATAGCATAGAGTAGAGTTGAGTAGAGTAGAGTAGACCTTGCTTAGGATAGGCTAGATTAGCTTAGGTTTGTAGAGGAGAGTAGAGCAAAGTAGAATAGAGTAGAGTAGAGTGGAGTAGAGTAGATTAGAGTAGAATAGAGTTAGATTAAGTTAAGTGAGGCTAAGCAAGGTTAGGCTAGGGTATAGTCGAGTAGAGTAGATTAGAGTAAAATAGAGCTAGGTTAGGTTAGGCTAGGATAGGCTAAAGTAAAATAGAGTAGAGTAGAGTGGAGCATAGCAGAGCAAAGCAGAGTAGTATAGAGTAGAGCTGGGCAGTGTTAGGTTAGGCAAAGCTAGGCTAGGCTAGGTAAGGCCAGGCTTAGTTAAGCTAAGCTAGGCTAGAGTAGAGTGTAGTAGAGCGAGGTTAGGGTAGGATAGTCTTGGTTAGGTTAAAGTAGAGTAGAGTAGAGTAGATTAGAGTAAAGTAGATTAGAGTAGAGCAAGGTTAGGCTAAGCTAGGCTAGGCAAGGCGAGGCTAAGCTAGGCTAGAGTAGAGTAGAGTAGAGTGGAGTAGAGTATAATAGAGCTCGATTAAGGTAGGCTAGGCAAGGCTATGTTAGGATAGAGTTGAGTAGAGTAGAGTGGAGCTGTGTAGACTAGAGTAGAGCATAGCAAAGTAGATAAGAATTGGGTAAAGTAAAACAGAGTTGAGTAGAGTAGAGCAGAGATGAGCAAAGTAGAGTAGAGGAGAGTAGAACTAAGTTGGGCTAAGTTAGGTCAAGTTAGGCTAGGTTAGAGTGGAGTAGAGTAGACTAGAGTAGGATAAGGTAAAGTAGAGTAGAGTAGAGTTAAGTAGAGTAACGTTAGTCTAAGCTAGGTTAAGCTAGCTTGACTAGAGTAGAGAAGAGTAGAGTAGTGTAAAGTAGAGTAGAGCAAGGTTAAGTTATGTTAGGTAAGGCTTGGCTTTGTAAAGTATTATAGAGTAGGGCGGAGTAGAGTAAATGAGAATAGAGCAAAGTAGAGTAGAGTAGAATAACATAAAGCAGAGCAAAATAGAGCAGAGTTATTTTAGACTAGGCAAGAGTTGAGTAGAGTATAGTAGTGTAGAGCTATGTTAAGTTATGCTAGGTTAGCATAGAATAGAGTAGAGTAGAGTTGAGTTGAGTAGAGTAGAGTAGAGTAGAGTAGAGTAGAGAAGTGTAGAGCTGAGCTTAACTGAGTAGAGTAGAGTAGAGCAGAGAAGAGTAAAGAATAGTTGAGTAGAGCTAGGTTAAGCTAGGCTAAGCTTGACCAAACTAGAATAGAATAGAGTAGAGCTTGTTTAGGCAAGGCTAAGCTAGAGTAGAGTAGAGTAGAGTAGAGTAGAGCAGAGTGGATTAGAGCATACTGGATTAGGGTAGAGTAGAGTAGAATATAGTGGAGTATATTGCATAGATTAGTGGAGAGTAGAGTAGAGCAGAGCAGAGTAGACTAGAGCAGAGCAGAGAAGAGTAGAAGAGCAGAGTAGAGTAGAATAGGATAGAATATAGTAGAGTAGAGTAGAGTAGTATAAAGCAAAGTAGAGTAGAGTAAAGCAGAGCAAAGTTGACTAGAGTTGAGCTAGATTAGATTAGGCTAAGCTAGGGCAGACTAGGCTAGGATAGAGTTTTGTAAAGTAGAGTAATGTAGAGTAGAGTAGAGTAAAGTAGAGCTAGATCAGGCTATCTTAGGCTAAGAGAGGCTAGGCTAGGGTATGCTAGGGTAGGTTAAAGTAGAATGAGTAGAGTAGAGCTAGATTAGGCTAGGCAAGACTAGGCTAGGCTAAGTTGGAGTAGAGTAGAGTAGAGTAGAGTATAGTAGAGTAGAGTAGAATAGAGTAGAGTAGAGTAGATTAGCATATGATAGAGTAGAGTGGAGTAGAGTACAGTAAAGTAAAGGAGAAGAGAGGAGAGAAGAGTAGAGGAGAGGAGAAGAGAGGAGAAGGGAAAAGAATAAAGAAGAGTAGAGTAGAGTAGAATAGAGTAGAGTAGAGCAGAATAGAGTGGATCAAACCAAAGTACATTAGACCAGAGCAAAGCAGAGTAGAGTAGTGAAAAGCAGAGCAGAGGAGAGTACAGTATAGTAGAGTAGAATAAAGAAGACTAGAGCAGAGCTAGGCTAGAGTAGAGTAAAGCAGAGTAGAGTATAACTGAGTTAGGTTAGGCTAGGTTAGGTTATTGTAGAGTAAAGAAGAGTAGAGTAGAGTAGAGTAGAGTAGAGTAGAGTACAGCAAAGTGGAGTAGAGTAGAGTAGAGCTCGATTAAGTTAGGCTAAGCAATGCTAGGCTAGGCTAGGCTATGGTAGGCTAAGCTAGGTTAGAGTAGAGTAGAGTAAAGTAGAGTACAGTAGAGTAGAGTAGAGTAGAGTAGAGTAGAGCAAAGTTATGCTAGGCTAGGCTAGAGTATAACAGAGTAAAGTAGAGCAGAGCAAAGCAGAGTAGAGAATAGTAGAGTAGAGCAAAGCAGAGAAAAACAAAGCAGAGTAGAGTAGGGAAGAGCTAGGTTATGCTAGGCTAGGTTTTTTTAGACGAGACTAGGCTAGGCTAGGGTTGAGTAGAGTAGAGTAGAGTGCAGTAATGTTGTGTAGAGCTAGGTTAGGTTAGGCTAGTCTAGGCTAAGCTAGGCTAGAGTAAAGTAGATTAGAGTAGAGCAGAGTAAAGTAAAGCAGAGTAGAGTGGATTAGAGCAGAGCAGAGAAGAGCAAAGTAGAGCAGAGCAAAACAAAGTAGAGCAGAGCAGAGCAGAGCTAGGTTAGGCTAGGCTAGGTTAGAGTAGAATATAGTAGAGTGGAGTAGAGCTTGGTTAGGCTAAGTTAGGCTAAACAAGGCTAGTCTAGAGTAGAATAGAGTTGAGTATAATAGAGTATAGTTGAGTATAGCAGAGAAGGGTAGTGTTATACCCGGTAAAATATTATAGGTTTAATCTTCAATAATTCGAATTGTGGCTTGGATGATTTCAGATCGACAGTAGGATGAGCCAGGAGCTCAATTGGAGGCTATTGGAATTTCTGAAATTTTTTAGGAATTTTTCGGAGCACCGAGATTTTTTAAAAAATAAAAAAATAAAAAAAAAAGCAGAATTTGGATTTTTCCTTTTACCGCGCGTGAACCGGACCGGAGCGGTTCAGCGAAGGCAGGGCGGTTCGCCGAGGTGCGTTTGCGCGTGCGTTTGGATAAGCCGCGGATAAGCGGATCGGACGGATGAGATCAGCGGTGGAGATTAACCGGCTGATCGGGTGTTAAGCGGCGTTTTTGGAAGGTCAACCGACGCTTAATGGGTCTTAACGGGTTATTACCGGTTTAAGCTGGGTATTTAACATAAACTGTTCGGCTGTTAGGGTTTCGAACGGCGGCTAGAGGCGAAGTGTTCGCGGCGAACGGCGGTACTTTCCGGCAGCCATCCAAGGGGCTTTTGATAACCGGAGGTTCGCGGGACAGAGGCGAGCATTTTGGTACCGGTTTCGTTCGGCGAGGAGCTGCGGTTGATCGCGTGCGAGCTTCACCATCGCCGGCGACGAGCAAAGGTAGGAAATTCAGTTTTAAATTAGTTAATTAGTAGAAATTAAAAGCATGGAATATTTTGCTTAATGAACACAAGCATGTGGATGAAAAATCGGACTTAGTTGAATGCTAATCTGCATCTTTTACAATTTTTGGATTTCTGGAAAATTTCCCATTTCGCCGGAAAATTTAGTTAATACTTAGGAACATGTTAGGGATTTGTATTATCAGTTTGCCATTGAATAAGTTAATTAATTGTTGGATTAATCTTACGGCAATGGCGTACGGGCGAACTCTTTCGGCGGAAATTTTAAATTAGTGGCATTATTGAAACATTAGGATAGTACGAACATCGAATTTTGTTTCTCCTTGTTCGCGTTCGCCGGAAATCGACGGAAGGAATTGGATTGGTCGGCGATTGCTTCAGTTAGGGTTCGCGGGCGTCGGACCGAGGAAGGAGAAGGGTTTAGATTAATTACGAATTTATTTAAGTAATTAATGGTATTTATATAATATTTATTAGTAATTATATTTATTTAAGCATCGACCGATTAACGGATTATTAAAGAATTTGGTTCGGCGGTGTCGCGGTTCAGCGCGAGGTTTCCGAACCAGCAGCGAAAACAGGTTCAGCGGGATTCGGTGCGAACGAACGGCGCGGAGGAAAATTTAATTCGGAAATTAAATCCGAATTTTCGAAAAAAGGATATATGTGGAATTTAAATTTTATTCGGAAATTTATTCCGAATTTCGGAAAATGGATAAAGGGCAGAACTTGATTTTGGAAATTAAAATTTCCTGAAGTGAGGAAGAGGTGATTTTTTGAAATCACGTAGCCAAGTTGAAATTGACTGTTGGAAATTACCCATAAATTCAGTGCAGCTGGATCAGTTGGAAGGAAGTGTGACACTTGGGTGTTACCAGAATAGTCAGAATTTTGGTACAGTTTGTGTTGCTTGGATGGCAATGACATGGATTGAGTCAGTTTACTCAGTGTTGGCATATTTCAGGGATTGGCATATTGGACCGGACTACTATAGGCCCTATATGATGTTTTAGGGTAGTTGTGGTAGGTAACTGTGCGGTACAGACTTAGCTTCCACAGTATACATGTGGACTGGTATGCGCCTTGTTGTATCTGGACACATGTTGCCGAATCTTGGAGTTAGAGCTTGGCAATGACTGTAGGGGCGTGGCTTCTATGGAAATTGTTGGGAGAGGACTTCTTGGGACGGTGGCTGAGTCGATCTCTTCTGGTCCACGAGTGTAGGCCTGCGCGCCTGAGAGTGGCAGTGGCAGGGGTGACTCGCCGTGGCTAGTCAAGTGTGTAGGCCTGCGTGCCTGAGGGTGGCAGGGGTGTCTCACGTTGGCTAGAGATCTATGTGACTGGTTCTGTCTATAGTCTCCAGAAGATTGATTGACGAGAGACGCTGCGGTGTCGGGTGCTAGGCATTGTGATGCGTGCACAGAGATGGGCGTGTCCCGCTGGCATGCTTTGCCTAGGCGCCATGCGTGCGCAGAGATGGGCGTGTCCCGCTGGCATGCTGCCTGGGAGCACAGAGGAGAGCTACTCTGGTGTGACTGGGGGTGACTGTGGTTGGTCAGAGTCTGGGACTGAGAGTGCCTTTCCACCCTACATTGTTATGCTGTATTCCTATACTCTTGCTATTATCCTTCTCTTGCATGTGAGTTTTTACTAGCTGTCTTTCCTACTGGGCGTAGCTCACTCCTTTATTATCTATATTTTTCCAGCGGCTCGACAGCCTTGACGCCACCCAGATTAGGTGGGATCGTGGTCAGTAGGCTAGTGGAGGATATCTGATCTGTGATTTTCTGAGACATTTTGGTTAGTGTGATTAATACTATTGGATGTATTCAGGGAGACTGTTATTCTTATGTCATGTAATATGTGAGGGTGATTCTGACTTATGTATCTAGTTGGATGATATTGTATTTGTTGGACTTGGATCTTATTCTTGTGATGTAGTTTCCATTCACTGTTTTATTTTATTGTCTTGGTGGTATAGTGTGTGGAGTGTCATATTTTATCTGAGGATGTTATGTATTTTATTTTGATGGTGAGGTCATTACATGACTATGGAACTTAACCGTGGGGATTCAGACTTCTATTAGATCGGTTCTCCTACCGGTATGGGTTAGGAGTATGGGGTCTAGTAGGAGTAACATTGCGCGAGTCCATCTGTTAATTCAGGAGTCATGAACCTGATTTGACGGTGTACCCGGGAGATGGGATCCACATTGTTAAGGAAATTAGGTGTGTAATGATGTGTTATATCCTATGTTTTTGGTAGGTTACTCAGGTTGGTATGGGACGATCTGAGCTGTCTATATGTAAAAAAAAAAATATGCCAAAAATCAGCCTAGAAAAAAAAATGTGGTGTAACAAGAGTGGTATCAGAGCCCTAGGTTAGGATAGTGGGGCTAGACATATATAGAAGTTCAACCCAAGGTGGGGAGAACTGTTGGTCATTTTATTATACTATGGTAGTCCGTATGCCAAAGGCCAAATGACGACTCTAATGCCAGATTAGTTGCTTGACAGTATGGCTAATACCAGGAGACTTCCCGTTCGTGGAGCAGCTAGAGGCAGACCTGTATCTGCTACTTCTACCCCGGAGACGATCCCAGCATTGCCAGTTGAGCCAGCCGTGGATCGTTGGATCGATGCCTTTATGCGGCTGCGTCCGCGGAGTTTCAGTGGGTCGGCTGACCCAGCGGTGGCAGATGACTGGATGGCTCATATGCTTGAGCTGTTTGATGCCTTGGGATGTCCACTCGGCAGGAGGGTAGTACTTGCTGCTCTAGTATTGGAGGGAGAGGCTGCTACCTGGTGGAGAGGCCAGCGGCGCGCTGTGTTTGGGGAGGTCCAGAACAGCGAGATAGCTTGGGAGGACTTTGTTGAGGCAAAGGACATGGTTAGAGTTGATAATAGACTATGAGCTGGTGATAAATTACTGCGAGGGTAAGGCTAATCCTGTTGCTGATGCTTTGAGCAGGCACGCAGTTATGCATACTATGTTAGTCTCTGACTCTATACTAGACTTGGATTGGGATGTTGAAAGATGTCAGGAACAGTTGTCTGTTCAGAGACTGGTTCACAGACTCAGCTCGTTGACTATTCGGGCTGACTGGTTATCTGAGATGCGTGATCTTCAGCTTTGTGATGAAGAGCTGAAGGAGAAGTTTGAGTTGGCATCGCAGGGATTGGGAGGAGACTTTGCTCTCAGAAATGACATTTTGACTTTCAAGGGTCGCTGGTGTGTGCCATCACATCAGGAGTTCAGGGAGAGGATCCTTCGACAGGCTCATTATGGAACTTTGGCTATGCACCCTGGAGAAGTCAAGATGTACAGGAATTTGAGGAGTGTTTTCTGGTGGAGAGGATTGGTGAAGTGGCTTACAGGTTGGCACTTCCTGAGCATCTGTCTGGGATTCACAATGTGTTTCATGTTTCGAATCTCAAGAGATATGTGCCAGATCCTTCTCATTGTATCGGTGATGATCTTCCTGGTTTGCAAGTGGCACCAGATTCTTCTTATGTGAAACTGCCAGTTCGCATCCTCGAGGAAAGCAGTAGGCAGCTGAGGAACAGGTCGTTTCCTATGGTCAAGGTTCTGTGGAATAGACATGACGAAAGGGAGGCAACCTGGGAGCTAGAGCAGGATGTTGCGGAAAAGTGGCCGGAACTTCTTGCTGAATTTCGAGGGCGAAATTCCTGATAAGGTGGGGAGATTGTTATACCCGGTAAAATATTATAGGTTTAATCTTCAATAATTCAAATTGTGGCTTGGATGATTTCAGATCGACAGTAGGATGAGCCAGGAGCTCAATTGGAGGCTATTGGAATTTCTGAAATTTTTTGGGAATTTTTCGGAGCACCGAGATTTTAAAAAAAAAAAAAAAAAAAAAAACGGAATTTGGATTTTTCCTTTTACCGCGCGTGAACCGGACCGGAGCGGTTCAGCGAAGGCGGGGCGGTTCGCCGAGGTGCGTTTGCGCGTGCATTTGGATAAGCCGCGGATAAGCGGATCGGACGGATGAGATCAGCGGTGGAGATTAACCGGCTAATCGGGTGTTAAGCGACGCTTTTGGAAGGTCAACCGGCGCTTAATGGGTCTTAACGGGTTATTACCGGTTTAAGCTGGGTATTTAACCTAAACTGTTCGGCTGTTAGGGTTTCGAACGGCGGCTAGAGGCGAAGTGTTCGCGGCGAACGGCGGTACTTTCCGGCAGCCTTCCAAGGGGCTTTTGGTAACCGGAGGTTCGCGGGACAGAGGCGAGCATTTTGGTACCGGTTTCGTTCGGCGAGGAGCTGCGGTTGATCGCGTGCGAGCTTCACCGTCGTCGGCGACGAGCAAAGGTAGGAAATTCAGTTTTAAATTAGTTAATTAGTAGAAATTAAAAGCATGGAATATTTTGCTTAATGAACACAAGCATGTGGATGAAAAATCGGACTTAGTTGAATGCTAATCTGCGTCTTTTACAATTTTTGGATTTCTGGAAAATTTCCTATTTCGCCGGAAAATTTAGTTAATGCATAGGAACATGTTAGGGATTTGTATTATCAGTTTGTCATTGAATTAGTTAATTAATTGTTGGATTAATCTTACGGCAATGGCGTACGGGCGAACTCTTTCGGCGGAAATTTTAAATTAGTGGCATTATTGAAACATTAGGATAGTACGAACATCGAATTTTGTTTCTCCTTGTTCGCGTTCGCCGGAAATCGACGGAAGGAATTGGAGTGGTCGGCGATTGCTTCAGTTAGGGTTCGCGGGCGTCGGACCGAGGAAGGAGAAGGGTTTAGATTAATTACGAATTTATTTAAGTAATTAATGGTATTTATATAATATTTATTAGTAATTATATTTATTTAAGCATCGACCGATTAACGGATTATTAAAGAATTTGGTTCGTCGGTGTCGCGGTTCAGCGCGAGGTTTCCGAACTGGCAGCGAAAACCGGTTCAGCGGGATTCGGCGCGAACGAACGGCTCGGAGGAAAATTTAATTCGGAAATTAAATCCGAATTTTCGGAAAAAGGATATATGTGGAATTTAAATTTTATTCGGAAATTTATTCCGAATTTCGGAAAATGGATAAAGGGCAGAACTTGATTTTGGAAATTAAAATTTCCTAAAGTGAGGAAGAGGTGATTTTTTGAAATCACGTAGCCAAGTTGAAATTGACTGTTGGAAATTACCCATAAATTCAGTGCAGCTGGATCAGTTGGAAGGAAGTGTGACACTTGGGTGTTACCAGAATAGTCAGAATTTTGGTACAGTTTGTGTTGCTTGGATGGCAATGACATGGATTGAGTCAGTTTACTCAGTGTTGGCATATTTCAAGGATTGGCATATTGGACCGGACTACTATAGGCCCTATATGATGTTTTAGGGTAGTTGTGGTAGGTAACTGTGCGGTACAGACTTAGCTTCCACAGTATACATGTGGACTGGTATGCGCCTTGTTGTATCTGGACACATGTTGCCGAATCTTGGAGTTAGAGCTTGGCAATGACTGTAGGGGCGTGGCTTCTATGGAAATTATTGGGAGAGGACTTGTTGGGACGGTGGCTAAGTCGATCTCTTTTGGTCCACGAGTGTAGGCCTGCGCGCCTGAGAGTGGCAGTGGCAGGGGTGACTCGCCGTGGCTAGTCAAGTGTGTAGGCCTGCGTGCCTGAGGGTGGCAGGGGTGTCTCACGTTGGCTAGAGATCTATGTGACTGGTTCTGTCTATAGTCTCCAGAAGATTGATTGACGAGAGACGCTGCGGTGTCGGGTGCTAGGCGTTGTGATGCGTGCACAGAGATGGGCGTGTCCCGCTGGCATGCTTTGCCTAGGCGCCATGCGTGCGCAGAGATGGGCGTGTCCCGCTGGCATGCTGCCTGGGAGCACAGAGGAGAGCTACTCTGGTGTGACTGGGGGTGACTGTGGTTGGTCAGAGTCTGGGACAGAGAGTGCCTTTCCACCCTACATTGTTATGCTGTATTCCTATACTCTTGCTATTATCCTTCTCTTGCATGTGAGTTTTTACTAGCTGTCTTTCCTACTGGGCGTAGCTCACTCCTTTATTATCTATATTTTTCCAGCGGCTCGACAGCCTTGACGCCACCCAGATTAGGTGGGATAGTGGTCAGCAGGCTAGTGGAGGATATCTGATCTGTGATTTTCTGAGACATTTTTGTTAGTGTGATTGATACTATTGGATGTATTCAGGGAGATTGTTATTCTTATGTCATGTAATATGTGAGGGTGATTCTGACTTATGTATCTAGTTAGATGATATTGTATTTGTTGGACTTGGATCTTATTCTTGTGATGTAGTTTCCATTCACTGTTTTACTTTATTGTCTTGGTGGTATAGTGTGTGGAGTGCCATATTTTATCTGAGGATGTTATGTATTTTATTTTAATGGTGAGGTCATTACATGACTATGGAACTTAACCGTGGGGATTCAGACTTCTATTAGATCGGTTCTCCTACCGGTATGGGTTAGGAGTATGGGGTCTAGTAGGAGTAACATTGCGCGAGTCCATCTGTTAATTCAGGAGTCATGAACCTGATTTGACAGTTTACCCGAGAGATGGGATCCACATTGTTAAGGAAAGTAGGTGTGTAATGATGTGTTATATCCTATGTTTTTCGTAGGCTACTCAGGTTGGTATGGGACGATCTGAGCTGTCTATATGTAAAAAAAAAAATATGCCAAAAATCAGCCTAGAAAAAAAATGGGGTGTAACAGGTAGAGTAGAGTAGAGTAGAGCTTGGTTAGGCTAGGCTAGGCTAGGAATGGCTAGGCTAGAGTAGAGTAGTGTAGAGCTAAGTTAGGCTATGCTAGGCTTGGCTAAGCAAGGTTAGAGTAGAGTAGAGTAAAGTAGAGTAGAGCTGAGTGAGGATAGGTTAGGCTTGGCTAGCATAGGATAGGCTAAGCTAGGCTATAGTAGAGTAGTATTGTAGAGTAAAATAGAACTATTTTATGCTAGGTTAGGTTAGGTTAGGCTAGGCTAAGCTTGGGTAGAATGGAGTAGAGTAGAGTAGAGTAGAGTAGAGAAGAGAAGAGTGGAATAGATTAGAGTAGAGTAGAGTATAGCAGAGTAGAGTAGAGCAGAGTAGAGAAAAGCAGAGTAGAGAAAAGCAGTGTAGAGCAAAGCAGAGTAGAGCTAAGCAATGTATGATAGAGCATAGTAGAGTAGAGCATAGTAGTGCATAGAAGAATAGAGTAGAGAAGAGTAAATGATAGTAGAGCTGATAATAAAAAAGTAAAGCAAAGCAGAGTAGAGAAGAGTAGAGCAAAGTATAGCAGAGCTTGGTTAAGCTAGGCAAGGCTAGGCTACGTTAGGATAGGCTAGGCAAGAGTAGAGCAAGGTAGAGTAGGGTAGTGTAAAGTAGAGCTAGGTTAAGCTAGGCTAGGCTTGGTTAGGTTATAATAGAGTAGAGTAGAGAAGGTTAAAGTAGAATAGAGTAGAGTAGAGAAGAGTAGAGTAGAATAGAGTAGAGATGGGTAGAGATAGGTAGAGTAGAGTTAAGGTAGGCTAGGCTAGGATAGGTTGGGCTAGAGTAGAGTAGACTAGAGTAGAGCTAGGTTAGGCTAGGTTAAAGTAAAGAGTAGAGTAGAGAAGAGAAGAGCATAGTAGAGTAGAGTAAAGAAGAGCTGAGCAGAGTAGAGCATAACATAGCATAATAGAGTAGAGTGGAGAAGAGAAGAGTTAGCTTAAGCAAGGCTATGCTAGGCTAGAGTGGAGTAGAGTAGAGTAGAGTATAGTAGAGTGTAGTAAAGCATGGTTAGGCTAAGCTAAGCAAGGTTAGAGTAGAGAAGAGTAGAGCAAAGCAAGGTTAGGCTAGGCTAGGCTATGATAAGCTAAGCAAAGCTAGGCTCGACTAAGCTTGGCTAGGTTAGAGTTTATTCGAGTAGATTAGGGTAGAATAGAGTATAGTAGAGCTTGGTTAGGCTAAACTATAGTACAATAGGGTAGAGTAGAATAGAGTAGAGTAGTGTAGAGTAGAGTAGAGTATAATGGAGTAGAGTAAAGCAGAATAGAGTATAATAGAGTAGAGTGGAGCAGAAGAGTAGAGTACAGTAGAGTAAAATAGAGCAGAGTAGAGTAGAGTAGTGTTGAGCAAAGTAAAGTAGAGTAGAGTAGAGTAGAGCAAAGTAATGCAAAGCTAAGTTTAGCTCGGATAGGCTAGGATAGAGTATAGTAGAGTAGAGTAGAGTAGAGAAGAATAGAGTAGTGTAGAGTAGAGTAGAGTAGAGCTTGGTTAGTGTAAGCTAGCCCAGGCTAAGTTAGGCCAGGATTGGCTTGCCTAGGCTAGGCTAGAGTATAGTCGAGTAGAGTAGAGCTGAGCAGAGTAGAGTAGAGCTTAGTTTGGTTAGGCTTTGCTAGGCTAAGTTAGAGTAGAGTATAGTAGAGTAGAGTGGAGTAGAGTAGAGTAGAGTGGGATAGAGTAGAGTAGAATAGAGGAGAGTAGAGAATAACAGAGTAGTGTAGAGCAGAGTAGAGTAGAGTATAGTAGAGCATAGTAGAGTAGAACATAGTAGAGTAGAATAGAGCAGAGTAGAGATGAGAAGAGCATAGCTAGGTTAAGCAAAGCTAGGCTAGAGTAGAGTAGAGCAAGGTTAGGTTGGGCTATGTAAGGCTAAGTTAGAGTTGAGTAGAGTAGAGCTGAGTAGAGAGGGGTAGAGTAGAGTGGTGTAGAGTAGAGTAGACTATAATATAGTAGAGTTGAGTAGAGTAGAGTAGAGTAGAGTTAGGTTAGGCTAGGCTAGGGTAGGAAAGGCTAGGCTAAGTATTGTAGAGTATGGTAGAGTAGAGTAAAGTAGCATAAAGAATAGTAGAATAGAGTAGAGCTTAGTTAGGCTAAGCTAGGTTAGAGTAGAGTAGAGTAGAGTAGGGTAGAGAAGAGAAGAGCAGAGCAGAGAAAAGCAGGTAGAGTCGAGCAAAGCAATGATAGGTTAGGCTAGGTTAAGCTAGGTTAGAGTAGAGTAGAGTAGATCTTGGTTAGGCTAGGCTATAGTAGAGTAGAGTGGAGTAGAGTAGATTAGAGTAGAGCTAGGTTTGGCTAGGCTAGGAAAGGTTAAGCTAAGCTAGAGTAGAGTTGAGCAGAGTAGAGTAGAGTAGAGCATAGTAGAGAAGAGCAGAGTATAGTAGAGTAGAGGAGAGGATAGTAGAGCAAAGCAAAGGAGAGCAAAGTATAGAAAAGAAGAGCAGAGTAGAGTAAAAGAGAAGACCAGAGCAATGTAGAGTAGTGTAGAGTATAGTAATACATTGTAGAGTAGAGGAGAGCAGAGTTGAGTAGTGTAGAGCTAGGTTATTGTATTCTAGGCTAGGCTAGGCTAAGCTAGAGTAGAGTAGAGTAGAGTGGAGTAGAGCTCGATCGGGCTAGGCTAAGCTAGTGTAGGCCAGGCTACACTAGGCTAGGCTAAGCTAGAGTAGAGTAGAGTAAAGTAGAGAAGAGTAGATGTACATTAGGTAAGGCTAGGCTTGCCTAGGCTAGAGTAGGGTAGAGTAGAATAGAATAGAGTAGAATGGAGTATAGTAGAGTAATGTAGAGTATAATAGAGTGGATTAGAGTAGAGTAGAGTAGAGTAGAGGAGAGGAGAGGAGGGGAGAATAGAGGAGAGGAGAAGATTGGAGAGAAGAGGAGAGGTGAAGAGGGGAGAGGAGAGGAGAGCAGAGCTGAGTAGAGCATAGCAAAGTAGAGTAGAGTAGAGCAAAGAAGAGTAGAGCAGAGTAGAGCTGAGCAAAACAAAGCATAGTAGAATAGAGCAGAATAGAGCAGAGAAAGTAGTGTAGACCAGAGTAAAGTAGAGAGGAGCATAATAAAGCATAGGAGAGTAGAGTAGAGTAGAAAAAAGTAGGGCAAAGTAGAGTAGGGTAGTGCAGAGCAGAGCAGAGAAAAGCTAATTTAGGCTTGGTTGGGCTAAGTTAAGCTATGTTAGAGTAGAGTAAATTAGAGTAGAGTAAAGTAGATAAAGAGCAAAGCTAGGTTAGGTTCAGCTAGGTTAGAGTAAAGGAGAGTAGAGTAGAGTAGAGTGAAGTAGAACAGAGAAAGCAAAGTAGAGTAGAGTAGAGCATAGTAGAGTAGAGTAGAATAGAGCAAAGCAGAGCTAGGTTAAGCAAGGCTAGGTGAGGTTAGGCTAGAGTAGAGTAGAATAGAGTAAGTAGAGTAAAGTAGAATAGAGATAGGTTAGGTTAAGCTAAGCTAGGCTAAGTTAGAGTAGAGTAGAGTAAAGTAGAGGATATTAGAGTAGAGTAAAGGAGATTAGAGCTAAGTTAGGCTTGGTTGAGCTAGGCTAGGCTAGGATAGGCTAGAGCAGAGTAGAGTAGACTAGAATAAAGTAAAATAGAGTAGAGCTAGGTTAGGCTATGCTAGACTAGAGCAGACCAAAGTAGAGTAGAGTAGAGTAGAGTAGAGCAATGTAGAGTAGAGCAAAATAGAGCAGAGTTGAGCAGAGTAAAGAAAATTACAGCAGAGTAGAGCAGAGCAGAGTAGATCAGAGTATAATAGAGCTAGGTTAGGCTAGGTTAGGCTAGAGTAGAGTAGAGTAGAGTTGAGTCAAACAATGCATAGCAGAGTAGAGCAAAGTAGATCAAAGTAGAGCAGAGTAATAGAAAGTAGAGCAAAGCATAATAGAGCAGAGTAGACCAGAGCAAAGCAGAGTAGAGCTGGGTTAGGCTTGACTATGCTAGAGTAGAGTAGAATAGAGCTAGGTTAGGCTTGGTTAGAGTAGATTAGAGTATAGTAAAGTAGAGTAGAGTAGAATAAAGTAAAGTAGAGTAGAGTAGAGCTAGGATAAGCTAGGATAGGCTAAGCTATAGTAGAGTAGAGTGGAGCAGAGTAGAGTAAAGCAGAATATCATAGAGTAGAGTGGAGTAGAATAGAGCAGAGTAGAGTAGAGTAGAGCTAAGTTAGGTTAAGCTAGGCTAGAGTAGAGTAGAGTAGAGTAGAATAGAGTAAAGTTAAGTTAGGCTAGCATATGTTACATTAGGCTAGGGTAGGCTAGGCTGGAATAGTGTAGAGTAGAGTAGAATAGAGTAGAGCTAGGTTAGGTTTGGCTAGGCTAGCATGGAGTACAATATAGCAAAGTAGAGAAGAGCATAGTAGAGGTTAGCAGAGTTGAGTAGAGTAGAGCAATACAGAGTAGAGCAGAGCAGTGTAGAGCAAAGCTGAGTAGAGTAAGGGATGGCTAAGCTAAGGAAGGCTAGGATAGACTAGGCGAAGCTTGGCTATAGTAGAGGAGAGTATAGTAGAATTAGATTAGGCGATACTAAGTTAGGCTAGGCTAGAATAGAGTAAAGTAGAGTAGAGTGGAGTAGAGTAAAGCAAGGTTAGGCTAGGCTAAGCTAGGCTAGGCAAGGGTAGGCTAAGCAGGGCTAGGCTTGAGTAGAGTAGAGTAGAGTATAGTAGAGTAGCTTAGAGTTGAGCTTTGTTAGGCTAGGCTAGGCTAAGCTTGAGTAGAGTTAAGTAGAGCAAAGTAGAGTAGAACAGAGTAGGGAACAATAGAGCAGAGCAGAGTAGAATAGAGAAGAGCAGAGCAAAGCATAACAGAGTGAAGAATAGTAGAGGAGAGCATATTAGGGCTAGGTTAGGCTAAGCTTGGAAAGGTTAGCCTAGGTTATAGTAGAGTAGAGCAGAGTAGAGAAGAGTAGAGTAGAGTATAGTCGATTAGAGTAGAGTGGAGCTAGGCTAAGCTAGGCTAGGCTAGGCTAAGTAAGGTTATGCTAGGCTAAAGTAGAGTAGAGTAGAGTTGAATTGAGTAGAGCAAGGTTAGGTTAGGCTTGGCTAGGCTAGGCAAGGCTAGGTTAGGCTAGGTTAGCTACTGTAGGCTAGAGTAGAGTAGAGAAGAGTATAGCTATGATAGGCTAGGCTATGTTAGGCAAGGCTGGGTTGGAGTAGCATAGAGTAGAGTAGAGTAGATTAAAGTAGAGTAGAGTAGTGTAGAGTATAATATAGTAGAGTAGAGTAGAGTTAGGTCAGGCTAGGCTAAGCTAGGTAAGAGTAGAGTAGAGTTCACTAGAGTGGCATGGAGAAGAGTAGAGTAGATCATAGCTTGGTTAGGCTAGGCTAGTCTTGGGTAGGCTAGGCTAAATTAGAGTAGAGTATAACAAAGTAGAGCAGAGAAGTGTAAAGTAGAGTGGAGTAGAGCAGAGCAGAGTAAAGTAAAGGAGAGGAGAAGAGAGGAGAGTAGAGCAGAGAAGAGAAAAGCAAAGAAAAGTATAGTAGAGAAGAGTAGATCAGAGCAATACAGAGTAATGTAGAGTAGAGGGGAGAAGTGTAGAGTAGAGTAGGGTAGAGTAGAGCAGAGTAGAAGAGAGTAGAGGTAAGATAGGTTATGCTAGACAAATCTAAGCTAGGCTAGGCTAGGCTAGAGTAGAGTGGAGTAGAGCTGATCTAAGTTAGGCCAGGGTAGGCTAGGCTAGGCTAGAGTAGAGTAGAGTAAAGTAAAGTAGAGTAGAGTAGAGTAATGTAGAGTTGACCAGAGTAGAGAAGAATAGGGTAAAGTAGAGTAGAGCTAGGTTAGGTTAGGATAGAATAGAGTACAATAGAGCATAGTAGAGTAGAATAGACTATAGTAGAGAAGATTATAATAGAGAAGTGTAGAGCAGAATGGAGTAGAGTAGAGCAGAGTAAAGTAGAGCTAAGTTAGACTAGGCTAGGCTAAGTGAGGCAAACCTAGAGTAGTGTAAACTAGAGCGAGGTTGGGCTTGGCTAGCATATGCCTGGTTAGAGTAGGGTCAAGTTGAGTAGAGTAGAGAAGAGTAGAATAGAGTAGAGTAGAGTAGAATAGAGTGAGGTTAGGCTAGGCTAGGCTAGACTTGGTTAAGTTAGGTTAAGCTAAGCTAGTATAGGCTAAAGTAAAGTAGACAATAGTAGAGTGGAGCTAGGTTTGTCTAACCTAAGCAAGAGTATAATAGAGTAGAGTAGAGTTGAGCAGAGTAGAGTAGAGTAGAGTAGATCATAGCAAAGCGAAGTATAGTAGACCAAAGTAGAGCCAAGAAGAGCAAATCAAAGAAGAGCAAAGCAGAGTAGAGTAGAGAAGACTAGAGTAGAATAGAGTGGAGTACAGTAGAGCAAAGCAAGGTAGAGTAAGGTAGAACTAGGTGAGGCTGTGTTAGGTTTAGATAGGCTAGGCTAAGCTAGGTTAGAGAAGAGTAGAGTAGAGTAGAATGGAGTAGAGTAGAGTAGAATCGAGTAGAGTAGAGTAGAGTAAAGTATAGTATAGTATTGTAGAGTAGAGAAGAGTAGGGCTACGTTAAGCTAGGCTAGGCTATGTTAGGCTATGCTAGAGTAGAGTAGAGTAGATAAGAGTATAGTTAAGTATAGTATATTAGACAAGAGTAGAGCTAGGTTAGGCTAGAGTACAGTAGAGAAAAATAGAGTAGAGTAGAGCAGAGTTGAGCTGAGTAGAGCAGAGTAGTGCAGAGTAGAGCTAGGTTTTGCTAAGCTAGGCTAGACCAGAGTAGAGTAGAGTGGAGAATAGTTCAGCTAGGTTTGACTAGGCTAGTCTAGGCTAAGTTAGAGTAGAGTAGAGTGAATTAGAGTACAGATAGGTTAGGATAACCTAGGCTAGGCTAGGTTTGAATAAGCTAGGTTATGCTTGGCTAAGCAAGAGTAGAGTAGAGCAAAGCAGTGTGGAGTTGAATAGAGTTGAGCTAGGTTAGGCTAGGCTATGCCAAAGTAGACTAGAGTAGAGTACAATAGAGTAGAGTAGAGTAGAGCAGAGTAGAGCAGAGTAGAGAAGAGTAGAGCAGAGCTGAGAAGAGCAAAGCAAAGCAGAGTAAAATAAAGCAGATCAGAGTAGAGCAAAGAAGAGTAGAGCAGAGTAGAGCACAGCTAGGTTAGGTAAGGCTTGGCTTGAGTAGAGTGGAGTAGAGTAGTGTAGAATAGAGTACAACTAGGTTGGGCTACGCTAGGCTAGGCTAGGTTTGAGTAGAGTAGAGTAAAGAAGAGTAGAGTACAGCTATGTTAGGCTAAGCTAGGTTCGGCTAAGCTAGGGTAGGCTAGGCAAGGCTAGGCTAGGGTAAAGTAGAGTAGAGTAGAGTAGAGTAGAGAAGAGTATAGTAGAGTAGAGTATAGTAGAGTAAAGTAAAGTAAGGTTAAGCAAGGCAAGGCTAGCCTATGCCAGAGTAAAGTAGAATGGAGCGAAGCAGAGCAGAGCAGAGTAGAGAAGAGTTGAGCAGAGTAGAGAAGAGTAGAGTATTGAAGAACAGAGCAGAGCAAAGCAGAGTGGCATAGAGTAGTAGAGAGAAACTAGGTTAGCTAGGGTAGGCTAGGTTAGGAGAGGTTAGAATAGAGTAGTGTAGAGCTAGGTCAGGCTATGTTAGGCAAGGATAGGTTAGAGTAGAGCAAACAAATAGTAGAGTAAAGTAGAGTAGAGTAGAGTAGAGTAAAGCAAAGTAGTGTAGAGTAGAGTAGAGCAGAGCAGAGTAGAGTAGAATAAAGCTAGATTAGGCAAGGTTAGGCTAGACTACAGTATAGTAGAGCTAGGTTAGCTTAGGAAAAGCTAGGCTAGGATAGAGTATAGTAGAGTATAATAGACTAGAGAAGAGTAGAGGTGTATAAAGTAGAGTAGAGGAGTATAAAGTATAGTAGAGCTAGGTTAGGCTGGGCTAGCCCAACTTAGGCTAGGATAGGGTAGGCTAGGATAAGCTAGAGTAGAGTAGAGCTAAGTAGATTAGAGTAGAGTAGAGCTAAGTTAGGCTTGGCTAGGTTATGCTAGGCTATAGTATAATAGAGTAGAGTAGAGCAGAGTAGAGAAGAGTAGAGCATAATAGAGTAGAGAATAGCAGAGCAGAGTAGAGCAGAGTAGAGAAAAGCATAGTAGAGTAGAGTATAGCAAAGCCAAAGTTAGGCTAGTCCAAGCTAGGCTAGGCTAAGCTAGAGTAGAGTACAATAGAGTAGACCATGATTATGTTAGGTTAGGCTAGGTGAGGTTAGAGTGGAGTAGAGTAGAGTAGAGTAGAGTAGAGTTAGGTTAAGGTATGCTAGGCTAAGCTAGGCAAGAATAGAGTAGAGTATAATGTAGTTGAGTAGAGTAAAGCTCGATTGGGCTAAGCGAGGCTAGTGTAGGGTAATGTATAGCAGAGCAGAATAGAGTTGAGCATAGCAGAGTAGAGTAGAGCAGAGTGGAGTATTGTAGAGTAGAGCAAAACATAACAGAGAAGAGCAGAGCGAAGCATAGTAGAGCAAAGTAGAGCAGAGTAGAGTAGAGTAGAGCTAGGATAGGCTAAGCTTGGCTAGGCTAAGTTATGCTAAGATAGGCTAGATTAGGTTAGGCTAGGATAGAGTAGAGTAGAGTAGAGTAAAGTAGAGTAGAGAAGAGTAGAACAGAGGTGAGTAGAGGAGAGTAAAGAAATGCAGAGCAGAGTAGAGTAGAGTAGGGTAGAGTAGAACTTTGTTAGGCTAACCTAATCTAGCTTAACATAGAGTAGAGCAGAATGGAGTAGAGTAGAGTAGAGTAGAGTAGAGTAAAATAGAGCAGAGCAGAGCAAAACAAATTAGAGCTAGGTTAGGCTAAGCAAGACTAGAGCAGAGTAGAGTAGAACTATGTTAGGCTAAGCTAGGCTAGGTTAGGCTAGACTAAGCTAATCTAGGCTAGAGTGTAATAGAGTAGAATAGAGTAGAGTAGAGTAGAGCTAGGTTAGACAATGCTAGGCTAGGTTAAAGTAAAATAGATTAAAGTAGAGTAGAGAAGAGTAGAGCAAAGCTTAATAGAGTAAAGCAAAGTAGAGAAGAGTAGAATAGAGATGAGTAGAGTGGAGCAAAGTAGAGTAGAGCAATAAAAAGAAGAGCTGGGGACAGCAAAATTGAGTATAGCTAGGCTATTCTAGGCTAGGCTAGGTTAGAGTACAGTAGAGTAGTGTAAAGCTAGGTTTGTTAGGCTAAACTAGGCTAGGTTAGAGTAGGGCAGAGTAGAGTAGAGTAGAGCTAGGTTAGGCTAGAGTATGTTAGGCTAGGCTAGACAAGAGTTGAGTAGAATAAAGTAGAGCATATTTGTGCTCAATTAGGCTAGGCTAGGCTAGAGTAGAGTAGAGAAGAGTTGAGCAAAGAAAAAAAGAGCAAACAAGAGTAGAGCAAAGCAGAGAAGAGCAAAGTAGAGTAGAGTAGAACAGAGCAGAGTAGAGTAAAGCTAGGTGAGCCTATGCTAGGCTAGGTTGTAGTTGAGAAGAGTAGAGTAGAGTAGAGTAGAATAGAGTAGAGTAGAGTAGAGTAGAGTAGAGTATAGTAAAGTATAGTATAGTATAGTAGACAGTAGAGTAGAGCTAGGTTAATCTAGGCTAGGTTGGGCTAGGTTAGGTTATGCGAGGTTAGGCTAGAATAGAGTAGAGTAGAGCTCGATCAGGCAAGCTATTGGCTAAGCTAGGCGAGACTAGATTAGAGTAGAGTAGAGAAGAGTAGAGTAGAGCAAATAAGAATAGGGTAGAACCAAGTAGAGTAGAATAGAGCATAGTAGAGTAGTGTAGTGTAGTGTAAAGCTAGGTTAGGCTAACCTAGGCAAGGTTAGGCTAGGCTAGAGTAGAGTAGAGTAGAGAAAAATAGAGTAGGGTAGAGTTGAGTTGTGCTGAGTGGAGTCGAGTAGAGAAGAGCAAAGTAGACAAGAGCAGAGTGGAGTAGAATAGAGTAGAGTAGAGCAGAGTAGAGCAAAGCAGAGTGGAGTAGAGTTAGGTTAGGCTAAGCTAAGCTAGGATAGGATAGGTTAGAGTTGAGTAGAGTAGAATAGAGTAGAGTAGAGTAGAATAGAGTAGGGTATAATATAGTAGAGTAGAGTAGAGTTGAGATAAGTTAATCTAGGCTAGGTAGAGCTAGGCTAGGCCATGCTTGGTTAGGTTACGATAGAGTAGAGTAGAGTAGAGTAGAGTAGAGTAGGGTAGAGTAGAGCTAGGGTAGGTTAGGCTAGGCTAGGCAACGCTAAAGTAGAGTAGAGTAGAGTAAAGTAGAGAGGAGCAGAGCAAAGTAGAGCAGAGTAGAGCAGAGTATAACAGAGCAGAGCAGAACAAAATGGAGCAAAGTAGAGATGAGTAGAGTAGAGTAGAGCAGAGTAGAATAGAGTTTAACAGAGAAGAGTAGAGCAAAGTTAGGCTAGGCTTGGCTAAGCTAGACTACATTAAGCTAGGCTAGGCTAGAGTGGAGTAGAGTAGAGTAGAGTCGCGCTCTTCATCATCTTCTTCTTCTTCTTTTCCTTCTTCTTTTCCTTTTTTATTCTTCTTCTTCTTCTCCTTCTACCTTTTCTTATTCTTCTTCTTCTTCTTCTCCTTCTTCTTCTTTTTCTTCTTCTTCCACTTCTTTTTCTTCGTCTTCTTCTTCTTCATCGTCTTCCTCTTCTTCTCCTTCTTCTTTTTCTTCTTCTTCTTCTTCTTCATCTCTTTCTTCTTCTTTTTCTTCTTCATCAACATCTTCTTCCCCTTCTTCTTCTTCTTCCCTTTCTACTGCTTCTTCTCCTCCTCCTCCACCTAATTCTTCAACTTCTTCTTACTATTCCTTCTTCTTCTCTTCTTCTTCTTCTTATTCTTCTTCTTCTTACACTTCTTCTTCCACTTCTTCTTTTCATTCTTCCTCTTCTTTTTCTCTTCTCTTTCTCCTTCTTCTTCTTCTTATTCTTTTTTTTGTTCTTCTTCTTTTTCTTTTCTTCTTCTTCTTCTACTACTTCTTCTTTTAATTCTCCTTTCACTGCTACTTCTTCTTACTCTTCTTCTTCTACTTCTTCTTCCTCTTCTTCTTATTCATCATGCTACCCTTCTACTTCCTCTTCCTCTTCCTCTTCTTTCTCTTCTTCCTCTTCTACTTCTTGCTCTTCTTCTTCTTCTTCCTCTTCCTCCTTATCTTCTTGTTCATCTTCTTCCTCTTCTTCCTCTTCTTCCTCATCTTCCTCTTCTTCTTCTTCTTCTACTTCTTCTTCTTCTTCTTTCTCTTCTTCTACTTTCTCTTCTTCTTCTACTTCTTCTTCTTCTACTTCTTCTTATTCCTCTTTTTTCCCTTCATCCTCTTCTTCCTCTTCCTCTTCTTCTTCTTCTTCTTCCTCTTCTCCTTATTTTTGTTATGCTTCTTCCTCTTCTTCTTCCACTTCTTTTTCTTCTTCTTCTTCTTCCTCTTCTTATTCTTCTTCTTTTTTCTATTATTCCCCATCTTCTTCTTCTTCATCTTCTACTTCTTCTTGTTCTTGTTCTTCTTCTTCTTCTTTGTTTTCTTCTTCTACTTCTTGATATTCTACTACTTCTTCTTATTCTTCTTATTCTTTGTCCTCTTCTTCTTCCTCTTCTTCTTCTTCTTCCTTTACTTTTTCTTCCTCTTCTTCTTCTTCTTCTTATTCTTGGTCTTCTTTTTCCTCTTCTTCTTCTTCTCCTTCTTCAACTTCTTCTTCGTCTTCTTGCTCCTCATATTCTACTTCCTCTTCGTGCTCTTCTCCTCATCTTTTTCTTCTTCTTCGCCTTCCTCTACTTCTTCTTATTCCACCTCTTCTTCTTCTTCTTCTTCTTCTTCTTCCCTTTCTTCCTCTTCTTCTTCTTCTTGTTCTTCTTCCTCTTCTTCTTCTTCTTCATCATCTTCTTCTTCTACTACTTCATCTTCTTCTTCTCTTCTTCTTCTTCTTCTTCTTGCTTATCTTCTTCTTCTTTGTCTTGTCTTCCATCTTCTACTTCTGTCGCTTCTTTTTCTTCTTATTCTTCTTATTCTTCTTTTTCTTCTTCTTCTTATTCACCTTTTTCTTCTTCTACTACTGCTTCATTTTCTTCTTCTTCCTCCTCCTCCTCTTCTTCTTCTTCTTCTTCTTCTTCTCCTCCTCCTCCTTCTTCCTCTTCCACTTCTTCTTCTTCTTCTTCTTCTTCTTCTTCTTCATCATCATCATCATTTTCTTCTTCTTCTTCATCTTCTTGTTCTCTTCTTCTTCCTCTTCTTCTTCTTCTTCCTCCTTTTCTTCTTCTTTGTCTTCTTCTTCTTCTTCTTAATCTTCCCCTCCATCTTCTACTTCTATTACTTCTTTTCTTCTTCTTCTTCTTCTTCTTCTTCTTTTTCTCTTTCTTCTTCTTCAACTACTACTACTACTTCTTCGTCTTCTTCTTCTTCTTCTTCTTCTTCTACTACTACTACTACCACTACTACTACTTTTTGTTCATCTATTTCTTGTTCTACTTCTTTCACTTCTTCTACTACTTCTTCTTCTTCTTCTTCTGCTTCTTCATCCCTAATTCTTAATCTATAATCCCTAATCCCTAATCTCTAATCTTTATTCCTAAATCTATAATCTCTAATCTTTATTCTTAATCCCTTAATCCTTTAATACCTAATCCATAATTTCTAATCTTTAATCTCTAGTCCTTAATCCCTAATCTCAATTCCTTAATACATAATCCCTCAACCCTAGTCGTAATCACCAATCCTTAATTCATAATCCCTAATTCCTAATCTGTAACACCTAATCCATAATCCTTAATCCTTAATCCTTAATCTCCAATCCCTAATTTTTACTTCCCTAATCCCTAATCCCCAATTCCTAACAATATATCCCTAATCCCTAAGCCCACCTGCCCTAATCTAGAAGGGAGGAAACCCAACCAATTGTCTTCAAGAAAGTCCGTTCTCTTGCCATCAACCACCCGCCAAACGTATATTAATATGGAGGCCTTCTGGTCGAAGTCTGTGAAGGATTGCACCTTGGCTTCCGTGATGTAGGACTTGGATTCTTCTATGGGGTAGGCTAGCTCTTTGCTTATGGACAAGGTTTCCCTTTTACTGTGAGGTTTCAACGCTGTGGAGGATAAGCTATGTCAGACACTTATTGAATCGACCAAAGTCTCATGTTCTTTGTTCTATCGAACCCTTATTTTTACATCTAGGAGGGAGAAATATGGGTCGTCTTCTCATCATAGGAATCAGTTAGCTTGGGTTTGGAAGATGAAGACTAACCCTCTAATTAACATGTTCATTTGGAGGGCAACAACGGATCTCATCCCCACCACTGTTTGGCTTACGTGGAGGCATTTAGGGGGCTGTAGATACTGCAAATGGGGCTGTGGTGTGACAGAGACACTTCAGCATGCACTTTGGGACTATAGGATGACGCAGCAAATCTGGGATGATCCTATGCTATGCACTACTGCCTCGACACTGGGCCTATGCCATGACAAGCTCACAGCACTGTGTCGCGAGCCCTCGTGAGTTTCTTGTCCCACGTCGAGCTACCTGGCAAGACGCATAGGGGATTTAATGTGTCACTTGCCTGTGTTGCTACCACTATGTATTACATATGGGAGAATAGATACCTCAAGAAGAATAACAGGGCCCCTCAGCAAGGATATCCTAAGTAAGAAGATCAAGTTGGAAAATGCTGCAACAACAAAGACTCCCATTTCTCATTCATCTACGTCCAGTGGGAAGCTTCACACTACGGGGTCCCTTGTAGCCCTTACTTGGCTTCCACCCCCCCAACGGGATGGATCATTTAAACTATGACGTAGTTGTGAACGGTGAGGAGGCTGGTGTGGGCAATGTTGCTTGGGATCATTTCGGGTGTCCTATCTACATT
>JAIUJO010000856.1:197500-202500 GCA_023846275.1 Vanilla planifolia
TGGATTTCTGGAAAATTTCCCATTTCGTCGGAAAATTTAGTTAATGCTTAGGAACATGTTAGGGATTTGTATTATCAGTTTGCCATTGAATTAGTTAATTAATTGTTGGATTAATCTTACGGCAATGGCGTACGGGCGAACTCTTTCGGCGGAAATTTTAAATTAGTGGCATTATTGAAACATTAGGATAGTACGAACATCGAATTTTGTTTCTCCTTGTTCGCGTTCGCCGGAAATCGACGGAAGGAATTGAATTGGTCGACGATTGCTTCAGTTAGGGTTCGCGGGCGTCGGACCGAGGAAGGAGAAGGGTTTAGATTAATTACGAATTCTTTAAGTAATTAATGGTATTTATATAATATTTATTAGTAATTATATTTATTTAAGCATCGACCGATTAACGGATTATTAAAGAATTTGGTTCGGCGGTGTCGCGGTTCAGCGCGAGGGTTCCGAACTGGCAGCGAAAACCGGTTCAGCGGGATTCGTCCCGGACGAACGGCGCGGAGGAAAATTTAATTAGGAAATTAAATCCGAATTTTCGGAAAAAGGATATATGTGGAATTTAAATTTTATTCGGAAATTTATTCCGAATTTCGGAAAATGGATAAAGGGCAGAACTTGATTTTGGAAATTAAAATTTCCTGAAGTGAGGAAGAGGTGATTTTTGGAAATCACGTAGCCAAGTTGAAGTTGACTGTTGGAAATTACCCATAAATTCAGTGCAGCTGGATCAGTTGGAAGGAAGTGTGACACTTGGGTGTTACCAGAATAGTCAGAATTTTGGTACAGTTTGTGTTGCTTGAATGACAATGACATGGATTGAGTCAGTTTACTCAGTGTTGGCATATTTCATGGATTGGCATATTGGACCGGACTACTATAGGCCCTATATGATGTTTTAGGGTAGTTGTGGTAGGTAACTGTGCGGTACAGACTTAACTTTCACAGTATACATGTGGACTGGTATGCGCCTTGTTGTATCTGGACACATGTTGCCGAATCTTGGAGTTAGAGCTTGGCAATGACTGTAGGGGTGTGGCTTCTATGGAAATTGTTGGGAGAGGACTTCTTGGGACGGTGGCTGAGTCGATCTCTTCTGGTCCATGAGTGTAGGCCTGCGCGCCTGAGAATGGCAGTGGCAGGGGTGACTCGCCGTGGCTAGTCAAGTGTGGAGGCCTGCGTGCCTGAGGGTGACAGGGGTGTCTCACGTTGACTAGAGATCTATGTGACTGGTTCTGTCTATAGTCTCCAGAAGATTGATTGACGAGAGACGCTGCGGTGTCGGGTGCTAGGCGTTGTGATGCGTGCGCAGAGATGGGCGTGTCCCGCTGGCATGTTTTGCCTAGGCGCCATGCGTGCGCAGAGATGGGCGTGTCCCGCTGGCATGCTGCCTGGAAGCACAGATGAGAGCTACTCTGGTGTGACTGGGGGTGACTGTGGTTGGTCAGAGTCTGGGACTGAGAGTGCCTTTCCACCCTACATTGTTATGCTGTATTCCTATACTCTTGCTATTATCCTTCTCTTGCATGTGAGTTTTTACTAGCTGTCTTTCCTACTGGGCGTAGCTCACTCCTTTATTATCTATATTTTTCCAGCGGCTCGACAGCCTTGACGCCACCCAGATTAGGTGGGATCGTGGTCAGCAGGCTAGTGGAGGATATCTGATCTGTGATTTTCTGAGACATTTTGGCTAGTGTGATTGATACTATTGGATGTATTCAGGGAGACTGTTATTCTTATGTCATGTAATATGTGAGGGTGATTCTGACTTATGTATCTAGTTGGATGATATTGTATTTGTTGGACTTGGATCTTATTCTTGTGATGTAGTTTCCATTCACTGTTTTGCTTTATTGTCTTGGTGGTATAGTGTGTGGAGTGACATATTTTATCTGAGGATGTTATGTATTTTATTTTTGATGGTGAGGTCATTACATGACTATGGAACTTAACCGTGGGGATTCAGACTTCTATTAGATCGGTTCTCCTACCGGTATGGGTTAGGAGCATGGGGTCTAGTAGGAGTAACATTGCGCGAGTCCATCTGTTAATTCAGAGTCATGAACCGGATTTGACGGTGTACCCGGGAGATGGGATCCACATTGTTAAGAAAAGTAGGTGTGTAATGATGTGTTATATCCTATGTTTTTCGTAGGCTACTCAGGTTGGTATGAGACGATCTGAGCTGTCTATATGTAAAAAAAAAAAAATATGCCAAAAATCAGCCTAGGAAAAAAATGGGGTGTAACACTTCTCCTCATCTTACTCTTCTTCTTCTTCTTCTTCTTCCACTTCTACATCTTCTACTTCTTCTTCTTCCACTTCTTCCTATTCTTCATTTCCTCTTCTTCTTTCTCTTTTCCTCTTCTTGTTCTTCTGCCTCTTCTCCTCATCTTATTCTTTTTCTTCTTCTTCTTCTTCCACTTCTACATCTTCTACTTCTTCTACGTCCTCTTCTTCCTATTCTTCATTTCCTTTCCTTCATTCTCTTTTCCTCTTCTTATTCTTCCTCCTCTTCTTTTTCTTCCTCTTTTTATTCCACTTCTTTTTCTTCTTCCTCTTCTTTTTCCCGTTTCACTTCTTCTTCCTCATCTCCTTCTTCTTCTTTGACCTCTTCTCCCCATCATCCTCTTCTTCTTCTTATTTTACTTCCCCTTCTTCTATTTCTTCTTCTTCCTCCTCCTCCTCCTCTTCTCCTTCTTCTTCTTCTTTTGCTTTTTCTTCATCTTTCCCTTTTCTATTCTTCTTCTTCTTCTTCTTCTTCTTCTTCTTCATCCTTTTCTTCTTTTTCTTGTTCCTCTTATTCTTCTTCTTCTTCGTCTTCTTTTTCCTGTTTTTCTTCTAACACCTTTTCTTCTTCTTCATTGTCGTCTTCTTCTTCCTCCTCCTCTTCTTCTTCTTCTTCTCTTTTTCTTCATCCTCTTCTTCTTCTTATTGTTCTACTTTCTGTTCTTTTTCTTTTTCTTCTTCTTTTTCTTCTTCTTCTTTTTCTTCTTCTTCTTGTCTTCCTTCGTCGACTTCTACTTCTTCTTCTTCTTCTTTTTCTTCTTCTCTCTTCTTGTTCAACTTCTTCTTCTCCTTCTTCTTCTACTTCTTCTTCTTCATCATCAATTTCTTCTTCTTCTTCTACTGCTTCTTCTTTTACTTGTTCTATTTCTTCTACTTCTTATTCTTCTTCTTCTTCTTCATCTTCTACTTCTTCTTCTACTACTACTACTAGTTCTTCTTCTTCTTCTTCTTCTATTACTACTACTTCTTCTTATTCTTATTCTTTTCTTCTTGTTCTTCTTCTTTTTCTTCTTCTTCTTCTTCTTCTCCTTCTTATTTTTCTTCTTCTTCTTCTTCTACTTCTTTTACTTCTTCTTCCTTTTCTACTTCTTCTTCTTCTTCTTCTTCTTATACTTCTTCTTTTTCTTCTTCTTATTCTTCTTCTTTTTCTTCTTCATCCTTTTCTTCTTTTTCGTCCTCTTCTACTTCTACTTCTTCTTCTTCTTCTTCTTCTCCTACTACTACTTTTTGTTCCTCTTAATCTTCTTTTTTCTGCCACTTACTCTCCTTCTTCTTCTTCTTCTTATTCTTCTTCTTTGCCTCCCTTTTCTTCTTCTTCTCCATCCTCTTTTATTTCTTTCACTTCTACTTATTATTCTTCTTCTACTACTTTTTCTTATTATTCTTCTTCTTCTACTACTTCTAATTGTTTATCTTCTTCTTATTCTTTCTCTAATTCCTCTTCTTCCACTTCTTTGTTATCTTCTTCCTCTTCAACTTCTTCTTCTTCTTCTTCCTATTCTTCTACTTCTTCCACTTCTTTTGCTTCTTCTTCTTCTTCTTCCTCCCCTTCTTCTTATTTTTCTTCTTCTTCTTCTTCTTCTTCTTCTTCTACTTCTTCCTTTTCTTCTTCTTCTTCTTCTTCTTCTTCCTCTTCTTCTTCCTTTTCTTCTTCTTCTTCCTCCTCATCTTCTTGTTCTTCTTCATCCGCTTCTTCCACTTTTTCCTCTTCTTCTTCTTCTTCTTCTTCTTCTTCCTCCTCCTCCTCCTCCTCCTCCTCCTCTTCTTCTTCCTCTATCTCTTCTTCTTCTTCTTCTTGTTTTCATCTTTTCTTTTTCTTCTTCCTCTTCTTCTTCTTCTTCAGCATCATATTCTAATTCTTCTTATTCTTCCTCTTCTTCATCACCATCATCTTCTTCTTCTTCTTCTACTTCTTCTCTTATTGTTGTTGTTGTTGTTGTTCCTCTTCTTCTTCTACTTCTTCCTCCTCTTCTTCTTTTTTCTTCTTCTCTTTCTTTTTCATCTTCTCCTCCAATGTTTTCTTCTTCTTCTACTCCTTCTTTTTTTCCTTCTCCTACTTCTTATTCTTCTTCTACTACTACTACTACTTCTTCTTCTTCTTCTTCTACTTCTTCGTCTTCTACTTCATTTACTTTTTCTTCTTTTGTTTCTTCTTCTTCTTCCCTAATCTCTAATCTATAGTCGTTAATCCCTAATCCTCAAAGCTTATCTTTAAGACCTAGTTCCTAAATCTCTAATCCCTCTTTCCTAATCTTTAATCTCTTATCATGAATCCCAAATCCTCAATCTCTATTCTCTAATTCCAAATACCTAATCCTTAACTCAAAACCCTAAATCTCTTATTCTTGATTCTTATTCTTAATCCATTAATATTTAATCTATAATTCTTAATCCTTAATCTCTAATCACTAATCTCTAATCCGTAAACCCTGCTCGTAATCACTAATCCTTAATTCATAATACCTAATCCCTAAAACCTAATCCCTAATCCTTAATCTTTAATCGTTAATCTCTATCACTTAAATCTATAATCCTTAATACTTAATCTCTAATAACTAAACCCCAATGCCTAAGTCGACCCTTCATGATCCATAAGACATTTTCTTCATGTTCTTCTTCATATTCTTCTTCTTCTTCTTCCTCTCCTTCCCCTTCTTCTACATCATCATCTTCTTCAAAATCTTCTTCTTCTTCCTCTTCTTCTTCTT
>JAIUJO010000856.1:207500-210000 GCA_023846275.1 Vanilla planifolia
TTCTTATTCTTGTTCTTCTTCTTCTTCTTCCTCTTATTCTTCTCCTTCTTTTTCTTTTTCTTCTTCTTCTTCTTCTTCTTCTTCTCCTTCTTCTTCGTATTCTTCTTCTTCTTCTTCCACTTCTTCGTCTTCTTCTTCTTCTTCTTCCTCTTCTGCTTCTTCTGCTTCTATCTTCTTCTTCTTGTTCCTCTTCTTCTTCTTCTTCCTCTTCTTCTTCCTCTTTTTCTTCTTCTACTTCTTCCACTTCTTGTTCCACTTCTTTTTCTTCTTCTTCTTCTTCTTCTACTTCTACTTCTTCGTCTTCTTCTCCTTCTCCCTCATCATTTTCTTCTTCTTTTTGCTCTTCTTCCTTATCTTCATTTTCTTCTTCTTCCTCTTCTTTTTCAATTTTTTCCTCATCTTCTTCTTCTTTTACTTCGTTTTCTTCTTCTTCCTCTTATTGTTCTTCTTCTTCATCATCTTCTTCTTCTTCTTCTTATTCTTCTTCCTCTTTTTCTTTTACTATCCCTTCTTCCTTTTTTATCTTCTTCTTCTTCTTCTTCTTCTTTCCACATCATCTTCTTCCTCCCCTTCTTCTTCTTCTTCCTCTTCTTCTTCTCCTTCTTCCTCTTCCTCTTCTTCTTCTTCTCCTTCTACTTCTTCTTCTTCTTCTCTTTCTTGTTCTTCTCCTTCTTTATCTTTTTCTTCTTCTTCTTCATCATCATCTTCTTCTTCTTCTTCTTATTCATCCTCTTCATCTTCAACTACTTCTTCTTCCCCTTCTTCTTTTTCTTCTTCTTCCTCTACCTCTTCCTCCTGTTATTCTTCTTCTACTAATCCTCCTCCTCTTTCTTCTTCTTCTTCTTCTTTTTCTTGTCTTCCCCTTCTTCATCTTCTTCTTTTTACTCTTCTTCATTTTCCACTTCTTCCTTGTCTCTTTCTTTTTCTTCTTCTTCTTCTTCTTCTTCTCTTCTCCTTCTACTTCTTCTTCTTCTTCTTATTCTTGTTATTTTTCTTCTTCTTCTCCTTCTTCTTCTTCTTCCCCTTCATCTTCTTCATCTTCTTCTTCTTCTGCTTCTTCATCTTCTTCTTATCTTCTTCTTCTACTTCTTCTTCTTCTCCTTCTTCTTCATATCTTATTCTTCTTCTTCTTCTTCTTCTTCTTCTTCTTCTTCTTCTTCTATTTTTCTTCTTCTTTTTCCTTTTTCTTCTTATTCTTCTTCTTCTTCTTCTCTGTCTTCTTCTTCTACCTCTTTTTCTTCTTCCACTTTTTGTTCCACTTCTTCTTCATCTTCTACTCCTTCTCCCTATTCTTCTTCTTCTTCTTCTTGCACTTCATCCTCATCTTCCTTTTCTTCTTCTTCCTCTTCATCTTCTTCCTCTTCTCCTTCCTTTCCCTCCTTATGTTCTTCTTTTACTTCTTCTTCTCCTTCCTCTTCTTATTCTTCTTCTTCTTCTTCTTCTTCTTTTTCTTCTTCTTTCTCTTTATTATTTTTATCTCTTCTTCTTCTTCTTTTTCATCTTCTTCTTCTTCTTCTTCTTTTTCATCTTCTTCTTCTTCTTCCTTTTTCCTCTTCATCTTCTTCCTCTTCTTCTTATTCTTTTTCTTCTACTTCTTCTCCTTCTTCTTCCAATTATTATTATTCTTCTTCATCTTCTTCTCTTTCTTGTTCTTGTCCTTCTTCTTTTTCTTTTTCATCTTCTTCTTCATCATCATCATCATCATCTTCCTCTTCTTCTTCTCCATCTTCTTCTTCTTCTACTTCTTCTTCTTCTTCTACTTCTTCTTCTTCTTCTTCTCCTCCACCTTCTACTTCTCCTTCTCCTCCACCTTCTTCTTCTTCTTCTTCTTCTTCTTCTTCTCTTCTTCTTCTTCTTCTTCTTCTTCTTCTTTTTCTTCTCTACTTCTTCTTCTTTTTACTCTTCTTCTTCTTCTTCAACTTCTTTTTCTCCTCCTTCTTCTTCAACTTCTTCTCTTCTCCTTCTACTTCTTATTATTCTTCTTCTTATACTTCTCCTTTTTCTTCTTCTTCTTCTCCTCCTCCTTCTTGTTCTTCCACTTCTTCATCTTCTTCTTCTTCTTCTTCTTCTTCTTCGTCTGCTTCTTCTTCTTCTTCTTGTTCTTCTACTAATGCTACTACTTTTCCTTCCTTTTCATCTCCTTCTTCTTCTTCTTCTTCTTCCTTTTCTTCTCCATCTTCTTCTAGTACTTCTTCTTCCTCTTCTACCTCTTCTTCTTCTTGCACTTCTTCTTCCTCCTCTACGTCTTCCTCCTCTTCTTCTTCTTGCTCCTTATCTTCATTCTCTTCTTCTTCCACTTCTTGCTCTTCTTCCTAATCTTTCTCTTCCTCTTCTTCTTCATCATCATCTTCTTCTTCTTCTTCATCTTCTTCTTCTTCTTTTCCATCTTCATCATCATCATCATCATCTTCTTCTTCTTTGTTTTCTTCTTCTTCTTCTTCTTGTTCTTCTTCTTCTTCTTCTTCCTCTTCTTCTTGTTCTTCTTTTACTCTTCTTATTC
>JAIUJO010000856.1:215000-245000 GCA_023846275.1 Vanilla planifolia
TCATCCTCTTCGTATTCTTCTTCTTCTTCTTCTTCTTCTTCTTCTTCTTCTTTTTCTTCATGCACTACTTCTTTTTCTTCGTCTTTTTCTTCTTCTTTTTTTCCTCTTCATCATCTTCTTCTTCTTCTTTTTCTTCGTCTTTCTCTTCTTCTTCTTCTCCTCCTTCTTCTTCCTCTTCTTCTTCTCCTCCTTCTTGTCCTTCTCATTCTTATTTTTCTTCTTCTTCATCCTCATCATCTTCTACTTCTTCTTCCTTTTCATCTTCCTCTTCTACTTGTTCTTCTTCTTCTTCTCCTCTGCCTCCTCCTTCTTGTTCTTCTTCTTCTATTATTCTTCTTCATTTCTTCTCTTCTTCTTCTCCTTCATCTTCCTATTTTTACTCTTCTTCTTCTTTTTCTTCTTCTTTTTACTCTTCTCCTTCATCTCTTCTTGTTCTTCTTTTCATCTCTTCTTCTTCGTCATCATCATCTTCTTTTTGCTCTTCTTCTTCTTCCACTTCTACTTCTTCTCCTTCTTCTCCTTTTTCTTCTATTCTCGTTCTTCTTCTGTTCTTCTTCTTATTCTTTTTCTTCTTCTTCTTCTTCTTCTTCTTCTTCTTCTTCCCATTCTTCTTCTTCTTCTTCTTCTTCTTCTTCTTCTTCTTCTTCTTCTTCTTCTTACTACTCTTCTTCTTCTTCTCTTTTTTCATCTTCTTCTTCTTCTTTTCCTTGTTCTTCTCCTTTTATTTCCTCTTCCTCCTCCTCCTCCTCTTCTTCTTCTTCTTCATCTTCTCCTACTCTTCCTTCCTCTTCTTCTTCTTCTTCTGCTCTTCTTCTTTTTTTCTTCTCTACTACTTCTTCTTTTTACTCTTCTTCTTGTTCTTTTATGCTTCTTCCTTTTTTGCTTCTCTTCTTTTTCTTCTTCTTCTTTCTCATTTTACTCTTCTTCTTCTTGCACTTCTTCTTCTTCTTGCACTTCTTCTTCTTCTTCTTCTTCTTCTTCTTCATCTTCTTGTCTTCTCTTTCTTCTTCTGCATCTTCTTCTATTCTTATTCATCTTCTTTTTCTTCTTCTTCTTTTTTTCTTCCTCCTTTTCTTCTTCTTCATCATCATCATCTTCTTCTTCTTCTTCTCCTTTTACATCTCCTTCTTCTTCTTTTTCCACCCCTTATTCTTCTTCTTCTTCTACTTCTTCTTCTATTACTTCTTCTTCTTCTTCTTATTCTTTTTTTTCATCTCCTTCTTCCTCTTCTTCCTTTTCTTCTTCTTGCACTTCTTGTTCTTCTTCCTCTGCTTCTTCTTCCTCATCTTTTGCATTTTCTTCTACTTCTTCCACCATATTTTCTTGTTCTTCTTCTTCAACTTCTTCCTCTCCTTGTCTTCCTCTTCTTCTTCTTCTTCTTCTTCCACTTCTTCTTCTTCTTCCACTTCTTCTTCTTCTTCTTTCTCTTCTTATTTTTCATCTTCTTCTTCTTCTTCTTCTTCTTCTTCTTCCTCCTCATCTTCTTCTTCTTTCTCTTCTTCTTGTTTTTCTTTTTCATCATCATTTTTCTTCTTCTTCTCCATCTTCTTCTCTTTCATCATCATCATCATCTTCTTCTTCTTCTTCTTCTTCTTCTTCTTTTTTGGGTTTTTCTTCTTCTTCTTCTCCATCTTCTTCTTCTTCTTCTTCTTCTTCTACTTCTTCTTCTTCTCTTTTTCTTCTTCATCCTTTTTTTCTTCTTCTTCTTCTTCTTCTTCTTCTTCATCTTCTTCTTCATCTTCTCCTCCATCTTCTTGATCTACTTCTTCTTCTTCCTCTTCTTCTTCTTCTTCTTCTTCATTTTTTTATTGTCCTTCTTCTTCTTGTTTTATTTCTTCTTCTTCTTCTACTACTAGTGCTACTTCTACTACTATTGTGACTTCTTCTTCAATTTATTCTTCCACTTCTTCTTCTTCTTCTTCTTCTTCTTCTTTTCTTCTTCTTCTTCTTCTTCTTCTTTTCTTCTTCTTCTTTCCTTATCTCTAATCCCTAATCCCTATCTCTCAATCTCTATCCCTAATCCCTAGTCCTTAATCCGTAGTCCCTAATTCTTAATCTCGAATCTATAATCCTTTATCCTAAATCTTTACGGCCTAATCCTTTAATCTTTAATTTCTCATCCTTACTCTTTAATCTTTTATCATGAATCTCTAATCCTTAATCTTTAATCGCTAATCCAAAATCTCTGATCCCTAATACTTGGTCCTGAATCGCTTATCCTTAATCCATATTACGAATTCCTTAATCCCTAATCCATAATTACTAATAATTAATCTCTAATCCTTAGTCCTTAATCTTTATTCTCTAATCTCTAAACTCTAGCCATAAACACTAATCCTTAATTCATAATCACTAATACCAAATCCCTAATCTCTAACCCCTTATCCTTAATCTCCAATCCCTAATCCCTACCTCCTTAATCCCCAATCGCTAATAAGTAATCTTTAATCATTAAGCCCACCCTCCCTAATCCATAATCCATGTTCTTCTTCTTGTTCCTCTTCTTCTTCTTCTTGTTTATCTTTTTCCTCTTTTTCTTCTTCGTCTTCTTCCCCTTCTTCTCCTTCTTCTTCTTCTTCTGCTACTACTACTGCTGCTACTTCTTCTTCTCCTTCCTTTGCTTCTTCTTCCTCTTTAGCTTTCATCTTCTTCTATCTCTTTTTCCTCATCTTCTTCTTCCTCTTCTTCTTCTTCTTCCTCTTCATCTTCTTCTTCCCCTTCTTCTTCTTCCTCCCCATCTTCTTCTTCTTCTTCTTCCACTTCTCCTCATCTTCCTCCTAACCTTCTAATTCTTCTTCTTCTTCCACTTCTACTTCGTCTTCTTCATCCTCCACTTCTACTTCTTCGTCTTCTTGCTTTTCTTCTTCTTCTTCTTCTTCTCCTCTTCCTTTGACTTCTTCTTCTTCTTTTAACTTCTTCTCCTTTTTCTTCTACTTCTTCTTCTTCATCTTCTTCTTTTCTTCTTCTTCATCTTCACTTCTTCTTCTTCTTCTTCCTCCTCTTCTTCTTCTTCTTCTTCTTTTTCTTCTTCTTCTTCTTTTCTTATTCTTCTTCTCTTCTTTTTCTCCATTTCTTCTCTTCTCCTTCTTCTTCTTCTTCTACTTCTTTACTCCTTTGTTTCTTTCACTTCTTCTCCTTCTCTTTCTTCTTCTTCTTCTCCTCCTCTTCTTCTTCTTCTTCTTCTGCTTCTTCTTCTTCCTATTCTTTTTCATCTTTATCGTCTTCTCCTTCTTCTTCTTCTTCATTTTCTTCATCATCATCCTCTTCTTCTTCTTTTTCTTCTCCTTCCTCTACTTCTTCTTTTTCTTCTTCTACTTCTTTCTTTTCTTCTTCTTCTTCTTCCTCTTCTCCTTCCTTTTCTTCTTTTTCTTCCTTTTCATCTTCTTGTTTTTCTTCTTCCTCTTCTTCCTCTTCTGCCTCTTCTTCTTCTTCTTCTTCTTCTTCTTCTTCCTCTATCTCTTCTTCTTCTTCTTTGTCTTTTTATCATTTCTTCTTCTTTTTCCTCTTCTTCTTCTTCTTCTTCTTCTTTTTCTTCTTCTTTTACTTGTTCTCTTATTGTTGTTGTTGTTGTTCTTTTTCTTCTTCTTCCTCGTCTTCTTCTTTTTTTCTTCTCTTTCTTCTTCATCTTCTCCTCCAACGTTTTCTTCTTCTACTTCTTCTTCTTTTTCTTGTTCTCCTTCTCCTTCTTCTTGTCCTTCTTCTTCTACTACTAATACTTCTTGTTCTTCTTCTTCTACTTCTTTGTCTTCTACTTCATTTACTTTTTCTTCTTTTGCTTCTTCTTCTTCCCTATTCCCTAATTTGTAGTCATTAATCCCTAATCCCTAATCCTTAATCCTCAAAGCTTAGTCTTTAAGACCTAGTCCTTGAATCTCTAATCCCTCATTCCTAATCTTTAATCCCTTATCATGAATCCCTAATCCTTAATCTCTAATCTCTTATCCCAAATCCCTAATCCTTCATTCAAAACCCTAAATCTCTTATCCTTGATTCTTATTCTTAATCCCTTAACATTTAGTCCATAATTCTTAGTCCTTACTCTCCAATCCCAAATATCTAATCCCTTAAACCTTAATCCCTAATCTCTAATCCTCAAACCCTAGTCGTAATCATTAATCCTTTATCCCTAAAACCTAATCTCTAATCCTTAATACTTAATCTTTAATCCTTAATCTCCATCACTAAAATCTATAATCCCTAATCTTTAATCTCTAATAACTAAACCCTAATACCTAAGCCCACCCTCCGTGATCCATAACCCATCTTCTTCTTCATGTTCTTCTTCATATTCTTCTTCTGCTACTTCTTTTTCTTCTTCTCCTTCTTCTACTTCATCATCTTCTTCAGATTCTTCTTCTTCTTCCTCTTCTTCATCTTCTTCAGATTCTTCTTCTTCTTCCTCTTCTTCTTCTTCTTCTGATTCTTTTTCTTCTTCTTCTTCGACTTCTTCCTCATCTTCCACTTCATCCTCTTCTACATCTTCCTATTCACCTTCTTCATCCTCTTCTTCATGCTCTTCTTCTTCTTCTACTTCTCTTCTTCTTCTTCTTCCTATCCTTCTTCTTCTTTTCCTACTTCGTCTTCTTCTTCTTTTTCTTCTATTTTTCTTACTCTTCTTCTTATTCTTCTTCTTGTCCTTCTTCTTCTTCTCCTTCTTCTTCTACTTCTTCTACTCCATCTTCTTCTTCTTCTTCATTTTTTCTTCTTCTTCCTCTCCTTCCTCTTCTTCTTTCTATTTAACCTCTTCTTCTTCCTCCTCTTCTTCTAAATCATCCTCTTGTTATACTTCTTCTTCTTCTTCCTCATCATCTTCTTTTATTACTTTCTATACTCCTCATCTTCCTCTTCTTCATCATAATCTTCTTCTTCCACTTCCTCTTCTTCTTCTTCATCTTCTTCCTCCTCCTCTTCTTCTTCTTCTTCTTCTTCCTCTTCTTCTTTTCCTCTTCTTATATCTCTTTTTCCTCTTCTTCTTCTTCCTCTACTTCTTCTTCATCCTCTTCTTCTTCCTCTTCTTCATCTTCTTCCTCCACATCTTTTTTTTCCTCTTCGACCTCTTCTCCTCATCTTCCTATTCATCTTCCACTTCTTCTTCTTTCTCTTCTTCTTCTTCTTCTTCTTCTTCTTATTCTTCTTCTTCTTCTTCTTTTTATTTTTCTTCCTCTTCTTCTTAATCTTCTTCTTCCTCTTATTGTTCTTCCTCTTCTTCTTCTTCTTCTTCTTCCTTTTCCTTTTGCTCTCCTACTTCTTCTTTTTCTTCTACTTCTACTACTTCTTCTTCTCCATCTTCTTCTTCGTCTTCTTCTTCTTCTTCTTCCACTTCTTCTTATTCTTCTTCTTATCACTCATTTTCTTCTTCTACTACTTGTTTGTCTTCTTCTTCCACTTCTTCTTTTTTTCTTCTTCTTCCACTACATTTTCATCATCATCATCTTCTTCTTTTTTTTCTACTTCTTCTAATTCTTTTGCTTCATCTTCTTCTTCTCTTTTTCTTCCTCCTCCTCTTCCTCTTCTTCTTCTTCTTCATCCTCTTCTTCATCCCCTTCTTCTTCTTCTTCTTCTTCTCCTCCTCCTTTTTTTACTTTTACTTCATCATCATCATCATCATCATCTTCTTCTTCTTCCCCATCTTCTTCTTCTTTTACTTCTTCTCCTTCCTTATCTGCTTCTTCTTCTTCTTCTTCTTCTTCTTCTTCTTCTTCTTCTTCTTCTGCTTCTGCTTCTTCTACTTGTTCTTCTTCTACTTCTTCTTCCTCTTCTACTTCTTCCCCTTCTTCCTCTACTACTACTTCTTCTTGTTCCTCTTTTTCTTCTTCTTCTTCTACCTTTTCTTCTACGTCTTGTTATTTTACTTCTTCTTCTTCTTTCATTTGTTCCCCTTCTTCCTCTTCTTCTTCTTCTTCCTCTTCTTTTTTTTCTTCCACTTTTTCTTCTTCCTCTTCTTTTTGTTCTTCTTCCTCTTTTTCTTCTTCTTCTTGTCCTTATTCTTCTTTTTGTCCTTCATATTCTACTTCATCTTCTTGTTCTTCTTACTCTTCTTTTTGTTATTTTTCTTCTTCTTCTTCATCTTTCTCCACTACCTCTTCTTCCTCATGTTGTTCCTCTTCTTCCCCATTTTCTTCTTCCTCTTCTTCTTCTTCTTCTTCTTCCTCTTCTTCTTGTTGTTGTACTTCTTCTTTTTCTTCCTTCTTCTTCTTCTTCTTCTTCTACTTCTTCTTCCTCTTCTTCCTCATCTTCTTTACCTACTTCTTCTATCTCTTCTTCTTCCACGTCTTCCTCTTCTTCTTGTTCATGTTCTTCTTGTTCTTCTTCTTCTTCTTCTTCTTCTTCGTCTTCTACTTCTCACACTTCTTCTTCATCTTCTTCTTCCTCTACTTCTTCTTCTTCTTCTTCTTTTTGTTCTTCTTCTTTCTCTTCTACTCCCTCTTCGTCTTCAACTTCTTTCTCTTCTTCTTTTTGTTGTTCTTCCTCTTCATCCTCTTCTTCTTCCACTTCTTCTTCCTCTTCGTCTTCCTTTTCTTTTTTTACTTCTGCTTCATTTTCTAGTTCTTCATCTTCCTTTTCTTCCACTTCTTCCTCAACTTCCTCTTCTTTTTCCTCCTCTTCTTTTTCTTCTTATTCTTCCTCTTCTTCTTCTTCTTCTTCTACTTCTTCCTCTTCTTCTTCATCTTCTTCTTCTTCCTCTTCTTCATCTTCTTGTACTTCTTGTTCTTCTTCTTTCTCTTCTGCTTCCTCTTCTTCTTCTTGGTGTTCTTCCTCTACATCCTCTTCTTCTTCCTCTTCTTCTTCTTCTTTATCTTCCTTTTCTTTTTCTTCTTCTGCCTCATCTTCTTGTGCTTCATCTTCCTCTTCTTCCTCATCTTCCTTCTCTTCTTCTTCGTCTTCTTTTTCTTCTTCTTCTTTTACTTTTTCTTCTTCTTCTTCTTCTTCTTCCTCTTCTTCTTCTTTCTCTTCCTTTTCTTCTTCTTCTTCTTCTTCCTTTTCTTCTTCCTCTTCTTCTTCTTCTTCTTCTTCTTCTTCCTCTTCTTCTTCTTCTTCTTCTTCTTCATCTTTTCCTACTACTTCTTCCCCTTCCTGCTCTTGTTCCTCTTCTACCCCTTCTTCTTCATCCTCCTCTTCTTCTTGCTCTACTTTTGCTTTTTCTTCCTTCTACTTCTCCATCATCTTCTTCTTATTCCTCTTCTTCTTCAACTTCTTTCTCTTTGCATTCTTCCTCTTTTTCTTCCTCTTCTTCCCCTTCTTCTTCTTCTTCATCTTCTTCTACTTCTTCCTATTCTTGTTCATCTTCTTCTTCATCTACTTCCTCTTCTTCTTGTTATTCTTCTTCTTTCCCTTCTTCTTGCTTTTCTTCTTCCACTTCTTCCTCTTCTTCTTCTTCTTCCTCTTCTTATTACTCTACTTCTTCCTCTTTTTCATCATTTTCTTTTTCTTCTTCCTCCTCATCTTCTTGTTCTTCATCTTCGTCTTCTTCCTCTTCTTTCTCTTCTTTCTCTTCTTCTTCCTCCTCTTATTCTTCTTCTTCTTCTTGTTCTTGTGCTTCTTCTTCTTCCTGTTCTTCTTCTTTCTCTTCTTCATCATCACCATTTTCTTCTTCTTCTTCCTTTTCTTCTTCTTGTTGTTCTTCTTCTTCTTCTTTTTCTTATTCTTCTTCTTCATCATCATATTCTTCTTCTTCTTCTTCTTCATTATCATCATCTTCTACTTCTTGTTCTTCTTCTTCTTCTTCTTCTTCTTCATCTTCTTGTTCTTCTCTTCTTCTTCTTCTTCTTCTTATTTTTATTCTCCTTCTTTTTATTCTTCTTCCACTATTTTTTCTTCTATTACTACTAATACTTCTTTTCCCTATACTTCTACGTCTTCTACTTTTACTTTAGCATCTTCTTCTCTTCTTACCTTATCTATAATCTCTAATCCTTAACCTTTATTCCTTAATTCTTAATGCTTAATCTTTATGACCTAATCCTTCATCTCTAATCCCTCAGCTCTAATCTTATATCCCTTATCCTAAATCCCTTATTTCTAATGTCTTAGCTCAAATTCTTAATCCATAATTCTTAACCCTAAATCCCTTATCCTTAATCCTCTTTTTTAGTCCTTTAACTTTTAATCCACAATTCTTAATCCTTAATCCATAATCTCTAATCCTTAAACTCTAGGTGTAATAGCTAATTATCGTCTTCTTCTTCTCCTTCTTCTTCTTCTTCATTTTCTTCTTCCGATTCTTCTTGTTCTTCTTCTTCTTCCCCTCTTTTTTCTTCTTCTTCTTCTTCTTCTGCTTTTCCTTCTTTTTCTTCATCCCTATGTTCTTTTTGTGCTTCTGCTTCAACCTTTTGTTCCTCATCTTACTCTTCTTCATCTTCTACCTCTTCTTCCTCTTCCACTTCTTCTACATGCTCTTCTTCTTTTTCTTCTTATTCTTCTTCTTCTTCTTCTTTTTCTTCTTCTCTTTTTTTGGTTCTTCCTCTTATTCTTCTTCTTCTTCTTCTTCTTCTTCTTCTTCTTCTTCTTCTTCAACTTCTTCTTCTTCTTCTCCTTCTTCTTCCACTTCTTCTTCCTCTTCTTCTTCTTCTTCTTCTTCTTTTTCTCTTCATCTTCTTCATCTTTTCCTTCTTCTTTTTCTTCTTCTTCTTCTTTTTCTTTTTCTTCTTCTTCTTCTTATTCTTCTTCTTCTAATTCTTCTACTTCTTCTTCTTACTCCTACTCTTCTTCTTCTTCTTCCTCTGCTTCTTCTACCACTCCTTTTACTTCTACATCTTCTTCTTGTTCTTCTTTTTCTTCTTCCACTTCTTTTGCTTTTACTTCTTATTCTTCTTTTTCTTCTTCTTCTTCACTTCTTTTACTTCTTCCTCTTCTTCCTTTTGTTCTTCTTCTCCTTCCACTTTCACTTCTTCTTCTTCTTCTTCTTGTCCTTCTCCTTCTCTTTCTCCTTCTCTTTCTCTTTCTCCATCTATTCCTTGTTTTTCCCTTTCTCCTTTTCCTTCTCCTTCTCCTTCTTCTTCTTCTCCTTTCTTCTTTTTTCTTTTTTTCTTTTTCTTTCTTCTTTATGATTTCTTCTTCCTTCTTCCTTCCTCTTTCCTTCTTCATTCTTTCTTCTGCCTTCTTCCTTCATTCTTCTTTCATTTTCTTCTTTCTTCTATCTTTTTCTTCTTTCTTCTTACTTTTTTCTTTTTCTTTCTTCTTCTTTCTTCTTCTTCTTCCCTTTCTTCTTTTTTATCCCTAATCCATAATCCTTAATTGTTAATCCATAATCCCTAATCTCTAATCCATAATCCTTCTCTCCATACTCCTTAATCTCTAATCCAGAATCCTAATCTCTAATACCTAATCTCTAATGCCAAATCCAAAATCTATAATCTTTAATCTCTAATCTTTATCCCTAATCCTTAATCCCTAATCCCTAATCCTTAATCCTTATTGCTTAAACCCTAATTCTTAATCTTTAAAACTTAATCGTTAATCTGTAATTCCTAGTCCCTAATCCCTAACCATAATCCTTAATCACTAATCCCTAAAATCTAATCTCTAATCACTTATCTTTAATTCCTCATCCCAAATCTCTAATCTCTAATACATAATCTCTAATCCATAATCCCTAATCCTTAATCCTTATTGCTTAATCTTTAATCCTTAATCTTTAATACTCAATCCTTAACCCCTTAATCCTTAATTCTTAATCCATAATCCCTAATCTAATCTCTAATCCCTAATCTTTAATCCTTAATCCTTAGACCCTAATTCCTAATTCCTAATCCCAATTCCCAATCCCTATTCCTTAAATCATAAACCTTTGCCCTAATCACTAATCCCTAATTCCTAATCCCTAATCTCGAACCTGTAATCCCTAATGCTTAATTTTTAATCAATAATACCAAATCCCTTCCTTTCCAATGCTTAATCCCCTATCTCTAATACATAATTCCCAATCCTTAATCCCTCATCCAGTAATTCATAATCTGTTTACCTCTTCTTCTTCTTATATATTTTCTTCTTATTCTTCTTATTCTTCTTCTTCTTACTCTTCTTACCCTTCTTTTGTGTCCTCCAATTCTTTTTCTTATTCGTCTTCTTCTTCTTCCTCTTCTTCTTATTCTTTTTCTTCTTCTTCTTCCTCCTCTTCTTCTTCTTCTTTTTCTTCTCATTCTACTTTTTCTCCTTCTTCTTTATCCCTAATCTGTAATCCATAATCCCTAATCTTGCTCTCCCAAATTTCTAATATGTAAATCCTTAATCCATCCCTCCCTAATCCATAATCCATAATTCTTAATCACTAATCCCTAATGACAATTCCCTAATCCTTAATCCCTAATAACTAATCCCTAATCATTAACATTTACTCCATCACTAATCTTTAATCCTTAATCCCTAATCTTTAAATGCTAATCCATAATCCCTACTACCTAATCCTTATCCAATAATCTTTAATACTTAATCACTAATCTCTTATTCTTTATCCTTAACCTTTGATCCCTAATTTGTAATCTCTAATCACTTGTCCTAAATCCCTAATCCCAAATCTCTAATCTCTAAACCCTATTTCATAATCCTTAATCCATATCCCTAATACTAATCTTAAATCCCTAATACTTATTCCTTAACTACTCAATCCCTAATTCCTAATCCTTAATCTAATTACTAATCCCTAGTCCTTAGTCTTTAATCTCTAATCCCTAATCTCTAATTCTTAATTGTTATTTCAAAATACCTATTCCTTAATCCTTAATACAAAAACCTTAACCTTAATTGCTTATCCTTAATCCTTAATTCGTAATTCTTAATTCCTAATATCTTAAATCTCTAATCCCACATCTTTAATCCTTAATCTTTAATCCATAATCTTGAATCCCTACCTTTCTAATGCCTATTCCTAAATCGTTAATACCTAATTCCTAATCCCTAAGCCCTCGCCCATTAATCCATAATCTTTCTTCTTCTTCTTCTTCTACTTCTTCTTCTTCATCTTCTTCTATAACTTCTTCTTCCTCTTCTTCTTCTTCTTCATTTTTCTTCCTCTTCTTCTTCTTACCCATCCTCTTCTTCTTCCTCTTCTTCCACTTCTTCTTATTCTTCACCATCTTTTTGCTCTTCTTCTTCTTGTTCTTCCTCTTCTTCTTCTTCTACTTCTTCTTCTTCCTCTTATTCCTCTTCTTCTTCTTCTTCCTCTTCTTCCTCTTCTTCTTCTTCTTCTTCTCCTTCTTCTTCTTCTTCCACTTCTTCTTCTTTTACTTCTTTTTTGACTTCTTCTTCCTTTTCTTCTTCTTCTTCTTCTTCTTCTTCTTCATCTCCTTATTATTATTATTATTCATCTTCTTCTACTTTTTCTTCTACTTCTTCTTCTTCTTCTTCTGCTTCTTCTTCCTCATCTTTTTCTTCTTTTTCTTCATCATGCACTTCTTCTATTTCTTCTTTTTCTTCTTCTTCTTTTACTTCTTCATCTTCTTCTTCCTTTCATTCCTTTTCTTCCTCTGCTTCTTCTTCCTCTTCATCTTCTTCTTCTTTTTCTGCTTCCTCTTGTTCTTCTTTTACTTCTACTTCTTCTTTTTCTCATTTTACTTCTTCTCCCTCTCCTTCTCCTTCCCCTTCTCTTTCTCCTTTTTTTCCTTCTCCTTCTCCTTCTCCTCCTTTCTTCTTTCTTTTTTCCATCTTTCTTTTTCCTCTCTTCTTCCTTTTTCTTCATTCTTCCTCTTCTTCTTCCTTTTTTATTTCTCTTCTTATTCTTCTTCTTCTTTCTCTTCTTCTTCCTGTTCTTCTTCTTATTCTTCATCTTCTTCTTCTTCTTCTTAACCAACTTTTTCTTCATCTTCTTCTACATTTTCCTCTTCTTCTTCTTCTTCTTTTCCTTCTCCTTCCTCTTCTCCTTCTTCTTCTCCATCTCTTCTTCCTTTTCCATTTCTTTCTCCTTCTGCTTGTCCTACTTCTTCTTCTAAATCTCCTCCTCCTTCTCCTCCTCCTTCTCCTTCTCCTTCTCTTTCTATTCTTCTTCTTCTATTACTACTACTACCTATGCTAGTACTTCCTCTTCTACCTCTTTTTATTCTTCTTCTTCCTCTTATTCTTCTTCTTCATCTTCTTCCTCATCCTACTCCTCTTCTTTTTCTTCTTCTTCTTCTACTTCTGCTTCCTCTTCTTCTTCTTCTTCTTCTTCCTCTTGCTCTTCTTCCTTTACTTCTACTTGTTTTTCTCATTCCACTTCTTCTCCTTCTCGTTCTCCTTCCCCTCCTCTTTCTCCTTTTTTTTTCCTTCTCCTTCTCCTCCTTCTTTCTTCTTTCCATTTACCATCTTTCTTTTTCCTTACTTCTTCCTTCTTCATTTTCTTGGTTCTTCTTCCTCTTCTTCTTTCTCTTTTTCTTTATCTTCTTTTTCTTCTTCTTCTTCAGCATCTTTTTCTTCTTCTTCTTCTACATTTTCTTCTTCTTCTTCTTCTCCTTCTCTTTCCCCTTCTCCTTCTCTTTTTTCTTTTCTTTCTACTTCTACTTCTCCTTCTCCTTCTCTATCTCCTCCTCCTTCTTCTTCTCCTTCTACTTCTATTCTTCTTCTTCTTCTTATTCATCTTCTTCTTATTCTTCTTCTTCTTCTTCATCTTCTCCTACTCCTCCTCTTTCTTCTTCTTCTTCTTCTTCTACTTCCCTTTTACTTCTTTTTCTTCTCTGCTACTTCATATTCTTCTTCTTTTTACTGTTCATTTTCTTCCCCTTCTTCTTCTTCACCTTCTTCATCTTCTTCTTCTTCCCTTCTCATTCTTCTTCTTCTTCTTCTACTTCTTCTTCTTCTCCTTCTTCTTCATCTTCTTCTTCTTCTTCTTCTTCTTCTTCTCCTTCCCTAATCCCTAGTCATTAATCCCTCTCTCTCTTATTCTGAATCTCTAATCTATGATCCCTAATCCCTCCCTCTCTAATCCTTAAACCCTAATCTATAATCCCTAATCTCATATTCTTAATACCTAAGTCCTAATATGTAACTCTCAAACCTTAATCAATAATCCCTATCCCTAATCTCTAATTCTTAATCCCTAATCTTTAATACCAAATCCCTTAATTTATAATTCTTAGTCTCAATCCTTTATAACAGCTAATCTCTAATCCCTAATCCTTAACACGTAATCATTAATCCCTTAATTCTTCATTCTTAATCCATAATCCCTAATCCTTAATCCTTATTCCTTATTCCTTATTCTCTAGTTCATATGCCCTAATCCTTAATAGTAATCCCTATACCCAAAACCTATTTTGTAATCTGTAATCCCTAATCTCTCTCTCCTTAATTTCCAATAAGTAAATCCCTAATCCATCCCTCCATAATCTATAATCCTTAATTCTTAATCGCTAATCCCTAATCTATAATCCTTAATCCCTAATGCCAAATCCCTAATCGTAATCCCTAATAACTAACCCTTAAAATATTAATCTTTAGTCCATCGCTAATCTTTAATCCTTAAACCCTAATACATAATCCCTATTGCCTAATCCATAACCATTAATCTTTAATTCTTAATTCCTAATCTCTTATTCTTAATCCCTAACCCTTGATCCCTAATCCATAATCTCTAATCACTTGTCCTAAATCCTTAATCTCGAATATCTAATATCTAAATCCTAATTTATAATCCTTACTCCTTAATCCCAAATACCCAATCCCTATCCGTAATCTCTAATCCCAAATACTTAATCCATAATTACTCAATCCTCAACTCCTAATCCCTAATCCTTAATCTTTAATCTTTAATCCTTAATCTCTAACTCTTAATCTTTATTTCATAATCCCTATTCTCCAATCCTTAATCCCTAACCCTTAACCCTAATTACTGATCCCTTATCCATAATCCTAAATCCCTACCTTTCTAATACTTAATTCTTAATCCTTAATACCTAATTCCTAATCCCTAATCCCTTGCCTATTAATCTATAACCATTCTTCTTCTTCTTCTTCTTCTTCTACTTCTACTTATACTTTTTCTTCCTCTTCTTTTTTAACTTCTTCTTACTCTTCTTCTTCTTCTTGTTGTTCTTCGTATTCGACTTATTCTTCTTCTTCTACTTCCTCATCCTCCTCTTCTTCTTCTTCTTCTTCTTCCACTTCCTCTTGTTCTTCAACTTCTTCCTCTTCTTCTTCTGGTTCTTCCTCTTCTTCTTCTTCCACTTCTTCTCCTTCCACTTCTTCTTCATCATCTTCTTCTTCTTCTTCTTTTACTTCTTCTATTTCTTCCTCTTCTTCTTCTACTTGTTCATCTTCTTCTTCTTCTTCTTTTGTTCTACTTCTTCTTTTTCTTCTTCTTCTTCTTCCACTTTTTCTTCTTTTACTTCTTTTACCACTTCTTCTTCTTCTTCTTCTTCTCCTTTTTCTTCTTCTACTTCATCTTCTTCTCCTACTCCTTCTTATTCTTCTTCTTCTACTACTACTTCTTCTTCTACTTCTTCTTCTTCTTCTTCTTCTTCCTCTTCTTCTTCTTCTTCTTCATGTTCTTCTTCTACTTCTTCTTCTTCATCACCATCATCTTCTTCTTCTTCTTCTTTTACTACAACTCCTTCTTCCTCTTCTTCATCTTCTACCTCTTCTTGTTCTTGTTCCTCTTCATCTTTTTCTCCTTTTTCTTCTTCCTCTTATTCATCTTCCTTTACTTCTACTTCTTCTTTTTCTCATTCTACTTCTTCTCCTTCTCCTTCACCTTCCCCTCCTCTTTCTCCTTTTTTTCCTTATCCTTCTCCTCCTCTTTTTTTCGTTTTCCATCTTTCTTTTTCCTTCCTTCTTCCTTCTTCTTCATTTTTTGGGTTCTTCTTTCTCTTTTTCTTTATCTTCTTCTTCACCTTCTTTTTCTTCTTCTTCTCCTTCTCCTACCGCTTCTCCTTCTTCTTCTCCTTCTATTTTTCCTTTTCTTTCTCCTTCTACTTCTCCTTCTCATTCTCTATCTCCTCCTCCTTCTCCTTCTCCTTCTACTTTTATTCTTCTTCTTTTACTACTACTACTACCAATACCACTACTTCCTCTTCTTCTTCTTTATCTTCTTCTTCCTCTTTTTCTTCTTCATCTTCTTCCTCATCCTCTTCTTCTTTTTGAACTTCTTCTTCTTCTTCTTCACCATCTTTTTCTTCTTCTTATCCTTCTACATTTTCTTCTTCTTCTTCTTCTCCTTCTCCTTCCCTTTCTCAATCTTCGTCTCCTCCTTTTCCTTTTCTTTCTTCTTCTGCTTCTTCTCCTTCTCCTTCTCTATCTCCTTCTTCTTTTCCTCCTCCTTCTCCTTCTCCTTCTATTCTTCTTCTTCTACTACTATTACCAATATCACTACTTCCTCTTCTTCTTTTTCTTCTTCTTCTTCTTCCTCTTCTTCTCCTTCCTCTTCTTCCTTATCCTCTTCTTTCTCTTCTTCTTCTTCTTCTTCTTCTCTTCTTCTTCTTCTTCTCTTCTTCTTCTTCTTATTCTTCTCTTTCTTTTTAATCCCTAATCTCTAATCTTTAATCTTTCTCTAATTAATTTCTAATCTTTAATCTATAATATCTAATCCCTCCCTCTCTAATCCCTAATCCCTTATTTATAATTCCTAACCCCCAATTCTTAGTCCCTAATTCCTAATTTATAATTCCAAATCCCTAATCTCTAATTTCTAATCCTTAATCATTAATACCTAATCCATTACTTTTTAATCCTTAGTCTGAATCCCCTAATCCCTTACCTTGAACATTTTTCCAAATCTCTAATACCTAATCCCTAATCCCTAATCTCTAATCCCTAATACCTAATACTTAATCATTAATGCCTTAATTCTTAATTTTTAATCCCAAATCCTTAATCCTTAATCCCTAATCTCTAGTCCCCATGCCTTAATCCAAAATCCCTAATCCTTAAACTTTAACCCTATTCGTTAATCCTTAATCCCTAATCCCCAATTCTTAATAACTTATCCCTAATCCCTTAGCCTTACCTTCCTAATCGATAATTTGTCTTCTTCTTCTTCTTCTTCTTATTCTACTTCTTCATCATCTTCTTCTTCTACTTCTACTTCTTCATCTTCTTCTACTTCTCCTTTTACTTCTTCTTCTTCTCCTTCTTCTTCTCCTTCATCACCATCTTTTCCACTTCTTCTTCCTACACTTCTTCTTCCTTCTTACTTCTTCATTCTTTTTTCTTCTCTCTTCTTTCTTCCTTCTTTTTCCTTCTTTCTTCCTTCTATCTTTTTTCGTAATCTCTAATCCTTTATCCCTAACCTTTAATCCTTAATCTTTAATCACTAATCTATCCTTAATCCCTAATCCTTAATCTTTAATTCTTAATCTCTATTCTCTAATCTCTAATCTTAAAACCTAATCCCTAATACCAAATTCTTAATCCCTAATCTCTGATCTATAATCCATAATACTTAATCTTTAATCTCTAATCCTTAATCCCTAATCATTATTCCTTAATCACTAATCCTTAATCTTAAAACATTAATCTATAATCCCTAATCCTAATCTCTTAATCTCTAATCCATAATCTCTAGTCTATAATACCTAATCCTAAATCCCAAATCCTTAATGACTAATCTCTAATTCTTAATCCCTATCCCTAATATATTATCCTTAATCTTAATCCTAATCTATAAAAATTAATTCCATAACCATTAATCCCTAATCATTAATCCTTTCATCCCTAATCTCTAATCACTGATCTTTAATCCTTAACGTCTAATCCTTATTACTTATTCTACAATCCCTACTCCCTAATCCGTAATCCTTAATCCTTAAACCATAATCCCTAGTTGCTAATCCATAATCCCTAATTCCTAATCCTCGATCTTTAATCTCTAATCGGTATGCCTAGTACCTCATCCCTCTCTCCCTAATCCCTAATCTTTAATCCCCAATCCCTCCATCTCTAATGCCAAATCAATAATCCTTAGTCCCTAATCTTAATCATAATCGCTTAATCTCTAATCCCTAATTCCAAATCTTTAATCACAAATTCTGAATCCCAAATCCATAATCCCTAATCAATAATCTTTAACCATTAATCCCTAATCCATGATCCATAATCCATAATCTATATTCTAAATCCCTAATCTATTGTCCTTAGAAATTAATCTCTTAATCCTTAATCCCTCATCTAAATTCCCAAATCATTAATCTCTTCCTCTATAACCCCTAATCCCTAATCCTTAACAATAATCCTTAATTCTTATTTATTCTTATTCCCTGCTTCCTAATTTATAATGCTTAATCCTTGAATCCTAATCCTTAATTGTTAATCCATAATCCCTAATCCTTATCACCTTATCTTTAAACCCTAACACTTAATCCCTAATCCCTCCCTCCTTAATCCTTTATTCCTAATCCATCTCTTCTTCCTCTTTTTGTTTTTCTTCCTCTTCTTCTTCCTTTTCTTCTTCTTCTTCCTCTACTTCTTCTTCTTCTTCCTTATCATCTTCTTTTTCTTCCTATTCATCCTCATCTTCCTCTTCTTTTTCTTATTCTTCATCTTCTTCTTCTTCCTCCTCCTCCTCTTCTTCTTCTTCTTCTACTACTTCTTCTTCATCCTCTTCTTCTTCTCCCCTACTTCTTTTTCTCTTTTATTCTTGTTCTTCTTCTTCTTTATTTTTCTTCTTCTTTCTCTTCTTTTTTTTTCCTCTTTTTCTCTTCTTCTTCTTCTTTTTCTTCTTCTTTTTCTTCTATTTCTTCTTCTTCTTCTTCTTCTTCTTCTATTACTACTACTACTTCTTCTTCTTCACCATTTCCTTGACTTTCTACTTCTACTTCTTCTCCTTCTACTCCTCCTTCTCCTTCCCCATCTCCTTCTCCTACTCTTTCTTCTTCTCCTTCTACTCCTCCTTCTCCTTCCCCATCTCCTTCTCCTACTCTTTCTTCTTCTCCTTCTCCTTCTCCTTCTCATCCTCCTTCTCCTTCTTCTTCTCCTCCTCCTTTATGTCCTTCTTTTCCTTCACCTTCATCCTCTTCTTCTTCTTCCTCTTCTTCTTTCTTCTTTCTTCTTTCTTCTTTCATTTTCCTTCTTCCTTCTTCCTTCCACCTTCCTTATTCCTTGTTCCTTCTTCTTTCTCTCTTTTTCTTTCTTCTTTTTTCTTTCTTCTTCATTCTTCCTCTTCTTCTTCTATTTGATCTTCTTCTTCTTCCTTTTCTTCTTCCTCTTCTTGTTCTTCCTTCATCCTTCTTTCTTTTCCTTCTTCCTTCATTTTTCTTCAATCTTCTTCTTCTTCCTTCTTCCTTCTCTTTATTCTTTAGTCCCTAATCCTTAATATCTAACTCTTAATCCTTAATCCATAAATAATTCTTAATCTTTAATCCTTAATCTCTATTCTCTAAACTCTAATATCATATCCCTAAGCCCTAATACTTAATTCCTAATCCGTAATCTCTAATGTCTAATCTATAATCTATAATCCTTAATCTTTAATTCTTAATTCTTATTCCTTAATCCTTAATCACTAATCCTTAATCTTTATTGCTTGATCTTTAATCCTTAACCCTAATCCTAATCCCTTAATCACCAATCCCTAATCTCTAATGCCTAATCCTAAATCCTAAATCCCTTATCACTAATCTCTAATTCTTTATCCTTAATCCCTATTGCCTAATCCATAATACCTAATCTTTAATAAATAATCCCCTAATCCTTAATTCATAATCCCTAATCATTAATCCCTTCATCCCTAATCCTTAATCGCTAATCCTTATCACTTATTCCTTAATGCCTAATCCCTAATCGATAATACCTAACCCTTAAACCCTAATCCCTAATTGCATATCAATAATCCTTAATCCTTAATGCAAAATACCTAATCCCTTCTTCCTTAATCTCTAATCCCTAATCCCTTATCTCTAATAACTAATCTCTAACCCTCAACTCCTCATAACTTAATCCCAAATCCGTACTCCCTAATTCTTAAACTATAATCCCCCGCTTCTTAATCTATAATCCTTAATCTCTAACCCCTAATCCCTAATCCATCTCTTCTTCCTCTTCTTCTTATTCCTCTTATTCTTCTTTCTCCTCATCTTCCTATTTTAATTCTTCTTCCTCTTCTTCCTCTTCTTCCTCTTCTTCCTCCCCATTTTCTTCTTCTTTCTCTTCCTCTTCTTCTTCATCTTCCACTTTCTCTACTTCCTCTTCTTCTTCATCTCCTTCTTCTTCTTCTTCTTCTTCTTCTTCTCCTTCTTCTTTTCTTGTTCATCTTCTTCCTCTTCTTCTTTCTCTTCTTCTTCTTCTTCTTCTTCCTCTCCTCCTCCTTCTCATTCTCCTTCTTCTTCATCTTCACCTTCTCCTTGTCTTTCTCCATCTCCTTCTCCTTCTCTATCTCCTTCCCCAACTCCTTCTCCTTCGCCTTCTCCCTCTCCTTCTGCATCTCTTTCACCATCTCCCTTTCCTTCTCCTTCCCTTTCTCCTTCCATTTCTCCTTCTCCTCCTTCTTCTCCTCGTCCTCCCTCTTTTTCTACTTCTCTTTCTTCCTCTTCTTCTTCCATCTTTCTTCTTTCTTCTTTCTACTTTCTTCTATCTTTTTTCTTCTTCGTTCTTCCTTCTTCCTTCCTCCTTTCTTCTTCCTTCTTCCTTCTTCCTTCTTTTTTTATTCTTCCTCTTCTTCTTCTTCTTCTTTTGCTTCTTCTTCTTCTTCTTCCTCTTCCTCTTCTTCCTCCTCTAATTCTTCTTTCTCCGTTCTTTTTTCATCCTTCGTCCCTCTTCCTTCTTCTTTCGTTCTTCTTCTTCTTCCTTTTTTCTTCTTTCTACCTAATCCCTAATCACTAAACCCTAATCCTTAATCCCTAATGTATCATTAATCTCTAATCTCTAAGTTTTTAATCTCTAACCTCTAATTCCTAATCTTTAATCCATAACATAAAATCCATAATACCTAATCCCTAATCCTTAATCCTTAATCCTTAATCTATAGCCCACTATCCTTAATCCTTAACATCTAATCCCTAATCCCTAACCCCTAATCCCTAATCTCTAATCCATAACTGCTTCTTCCTCATCATCTTTCTCTTCTTCTACTTCTTCCTCCTCTTCTTCTTCTTCTTCCCCCTCATTTTCTTCTTCTTCTTCCTCTTCCTCTTCTTCCACATCTTCCTCTTTTGATTCTTCTTCTTTTTCCTCCTCTTCTCTTTTTTCTTCATCTTCTTCTTTTTCTTCTTCTTCTTCTACTATTACTACTACTTTGTTTTCCTCTTCTTTTTCTTCTTCTTCTTCCTCTTCTTCTCCTTCTTCTTCCTCTTCCTCTGCTTCCTCTTCTTCTTCCTCTTCTCCTTCTTTTCTTATTTATCTTCTTCTTCTTCTTCATCATCATTATCATCTTCTTTTTATTTTATTTCTTCTACTTCTTCCTTTTCTTTTTCTTGTTCTTGTTGTTCTTCTTCTTCTCCACCTCTTCTTTCCCCTTCTTCTTCTCTTTCTATTTATTGTTTTCCTTCTCCTTCTCCTTCTCCTTCTCCAACTCCTTCTCCATTTCCTTCTCCTTCTCCTTCTACATGTCCTTCACCTTCTTTGACTCTGCTTTCTCCTTCTTCTCCTCATTCTTCTCCTTGTCTTCCTTCTCTTTCTATTTCACCTTCTCGTTCCTCTTCTTTTTCTTCTTCTCCTCCTTCTTCTTCTTCTTCTTCTTCTCCTTCCTTCTTTCTTCTTTCTTCTTTCTACTTTCTTCTTTCTACTTTCTTCTTTCTTCTTTCTTCTTCGTTCTTCCTCCTTCCTTCCTCCTTCCTTCTTTCGTCTTCCTTCCTCCTTCCTTCTTGCTTCTTCCTTCTTCCTCCTTCATTCTTTTTTATTGTGCCTCTTCTTCCTCCACTTCTTCTTCCTCTTATTCCTCTTCATATTCTATTTCTTCCCCTTGTTCTTCTTCTTTTTCTTTTTACTCTTCCATTTCTTATACTTTTTCTACTTCTTCATCTCCTTCTTCTTCCTCCTCTTCTTCTTCTTCTTTTTCTCCTTCTTGTTCTTTTTCTTCTTCTTCTTCATCCTCTTCTTCTTCTTCTTGTTCTTCTTCCTCTTCTTCTACTTTTTCATCTTCCTCTTCTTCTTCTTCAACTTCTTCTTCTTCTTCTTCTTCTTCTTCTTCTTCATCCTCTTCTTCTCCTTCTTCCTCTTCTTCTTCTTCCTCTTCTTCTTCTTCCTCTTCTTCTTCTTCTACTACTGTTACTACTATTGCTACTTCTTCTTCATCATCTTCTTCTTCTTTTTCTTCCCCTTCTTCTTCTTCTTTTTCTTTCACTTTCTCTTCTTCTTCTGCTACTTCCTCTTCTACTTCTTCTTCTTCTTTTACTACTACTACTACTACAATGAAAACTACTTCATCTTCTACTTCTTCTTTTTCTTCATTTTCACCTTCTAATTTTTCTATGTCTTCTTTTTTTCTTCTTCAACTTGTTCATCTTCTTTGCCATCTTTTTCCTCTTCTCCTTCTTCTTCCTTTTCTTCTTCTTTTGCTTCTTCTCCTTTTCTTCTTTTTCTTTTTCTTCTTCTTCTTCTTCTTCTTCTTCTTTCTCTTCTTCTTTCTTCTTATTCTTCTCCTTCTTCTTCTTCTTCTTATTCTTATTCTTCTTGTTCTTCCTCCTCTTCTTTTTCTTCTTCTTCTGCATCATCGTCCCCATCTTCTTCTTCTTCTTCTTCTTCTTTCTCTTCTTCTTCTTCCATTTCTTCTTCCACTTTTTTTTCTTCTTCTTCTTGATCATCTCCTTCTTCTCCTTTTCTACTTCTTCTTCCTCTTCTTCCTCTTACTCTTCTTCTACTTTTTCTTCTTCTTCTTCTTCTTCGTCTTGTTCTTCTTCTACTACTTTTTCTTGTTCTTATTCTTCTTCTTCTTCTACTACTACAACTTCTACTACTACAACTACTACTTCTTCTTCTTCACCTTCTTCTTCTTCTTCTACTACTACTGCTTCTTTATCTACTTCTCTTTCTACTTATTTTTCTACTTCTTCTTCTACTTCTTATTCTTTGCAATCTTCTTCTTCTCCTTCTTCGTCTTGATCTTCTTCTTCTCTTCTTCCAAATCTTCTTCTTCTTCTTCTTCCACTTCTCCCTCTCCTTGCACTTCTTCTTCTTCTTCTTCTTATTCCACTTCTTTTTCTTCTTCTACTTCTTCTTCTCTTTCTTCTTCTTCTTTGTCCTCTTCATCAGCATCATCATCATCACCATCTTCATCTTCTTCTACTACTTGTTGTTGTTGTTGTTCTTCTTCTTCTATTTCTTCCTCTTCTTTTTCTTCTTCTTTTACTTCATCTTTTTTTCTTCTTCTTGTTCTTGTTCTTCTTCCTCTTCTTCCTTTATTTCTTCTTCTACTTCTTCTTTTGCTTCTTCTCTCTCTTCTTTGTCATCTTCTTTCTCTTCTTCTTCTTCTTCTCCTCCTCCTCCTCCTAATTCTTCCACTTTGATTTCTTCTTCTTCTTCTTCTCCTTCCTCTTCTTCTTCTTCTATTTCTTGTTCTTCTTCTTCTTCTTCTTCTTCGTCTTCATCTTTTTCTTCTTCTTTTCTTCTTCTTCTTCTTCTTCTTCCTCTTCTTCTTCTTCTTCTTCCTCTTCATCTTCTTCCTTCTTCTTCTTCTTCCTCTTCTATTTCTTCTTCTTCTTCGTCTTCCTCTTCTAATTCATCATCCTCTTCTTCTTCTTCTTTGTCTTCTTTGTCCTCTTCCTCTTTTTCTTCTTCTTCTTCTTTTCCTCCGCCTCCTTCTCCTCCTTCTTTCTCCTCTATTTCTTCTTCTTCTTCTTCTTCTTCTTCTTCTTCTTCTCCTCCTCCTCCTCTTCCTTCTCTTTCTTCTTCTTCTTCTTCTCTTCTTCTGTTTCTTCTTCTTCTTCTTCTTTTTCTTCTTCTTCTTCTTCATCTTTTTCTTCTTCTTTTCTTTTTCTTCATCTTCTTCTTCTTCTTCTTCTTCTTTTACTTCTTCCTCTTCTTCTTCTTTTATTTACTCTTCCCTTCTTCTTTTTTAACTTCTTCTCCATCTTCTTCTTCTTCTCCTTCCCCTTCTTCTTCTTCTTCCTCTCCTTCTTCCCCATCTTTTTCCTTCTTCTTCTTCTTTTCTTCTTCTTGCCCTTCCTCTTCTTCATCATCATCCTATTCTTCTTGTTCTACTTCTTTTTCTTCTTCTTCTTCCTCTTCTTCTTCATCATGACCTTCCTCTTCTTCTTCTTCTTCTACCTCCTCCTCTTCTTCACCTTCTTCTTCTATTTCTACAACTACCACTACTTCTTCTCCTTCTTGTTCTTCTTACTCCTCCTCCTCCTTTTCTTCTTCTACATCTTCTACTTCTTCTTCGTCATCTTCTTTTTCTTCTTCCTCTTATTTTTCCACCACTTCCTCTTGTATGTCTTCTTCTTCTTCTTCTTCTTCTAATACTTCCTCTTCTTATACTACTACTACTACAACTACTTCTTCTTAATTTTCATCTTCTAAGTTTTCTAATTCTTCTTCTTCTTTTTTTACTTTTTCTTGTTCTTTGCCTGCATTTTATTCTTCTTCTTCTTCTTCTTCTTCTTCTTCTCTTCTTCTATTTCTTCATCTTGCTTTTCTTCCACTTCTCCTTCTTCTTCCACTTTTTCTCTTTTTCTTCTTCTTCTTCTTATTTATCCACTTCTTCTTCTTCTTCTTCCTCTTCTTCTTCTTCTTCAACTTCTTTTCTTCTCCTTCTTATTCTTACTCTCCTTCTTCTTCATCTTCTACTTTTTCTTAACTCAATTCATTATCTTCTTCTTGTTCTTCTTCCTCTTCTTCTACTTTTCTTCTTCTTCTTCTTCCTCTTCCTCTTCTTGTTCTACTCATTCTTCTACTTCTTTTTCACCGTCTTCTTGTTCATCATCTTCATCTTCCTCTTCTTCCTCTTCTTCTTCTCCTTCTTTTTCTTCCTCTTCTTATTCTTCTTCTACCTCTCTTTCTTTTTCCTCTTCTCTTTCCTCTTCTATTTCTACTGCATCTTTGTCTTCCTCTTCATCTTCTAAATTTTCTTTTTCTTCTTCTTGTTGTTCTTCTTCACTTTCTTCTTCTTCTAAACTTTCTTCTTCCTCTTCTTTCTCTTCTTCTTCTTCTTCTTCTTCTTCTTCTGCTTATTCTTCTTCTTCTTCTTCCCCTTCTTCCTTTTCTTCTTCTAGTTCTTATTTATTTTCTTTTTCATCTTCTTTTTCTACTGCTTCCTCTTCTTCTTCTCCTGCATCTTCTTCCTCTTCTTCCTCTTCTTCTTCCTCCTCTTCTTCATCTTCTTCCTTTTCTACATTCACTTCTTCTTCTTCTTCTTCTTCTTGTTCCTCTTCTTTTCTTTCTTCCACATCTTCTTCTTCTAGTTCTTCCTCTTATTCTTCTTCTTCTTCCATTGCTTCTTCTTCTTCTCCTTGTTCTTGTTCTTGTTCTTCTTCTTCCTTTTCATATTCTTTTTCTTCTTCTTCTACTTTTACTTTTTCATTTTCTTCTTCTTCTTCTTCATTCTCTTCTTCTTCCTCTTCTTCTTCTTCTTCTCCTTCTTCTTCTTCTTCTTCTTCTCCTTCTCCTTCTTCCTTCTCCTCCTCCTCCTCCTCCTCTTCTTCTTGTTCTTCTTCTTCTTCTTCTTCACCATCTTCTTATTCTTCTTCATCTTCTTCTGCTTTTGCTTCTTCTTCCTCTTTTGCTTCTTCATCTTCCTCTTCTTCAACTTCTTCTTCCATTGCTTCTTTTTATCCTTCTTCCTCCTCTTCATCAGCTCCCACTTCTCCTTATGCTTCTTATTCTACTTCTTATTCTTCTTCTTCTTCTTCTTCTATTACTACAACTACTAATACTACTACTTCTTCTTCTTCTTACTCCTCTTCTTCTTATTCTTCTTGTTCGACTTCTTCTACTTTTATCTTCTTCTTCTTCTCCTTTGTTTTCTTCTTCTTCTTCTTCCACTTCCTCTTGCACTTCGTCTACTAGTTCCTCTTCTTCTTCTTCTTCCTATTCTACTACAACAACTACTTTTTCTTCAACTTCTTCTTTATTTTCATCTTCTAATTTTTCTACTTCTTCTTTTTCTACTTTTTCTTCTTCTTCTTCTTTATCCACTTCTACTTCTTCCTCTTCTTCTTCTTCTTCTTTTTCATCTTTTCTTCCCCTTCTTCTTCCTCTCCCTTTTCTTCTTCATCTTCTACTTTTTCTTTTTATATTCCTTTTCTTCTTCTTCTACTTCTTCTCTTCTACATCTTCTTCTTCTCCTTCTTCTTCTACCTCTTCTTCTTCTACTCGTTCTTCTACTTTTTCATCATCATCTTGTTCATCTTCTTGTTCTTCTTCTTCTTCGTCTTCTTCTTCTTCTTCTTCTTCTTCGTCTTCTTTTTCTTCTTCTTCTTCCTCTTCTGCTTCTTCTTCTACATCTCTTTCTTCTTCCTCTTCTACCTCTACTGCTTCTTCTTAAACTTCTTCTTGTTCTTTTTCTTCTTCTTCTTCTTCTTCTTCTTTATCTTCTTCTTCTAAACCTTCTTCTTCTTCCTCCTCCTCCTCCTCTTCTTCTTCTTCTTATTTTTATTATTCATCTGCTTGTTCTTCTTCTTCCTTTTCTTCTTCAAGTTCTTATTCAATTTGTTCTTCTTCTTCTTCTTTTTCTTCTTCCTCTTCTTCTTCTTTTTCTACTTCTTCCTCTTCTTCATCTTCTTCTTCCTCTTCTTCATCTTCTTCCTCTTCTTCTTTCACATCTTCTTCTTCTTCTTCTTCGTCCTCTTCTTTTCCTTCTTCCACATCTTCTTTTTTTTCTTCCTCTTCTTCCTTATCTTCCTCTTCTTCTTCATCTTCTTCTTCTTCAACTTCTTCTTTCTCTTCTTCTTATTCATCTTCTTCTTCTTCTTCTTCTTCTTCTGCTTCTTCCTCCCCCTCCTCCTCTTCTTATTCTTCTTCTTCTTCTTCTTGTTCTCCTCTTCTTCTTCTTCCACTTCTTCTTCTTCTCCCTCTTCTTCATCTTCTTCTGCTTTTGCTTCTTCTTCCTCTTCTTTTTCATCTTCTTCCTCTTCTCCTTCTTATTTTTCTTCCTTTACTTCTTTTTCTCCTTCTTCTTCGTCTTCAACATCTTACACATCTCCTTCTACTTCTTCTTCTCCCAATTCTTCTTCTTCTCCTTCCTTTTGTTTTTCTTCCTCTTCTTCTTCTTCTTCTTCCCCTTGTTCTTCTCTCTTCTCCTTCTTTCACAAAACCCTTTTCTTCTTCTACTTCTTCCTTTTCTTCTTCTTCTTCTTCTTCTTCTAATTGTTACTCTTCTTCTTCTTCTTCCTCCTCATATTCTTCTAGTTCTTCTTCCTCTTCTTCTTTTTGTTCTTCTTTTTCTTCTTCTTCTTCCTCCTCGTCTTCATCTCCCTCTTCTTCTTCTTCTTCTTCTTCTTCTTCTTTTACTACTTCTTCATTTTCTTCCACTTCTTCTTTTTCTTCTTCTTCTTCTTCTTTTTCTTTTTCATCATCTTCTTCTTCTTCATTTTCCTCTTCTTCTTCTTCCTCTTCTTGTTTTACTTCTTCTTATTCTTCTTCTCCTTCTGCTTCTTCTACTTCTTCTTCCCCTTCTTCTCTTTCCACTTCTTGTTCTTCTTATTATTATTCTTATTGTTCTTCTTCTTCTTCTTCTTCTTCTTCTGCTTCTCCTCCTTCTTCTTCTTCTACTTCTTCTTTTTCTTCTTCTTCTTCTTCTTCTTCTACTTTGCCTTAATCTTTTTAAACTTCTCTTCTACTTGTTGTTGTTCTTCTTATTATTCTTCAACTTCCTCTTTTTCTTCATCTTCTTCATCTTCCTCTTTGTCTTCCTCTTCTTTTTCTTTTTCTTCTTTTTCTACTACTTCTTCATGTTCTTCTTCATCTTCATATTTTTACCCTACTCTTTCTTCTTCTTCTCCTTCTTCTTCATCTTCATTTCCCTCTCCTTCTTCTTCTTCCACTTTTGCTACTCTTCTTCTTCTTCTTTTTCTTCTTCATCATCTTCTTCTTCTTCACCATCTTCTTCTTCTTCATCTTTGTCTTCTTTTTCTTCTTCTTCTTCTTCAACTACTATTAATACTTCTTATTTATCATCATCATCTTCTTCCTTCTCTACTTATAGTACTACTACCACATCTTCTTCTTTGCCTTCTTCTTCTTCTTCTTCTTCTCCTCACGTACTTCTTCTTCCATACTCCCTCTTCTTCGACTTCTTCTACCTCTTCCTTCTTCTTTTACTTAGATATCATTTTCTTCTTCTTCTTCTTCTTCTTCATCTTCTTCTTTGTCCTCTTCTTCTTCTACTACTACTACTTCTTCTTCACTTTCTTCTTTTTCATCTTCTTCTTCTTCTTCTTCCTCTTCTTTGTCCTCTTCTTCTTCTTCTTCATCTTTTTCTTCTCCTCCTCCTACTCCTCCTTCTTCTTCCACAATTTCATCTTCTTCTTCTTCTTTTTCTTCTATTTCTTCTTCTTCTTCTTCTCTTCTACTTGTTCTTCCTTTTCTCCTTCTTCATCTTCTTCTTCTTCTTCTTCTTCTTCTTCTTCCTCTACTTCTTCCTCCGCTTCATCTTCCTCTTCTTCTTCTTCTTCTTCTTCTTCTTCTTCCTCTTCATCATCATCTTCTTCTTCTTCTTCTTCTTCTTCTTCTTCTCCCTCTTCTTCTCCATCTTCTTCTTCTTCCTCTTCCTCTACTTCTTCCTCTTCTTCTACCTCTTCCACTTCTTCTTCTTCTTCTTCTTCTTCCTCATCTTCATTTCATCTTCTACTTCTTCTTCTTCTTCTTCTTCTTTTATTTCTTCTTTGTTGCATACTTTTTTTATTTCTTCTTCTTCTTCATCATCTTCTCTTCTCTACTTCTTCTTCCCCTTTTTCTTCTTCCTCTTCTCCTTCACCTTGCACATCTTCTTCCTCTTCTTCTTCTTCTTCCTAATCCTCTTCTTCTTCTTTTTTTTCTTTTTCTTCTTTTTCTTCTTCTTCTTCTTCTTCATCTTCTTCTTCTGCTTCTTCTTCTCCTTCTTATTCTTCCTTTCCTTGTTCTTCTTCCTTCGCTTCTTCTTCTCCTTCTTCAACTTCTTCCCCTTAATCTTCTTCTAAATCTTCTTCTTCTTTCTTCTCCTTCTTCTTCTTCTCTTTGCACTTCTTCTTCCACTTCTTCTTCTTCTTCCGCTTCTTCTTCTTCCTTTTCTTCTTGATGTTGTTGTTGTTCTTCTTCTTCTACTACTTCTTCTACTTCTTCTTCCAATTCTTCCTTTTCTTTCCCGTCTTCTTCTTCATCTTCTTATATTTTTCTTCCTCCTCTTCTTCTTTTAGTACTTCCTCTTCCTCATCTTCCTTTTCTTCTCCTTCCTCTTCTTCATCTTCTTCCTCTTGTTCTTTCACTTATTCTTCTTCTTCTACATCTTCTTCTTCTCCATCCTCATCTTTTTCTTGTTGTTCTTCCTTTTCTTTCTCATCTTCTCTTATTCTTCTTCTACTCCTTGTTCTTCTTCTCCTTCTTCTTCTTCTTCTTCTTCCTCTTTTTTCTTCTTCTTCTTCTTCTCCTTGCTCTCTTGCTTCTCCATTTTCCTCTTCATCTTCCTATTCTTCTTGTTCTTCTTATTCCTCTTCCTCTTCTTCTTCTTTCTCTTCCCCTTCCTCTTCTTCTTCTTCCTCTTCTTCTTGTTGATCTTCTTCTTCTTCTTCTTCTTCTTCCCCTTCTTCTTCCTCTCCTTCTTCCTCTTCTTCCTTTTCTTCCTCTTCTTCCTCATCTTCTTCTTCTTGTTCTTCTACTTCTTTGTCTTCTTCCTCTTCTTGATCATCTTCTTCTTTATCTTCATCATCTTCTTCTTCTCCTTCTTCTTCTTCTTCTTCTTCCATTTCTCCTTATTCTTCTTATTCTTCTTCTTCTTCCACCTCTTCTTCTTCTTTCACTTCTTCTACTTCTTCTTCTTCTTCTTCTTCTTCTTCTTCTCCTTCTTTTCCTTCTTCTTCTTCTTCTTCATCATCTTCTTCTTCTTAATCCTCTGGTTCTATTTCTTCATTCTCTTCTTTTTCTTCTTCTTCTTCTTCTTCTTCATTGTCTACTTCCTTTTCTTCTCCTTCATCTTCTTCTTCTTCTTCTTTTTCTTCTTCTTCATCATCTTTTCTTCATCATATCTTCTTCCACTTCTTCTTTTCTTGTTCTTGTGCTTCGTCCTCTTCTTCTTCTACTACTACTACTACAACTACTACAACTACTACTTCTTCTTCTTCTTCTTCCTCTTCTTCTTCTTCTTCTTCTTCTTCTTCGTCTTCTACTTCTTCTTTCTCTTCCACTTCTTCTTCTTCTTCGTCTTCTTCTTCTTCTAACACACCCTCTTCTACTTCTTCTAATTCTTCTATTATTACTGTTACTAATACTTCTTCTTCTTCTTCATTTTCATCTTCGACTTCTTCTTTTTCTTCTTCTTCTACTTCTTTTTTTCCCTTTATTCTTCTTCTTCTTCATCTTCTTCCTCTCATCAACTAATTCTTCTTCCTCTTCTTCTTCTTCCACTTCCCCTTTCATTCCATTTCTTCTTCCTCTTCTTCTTCTTCTTCTTCTTCCACTTCTTCTTCTTCTTCTTCTTCTTCTTCTTCTTCCTCTTCTTTTTCTTCTTCTTCTTCTTAGTCTTCTTTTCTTTTTCTTCTTCTTCTTCTTCTTCTTCTTCTTCTTCTCCTTCTTTTTCTTCTTATTCTTCTTCATCATCTTCTTCTACTTTATCTTCTTCTTCTACTTCCTCATCCTCTTCTTTTCTTCTTCTTCTTTTTCTTCTTCTTCTTCTTCTTCTTCTTCCTCTTCATCTTCTTCTTCCTCTTCTTCTCCTTCATCATCTTCTTCTTCTTGGTCATCTTTTTCATCATCATATCTTCTTCCACTTCTTCTTCTCCTCTTGTTCTTGTTCTTCGTCTTCTTCTTCTTCTACTACTACTACTTCTTCTTCTTGTTCTTCCTCTTCTTGTTCTTCTTCTTCTTCTTCTTCTACTTCTTCTTCCTCTTCCACTTCTTCTTCTTCTTCGTCTTCTTCTTCTACTACACCCTCTTCTACTTCTCCTTCTACTTCTTCTATTACTGTTACTTCTTCTTCTTTGTTTTCATCTTCTACTTCTTCTTCTTCTTTTTCTTCTTCTTCTACTTCTTCCTTGC
>JAIUJO010000856.1:250000-252500 GCA_023846275.1 Vanilla planifolia
AAAAAGAAGAAGAAGAAAAAGAAGTAGAAGAAGAAGATGAAGAAGAAGAAGAAAAAGATGAAGTAGTAGTAGAAGAAGAACATCAAGAACAAGATGAAGACGAAGAAGAAGAAGAAGACAAAGAAAAAGAAGGAGTAGTAGTAGAAGAAGAAGACGAAAAAGAAGAAGAAGAAGAACAAGTGGAAGAAGAAGAAGAAGAAGAAGAAAAGTAGTAGTAGTAGAAGAAGACGAAGAAGAAGAAAAAGAAGAAGAAAAAGAACGAGAAGAAGAAGAAGAAGAAGAAGAAAAAGAAGTAGAAGTAGAGGAATATTAAAGAAGAAGAAGAAGATAAAGATGAAGAAGAAGAAGAAGAAGAAGAAGAAGAAGAGGGGGAAGAAGGAGAGGGAGAAGAAGAAGAAGAAGAACAAGAAAAAGTAAAAGAAGAAGAAAGAAAGAAGAAGTAGCAAAAGAAGATGATTAATAATAATAATAATAAGAAGATGGTGATTAAGAAGAAGAAGAAGAAGAAGAAGGAAAAGAAGAAGAAGAAGAATAAGAAGTGCAAGAAGAAGAATTAGAAGAAGAAGAAGAAGAAGAAGTAGAGGAAGAAAAAGTAGAGGAGGAAGAAGAAGAAGATGATGATGATGATGACGAAGAAGAAGAGGATGAGGTAGAAGAAGAAGAAAAAGAAGACATAAAGAAGAAGAAGAAGAAGCAGAAGAAAAAGAAGAAGAAGGAGAAGAAGATGATGGAGAAGAAGAAAAAGAAGAAGAACATGAAGAAGAAGAAGAAGAAGATGATGATGATGAAGTGGAAGAGTAAGAGAGATGAAGTAGAATAAGAAGAAGAAGAAGAAGAAGAAGAAGAAGAAGAAGAAGAAATAGTAGTAATAGTAGAAGAAGAAAAAGTAGAAAAAGAAGAAAAAAAGTGAAAGAAGGAGAAGTAGAAGAAGAAGAAGAAAAAAAAAGAAGAAGAAGAATAAGATGAAGAAGAAGAAGAAGTAGTAGTAGTAGAGAAGAAAAAGCAGAAGAAGAAGAAGAAGAAGAAGAAAGAAGAAGTAAAAGAAGAAGTAGAAGAAGAAGAATAGTAAGAAGAAGAAGAAGAAGAAGAATAAAAAGGAGTAGAAGAAGAAGAAGAAAAAGAAGAAGAAAAAGTAAAAGAAGAGGAGAGGAAGAAGAAGAAGAAGAAGAAGAAGAATAAGAAGTCGAAGAAGATGAAAAAAGAAGAACAAGAAGAGGAAGGAGAAGAAGATAGAGAAGAAGAAGAAAAAGAAGGAGAAGAAGAGGAAGAAGAAGAAGAAGAAGTTGAAGAAGTGGAATAAGATGGAGAAGAACAAGCAGAAGAAGAAGATGAAGAAGACCAAGAAGAAGAAGTAGAGGAACTTGAAGAAGAACAATAGGCAGAAGAATAAAAAGAAGATGATGAAGAAAATAAGAGGATGAGGAAGAAGAAGAAGAGGAAAAAGAAGAAGAAGATGAAGAAGAATAAGAAGAAGAAGTAGAAGAATGAGAAACAAAAAGAAGAAGAAGAAAAGGAAGAAGAAGAAGCAGAAGAAGAAATAAGAAGAAGTAGTTGAATAATGATAATAATAATAATAATAATTCTAATAATAGGATGATGATTGAGAAGAAGAAGAAGAAAAATAAGGAAAAGAAGAGGAAGATTAAGAAGAAGAAGAAGAAGAAGAAGAAAGAGAAGAAGTAGATGAAGAACGAGAAGAACTAGAAGAAGAACAAGAAGAAGAATAAGAAGACGAAGAAGGAGAAGAAGAAGAAGAAGAGGAAAAGTAGAAGAAGAAGAAGTAGAAAAAGAAAAAGATGATGAAGAAGAAGAAGGAGAATAAGCAGAAGTAGAAGATCAAGAAGATTCAGAACAGCAAGAAGAAGAAGAATACGAGGAAGAATAAAAAGAAGATGTAGGAGAAGAAGAAGAAGAAGACGAAGAAGAATAAAAAGAAGAAGAAAAAGAATGCTAAAGAAGAAGAAGAAGAAGAAGAAGTACAAGAAGAAGAAGAAGAAGAAGAAGAAGAATAAGTAGAAGTAGAAAAACAACAATAGCAACAACAAGAAGAAGTAGAGGAATATTAAAGAAGAAGAAGAAGATAAAGAAGAAGAAGAAGAAGAAGAAGAAGAGGGGGAAGAAGGAGAAGGAGAAGAAGAAGAAGAAGAAGAAGTAGTAGAAGAAGAAGAAGAAAGAAGTAGCAAAAGAAGATTAATAATAATAATAATAATAATAATAATAAGATGGTGATTAAGGAGAAGAAGAAGAAGTTCAAGAAGAACAAAAATAAGAAAAAGTAGAAGGAGAAGAAGAAGAAGAAGAAGAAGAAGAAGAAGATGAAGAAGGTGAAGGAGAAGAAGAAGAAGAAGAAGAAGAAGAAGAAGTGCAAGAAGAAGAATTAGAAGAAGAAGAAGAAGAAGAAGTAGAAGAAGAAGAAGCCGAAGAAGTAGTGGAAGAAGAAGTAGAGGAAGAAAAAGAAAAGGAAGAAGAAGAAGAAGAACATGATGATGATGACGAAGAA
>JAIUJO010000858.1:0-55000 GCA_023846275.1 Vanilla planifolia
ATATATATATATATATATATATATATATATATACACACATATGTATATGTATATAGATATATATATATACACACATATGTATATGTATATCTATATATATATATAATATATAATATATATATATAATATATAATATATATATATATAAATATAATATATATATATATTACAATATAAAGCATGACTTTGTTAAGTTCATAGAAGTAGATATTATGACTTGTATAGTAATATAGCAAAATCAAAGATAACATTTTGAATAAAATAGATTAAAGTTATAAGAATCTTGCATTTTAATCTACCAAGGAGATTGGGTATAATGTCCATGAACACCAAATTAGCCAAAAAATGAGAATATCTTATGAATTGATACCAAGATACTAAAGAATAAAAATAATTTAAATCATTATTTTATTGTCAAGAAAAATATATTACCAATTAGATAAGAAAAACTAAAGCAATGTAATATAAAAAAATCAAAGAGATTAAAAGTTTAAAAAAGAACATAGTCAAAGTATCATAGCAGAATAAGCAAATCTAATTAAAAATCTAGAAAGATGAGATAAATTATAAATGAAAGTTTCATTGCAAGATACTAGAAAGATTAGCTTATCGTTGTCGATTGTTAAATTACGTGTGAATTGAAATTCCTAACAAAGCATCGAAAAAAAAAAGAAATTAAAATATTAAAAATAAAAAAAAAATCGATTACATGGAGCTAAGAGGGTAACTTCTATTAAATATTTCATTACTACTCCTGAAGAGACCTCCTTAGGAATTATTGTGACTTAAAAGTTTAAAAAAGAATAAATAATAAATAAATTATTATTTTATTATTAATCAAGTATATATTAAAGTAATGTCATATAAAAAAATTAAACTAAGATAAAGTTCACATAAGATGAGAAATAGAGTTTCATAGTAATATCACAAAAAAAAAATAAAACATTTACAAAAATGTGATAATTTGTACAAAAAAAAGTTGCTTTCCAAGATATTGCAATCATTTAGTATAACATCCTAGATTTATAAATCAAGTATGAAGTAAAACATCCTACAAAGTATGGCAAAATTCATGAAAAAAAATTAACTAAAAAATTAAAAAAATCAATATAATATCGTTGTAGAGCTTGTCGAGGCAAGTTAGATTACTTTTTTTTTATCAAAAGACACCTAAAATTCCTATTAATTACCTAATTAAGAATAAAAAATAATAAAATTTTATTTAAATATACAATAAAAATAAAATAAAACTTTAACAAGATTAAATAGTAACATGTAATGATCATGTGACATGAGAATTCGAGCTTCATACTAACATGTCCAAATAAAAGAAAAATATTTGAACAAATGAGATAAATTTTATAGAGATGCTGCATTCTAAAAAACTAATAGGATCTAATGTAAAATCCTCAATCATAAAATCAAATACAAATAAAATGTATCATAAAACATACAAAGACTCTTCAAAGTAAAATATTTCAAAATAAAATACTAAGACGATCGAGCATAACATTCTTAATAGTCAAATTAGTTAAAGGAAAATGTCTCTAAAAACATGCAAACCCCATGAAAATAAAAAACTTGAAAATATTTAAATGTAAAAGTGATTTAATATGGCTTGTAGACACAAGTCCAATGATGCTTGTTTTGCTTAAAGTGGTGCTCTTTTGGGGATTACTATAAATTTCATAATTAGAAAAGTATAAATAATAAAGAATTATTAAATAAAAGTTAAGTAAATTTATATTAAAAATAAAATGTTATACATTAAAAAATTTTAATATAACAAAATAAAAATAATGTAAATGTCACTCGAGAGTTGATTTAGGACTTCATAGATATAGCTCCATCAAAATCAAACTTCAAGGAAATAAAATAAATTGTACAGGAAATCTAAATTTTAATATATTATAAAAATCGAGTGTAAAATTCAATTCATTAAATTAGGCATGAAACAAAATATCTTGTAAAAAATACAAAAATCCTAAAAAATTAAATCTTTCAAAATATTTAAAAGACTATTTAATTAGATTGGTCTAATACATAAGAGCACAACTATGATTTTTTCTTCTAGAATAGACCTCATTTGCAATTTCAACTAATATAAAAAAAAGTAAGCTTAAATAATAATAAATACATATTATTAGTACAATTTAATAAATTGAGGCAAAGTAATATAACTAAATTTTAGCAAAGTCAAGGTCACATTAGAATAGATTTAAACATAATTTGTAAAAATCCCAAATCAAAGTGAAAATTTTGAATAAATTAAGTAAACATTACTAGTTAGTTATTTTTTCGTTATACAAAGCATATAATGTAACATATTCAATCTTTTCAATATTCTTGAATTAAAGTGTCATATAAAGTATGCTAAAACGAGTGATAATAAAATATTTTAAAAAAATGAAAAAAAATGAATGAGTAATTAGATAGATCTTGTCAAGAGAACACCAACAACACCAACTTTGTTTAGATCTGATCTCATTTCAACTTACCATGAACCACTACTGCAAATAAGCATAAATAATGGTGATTGGCCATTTTAATATTAAGGCTAGAATAAAACAAATTGATCTAATGTAACTTTACCAAATAAATAAAATGTTTCGATAACACAGAAATGATTTAGAGTTACAAAGTAATGTTACGAAATCAAGTGAAAAATTTCAAAACAAATGACATAAAGTATAAAGAAAAATAGCATACCAAGATACTTATTAGGTTGAGTTTGGCAACCTCCATGGTTTATATGGTAAGAATTGAAATATCTCCTAATGCATGCTAAAACCCTAGAAAATAAAATATTTGAAAAAAGAAAAATAAATATTTAATCGAATAGAGCTCATGAAAAGGAGTCTAATGAAGCTTATTTTTTCTCGATTGAACCTTATTTCTAATTACGACAACTTAATAAAATTAATTAGAGAAAAATAATAAAGGATTATCATTTAACAAATAAAAAAATCTATTTTAAAATTAAAAAAAATAAATTGAAGGAGTTTAATCTTGGTAACTCAAAGTAATGTAAATGTCATAACACTAGAAAAATAAGGCATCATAGTAATATAACTAAATGATAGCGAATCTTTTGAAAAATTGAGATAAATTTTACAAAAATGTTCCATTCAAACGTACTAAGATTTAGTGAAATCCTCGACCAAAATATAAGTTACATATGCACATGGGTTATTGTTAAAAATCCTTCAAAAATAAGATCAATGACATAAATTCAACGATGATAATTGTCACGATCAAGCCTCATTTTAAATACTAAAAAAATAAATTTCAATAAGTCAAATAAATAATAAACTAATAATTCTAAATTTAATAAATATATTTAAGTAATAAATGAGATAAACTTAAGAAATGTAATAAAAGTAAATCAAGGCAATATAAATGTCACATAGAAGGAGATTTTAATTTAAAAAGTAATGCATCTAAATCAAAGCTAATAATATGAAGAAATAGGAAAACATTTATACAAATATCACATTCTAAGAAAACGAGGTGATTGAGCATAAAAACCTTCATGTTCAAATCACTTGTGAATCAAAAATGACTCATAAAGTATGCAAAAAAAATAAAATAAAATATCTAAAAATATATAAATAATTATTTATATAGAAAGAGCTCGATGGGACAGTTCCAATGAAATTTCTTTTTTCTCGATTGAATGATGCTTTGAATTACTATGATTTACCAAAGTAAATAAGCATAAGTAATAATAAATTATTATATTAATATTAAAAAATTTTATTAAAACAAAAATGAGATAACCTTAACCAATGGAAAGTCACTAAATGAAAGAGATGTAAAGGTAAGAGAATTACAGTAAAATATTTTAAGAAATATGACAAATTATATGGGTCAGTTATGTGACATCTCACCAAAGACATCAATTATAACATCCTAAATAGTTAAGTTTCATATTAATCAAATTATCTTATAAAACATGTAAAAAAACACCAGTAAATAAAATATTAAAAAATGTTAAAATAAATATTTCTTTTAAATCAAGCATTTCAAGACAAGTCCAATAATGCATATTTCTCCTTGATTGTTCCTCATTAAATAAGTGCTATAAATTGCAAATTATTCTCTTAATGCTAGGAAAATATACATTTAATTTCAAATATGATAAATTCAAGTGATGTAATACAACAAAATAAAGTGATGTAAAGGTCACACAAAAGAAGAATTAGACTTTCATTATAATACAACAAAATAAAAGTGAAAAAGTTTAAGAAATGAGATAAATTACATGAGAAAGTTGCATTCCTTTATACAAAGGGGTTCAAGGGTAACATCTATCATCTTCAAATTCGTTATGCATGTGAGTGCCACATAAAATGTGTTAAAACCAATGAAAAAAACTCAAAATATAAACAAGAATATTTAAATGGATTGAACTCATTGAGATGAGTCCAACATTGTTTGTTTTACCCAGTCAAATCTCTATTAGAAGTAGTAAAATTTCCAAAATTAAATAAGAATAAATAATAATAAATTATTTCTTTAAAATCATATTATATATTATAAAATTTAAAATAAAAAATTGGAAGCAAAGTAATATGAACAAATCAAAGAGATGTAAGGGTTACATGAGACAAAAATTAAAGTTTCAACGTAATATAAACTAATAAAATCAAAACAATTGAAAAAATGATATACATTATATAAGATGGTTTTATTCCAAGATACTAACATGATTGACTATATCATCTTTGATTATCAGATTAGATATGAATCATAATATCTCCTAAAAGTGTATTTTTATTAATGCAGCTTTTTGAGATGAGTCTAGAACCATTTGTTTCATCTTGATAGATCCACATTAGAAGTTACTGTGAATTACATTTGTAATGAAACAAAATAATAAATTATTATTTAATAGTTGGCAAATAAATATTAAAATGAAAAATGTGCAAAATTGATCTAATGTGATATAGCCAAATAAAAATAATATTTTATGTCACACAAGAGAAGATTTTAAGTTACAAGGTAATATAACTGATAAAAAAAGTAATACTAAATTATGTACAAATAAAATGGATTAGCAAAATATGCCAATGCCATGGAAAATATGATATCTAAAATTATAAATACAAAATTTAATTTGTATAGAGCGCATTTGCAACCGTCAAACAATATTTGTTTCACCACAATGGAACCTCATTTGATATTACTATGAATTACCAACTTTAAAATATATAAATTTAGGGATGTGAGTTTTACCAAATTTATTTGAAATAAATGATACGAGTGCAAATTTAAAACTATATAGAAATATATCAAAATTAAGCTAAAAAATTTAATGAAATTCAATAAATTAAATGAATAATTTGAATTTCACGATACTAGGAGATCTAGCAAAATATCCTAAACCATCAAATAATATATGAATTGAATACCTCATAAAGTGTGTTGAATCTTACAAAATGTAATATTTGAAAATTTAGAAATGAATATATTATTGGATATTGCTCTTGAAGATTTCTCCAAAGACATTTGTTTTCTATATCTTGAACTTGATTTGAAGTTTCTAAAGACTACAAAAGAAAGTAAGTACAAATAATTATAAATTATTATTTTAATATTAAGTTAAAAAAATATTTTTCATTGGCTAAGTGTAACATGCTCAATTGTGAAATTTCTGTACCAAAATGCTTTATAAAATGTGCAAAAGCCATAGAAATTAACATTTTTAAAAAAATGTTTGGTTTAATTAAGAAATAAAAATAAGAGAGCATTGAGGAGATATAGAGAAGAATTAAATAAATTAAAAAAAGAGAGAAATAATAAATTAGAAAAGAGAATAAATAAATGAGTGAAAAAGGGAGAAATCAAAAAATATAAAAGAACAGAAGAGAGAAAATGGTCAAGATAAATACAAAAAGATAAAGAATTAAGAGACAAATAAGAGAATTATAATATAAGAGATAAATAAGTGAGAATGTTAGCAATATTAAGATTAAAAGAAAAAATATGAGAAATAATTAAATAAAAGTTTAATCTTAATAATTAATATCCTAATATTTGTTAAAATAATAAGTTAACAATGTATAATATTTAATATTTTAAAATATAAAAATATTTAGGTATATTATTTTTTAGTATATTTTAAATATTTAAGCTACATTTTCATTACTAATTTAATATTATTTTATTTATATTTAAAGTAAAAAAATAATAATTAAATAACAAATAGTATCATTACTATAATTTGTTATCTTCACTTCAAAAAATATGAATAATAAACGTGAATAATATTTATTATTAATGATATAATTTTTTATTTCTAATATTCCATAAAATAATATTACTTTATAAATAGGTTTACAAACAACATGTGTATATGGTTATAATCATATATAATTCTAATTTACTATAATTTATCATATCATATAAAGAACCATTTTTATTACTAAAATAGATATTATAAATAACAACTTATAATAATTTAATTGTTTAACATTAAAATGTTATTAAAATAAAATTTCATTTATTAGAAAAATGAATATTATAAAAAAATATGTACAACACCTAAACTTCTTAAGAGCTTACCCATCAAAATTCAACTCTCACTCAAATATGCTTATCTTTATACTTATAATAAGATCTAGTGCAATAAAGTATTATTTTTTATATGCTAAACGTTAAAACATATGATTTTCTTCTATTATTTTACTACCCTAATGAATAATAAAATATATATTCATGATAAGTATTACATATTAAGCTATGTGTTATGACATATTTTTTTAAAATATTATTAATTGATTTGCCAAAAAAGAGCTAGTGTTAATAAAGATAACTACTTTATACGAGATAAAAAAAACACTAGTTGATAACAGTAAAATATAATGGAAAATAGCAAAAGAAAGAGATGAGAAAGGATTTAATGAAGAGAAAAAGAAAAAAGAGAACATAAAAAAAGATAAAGTTAATAAATAAATAAGTAAAAGAGAGAAATGACAAATAAATAAGGATAAAGGAGAAAGAAGAGGCAAGAAGAATATAATAAGATAAGGAATGGAGAGAAAATATGAGAATGATTATAGGAGAGAGAAGCAATTGAACAGTTGTGGGAGACATAGATATAAAAAAATAAGTTAAATAATTAAATGAAATTTTAATCTTAAAAATTAAACTTATAATATATCCTAAAAAAATTAAGTTAAATCATATTTAATATTTTTTAAGAAAATGAAATAGATGATATATTTAAGGTTTATTATTATAATATTATACTACAAATTTTTAGAATATATTCTCATTATTAATTTAGTGTTAATTTTTACATACATAAAATTTAAAAAGATAATAAAAAATAAATTAATGTCATTATTATAATATATTATCTTTATAAGAGGTAATATATGTAATTAAAAAATAATATTTAATATTAATAATACAATTTATTATTTATTATTTATTATATATCATAATAAATAGTAATATAGTTTAAAACTTTCATTGACAAATTGTACAAATGATTATAAAAATAAATTAATTCTAATTTATTATAATTGATATAAGTAAATTTGCACAATGTTAAACTCTAATAAATTAATTATTTTATTATGCTTTTTGATGTGCCATATTTATTATTATAGGAAATTGATAATAAAGTTATCTTATTAATATTAACAATTATATAGTAGAGTGAGAATTATAGAAAATAATTTATGATAAATGAATTTTTAATATTAACATGGTATTAAAAAAAAGTATCGTTCATTTGTAAAAGTAATATAATGAAAACATTTTTACAACACGTGGAGTTCTTAATGGGTCACCTATCCTAATACTTCATTTGCCTATTAATACTTAAATTTAGAATTCTAACTAGATATAGTGCTACAATTCTTGCATCCTACATGAATATAAAAGGCAAAAAATTGTTATGTAATTATTCTACCAATGATAATGAATCATTTTAAAATTTTGTAAGTAATTATGCTTATGCACTTCTAACAATACGATTATGCTTATTATGTATGATATAATATATTCTAATATTTATAATTTATTAATATCAAATTAAGTAAAAGTAAGATAAACAAATTATTTTTATAAAAAAAATATTAATATGTAAGATTCACTTTAATTTAGCTATTATTCAAATGAAAAGAATTAAGTTATATAATAAATATAAAAAGTAAAAAATATACATTTATAGTAATAAATATATATGAAAATCATGCATTACAAAAGATTTCTCAAATATTATTAATTGATGGTGCTAAAACAAGGATAGTATTGATGGAGATAATAATTCTACAAAAGAGAGAGAAAGTAAAAGATTTATAAGATGGAAATAAAACAAAAAATAGAAAAGATAGATATGAGTCATTAAATAGAATAAAAAAAGAAAGAACATATAAGAGATAAAGAGAATAAATAATAAAGTATAATTGATAAAAATGAGAAAATATAGAAGGAATAAGGTGAGAGAGAGGGTGAAAATAATATAAAGAGATAAAGAATGAAACAAAATAAGAGAATTACAATGAAGAGAGAAGAAAGTGGGAGACTATGAGATAGTAATGTAAAGAAAAAATTAAATAAAAGTTAAATCTTAATAATTAAACAAAATAATATTTATTAAATATTAGAAGTTAATCAAATATAATATCTAATAATATTAACATATTAAAAATATTATATTTATTACTATTATTTTATTATACTAAAAAAACTTCAAGTATATATTTATAATTAAGTTTTTATAATTTATTATTAATATAACTCAAAACATTAACTAAATAATAAATAACATCATTATTCTAAAATATATCATCTTCACATCACATAACATAGATAATAAATATGAATAATATTTAACATTAATAGTATAATTTTTTATTTCCAATATTCTATAGCATATTATTATTGTATTTAAAACATTTTATGCATAACACATATATACTATTATAAAAATATATTAATTCTAATTTATAACTATTTATGTAAGTTATTTTTCTCAAAATTAAACTATGCTAAAAGAATTGTTTTTTTACATCATATGAAGTGACCTAAATCACTCTATGAAATTGACAACGATGTAATAAATTTAGTATTAATAATTAATTTTTAAAAAGATAATGTAAACTATGATTTATAATCATTAAACTTTCTAATATTAAAAAGTTATTAAAATCAAATGTCATATATTAAAAAAGGGAATACTACGAAAAAATATCTTTCATATGACGACTTCTTAAGAGGGCACCCATTCAGATACTACTATCTTTAACATGTTATTAAAATCAAATGTCATTAATTAGAAAATGGATTGCTATCAAATAATATGTAAGCCATGTGAACTTCTCAAAATGTCACCTATTCCAATGTAATTATTGTGCAAGGAAGCTTAACATTGGAGTTATAATGAGACCTAGTGTTATAATACTGGTGTCATCGCACATTTATATAGTTGCTCAAAAATAGTAATTGTGTGATTATTATATTGAAGATAATGAATAGTTATTGAAATTTCCAAATTAATAAGCATATACACTTCTAAACAAACTTTATGATTATTATATATGTCATAATATACTATAATATAAATAATTTATTTATATCAAATTAATAAAAAATTAAATATATTATCTTTTTAATAAAGCAAACAATAATACAAAAGTTTTTCTTTCATTATATTATAATTCTTATAATCAAAAAGTTAAATCATTGAATAAATATAAATGATAAATATATTTTTATCATATATATTATATAATGAACTATTTAGCATGAGAGATTTTGAAGTATTATTAATTGATTGGTTGAAAATGAACTACAGGAGTTGGAGACAACAATTCAACTAGACATAGGAATAATCTTTGACTGATAGGAGAGAAATGTAGAGGAAAATAATAATAGTGAATGGTAAGAGTAGATTTAATGAATAGGATATGAAAAAGGAGATCATAGAGGTGATAGAGAAATTAAATAAGTAAAAGAGAGACAAATTAGAAACTAGAAAAGGATAAAGAAAAGAGGGCAACAAAAAATATAAAGAGATAAAGAAAAGAGAGACAAATAAGAGTATTACAGTAGGTGAGAGAAGAAAGTGAAAGAATATAAAAGATATTGAGATAAAGAGAAAAAGGAAAAAATTTAAATAAAAATGTAATATTAAAAATTAAGCTTATATTACTTATAAAAATTAGAAGTTAAACATAAATAATACTTAATAATATTAGAATATAACAAATATTTGAGATTTATTATTATTATTATAGTGTATTATAAATTTTTAAATTTAGTTTGACTATTAATTTAATGTTATTTCATTCATACCTATAATTTTAAAATTTAATTAAATAATTTCATCATTCCAATATAATATCTTAATATGTTGTAATATCGGTGATAAATATAAACAATATTTATCTTTTTTGATATAATGTTTTTTGAAAATTTTATAATATATTATTCATATATCTAAAAAACTTTATAAACAACAGTTTTATATGATTGTAAATATAAATTATTTCCAATTTATTATAATTGATATAAGTTATTTTACTCAATATTAGATTATATTGAAATTATTATTTTATTATATTATATGATGTGTCATATTAATTATTATATGAAATTACTAATTATAATTAATGACTAAAATGTTATTTATTATAAAATAAATGCTAGTGAAAAATTGTGCAACATGAGGCATCTCACAAGGAATGCTTAAATTTGGAGATTTAATTAGATCCAGTACTATAATATTGTTGTGGCCACATATGAATATAAAAGAAAAAATTCATAGTTGTGTAATTATTCTCTAAAAGATATTGAAAAGTTTTGGAATATTTGTGAATTATTATGCATATTTTTAAAAATAACTTTTTGCTTAGCATATATGTCATAATATGCATAAATATTTACAATTTAATAATATAAAATTAGTAAAGAAATAAGATAAACTATTTTTTATAAAGAAAATATTTATATAAAAGATTTTTTTATTAAGTTAATATCATTATAAATAAAAAATTATTTAAATAATAAATATTAATAGTAATATATATTTATTATAATTAATATATATTAAACCATACAATATGAGATATATCTCAAATACTATAAATTGATAGGCTTGAAAAAGACAGTGTAGATAAATATAACTATTTTACAAGAGAGAAAGAAAACAACATATTGATAATATGGAAATATCTAAAAGAAAAATATTAAAAGAGAGTGATGAGGGAAGATTCAATGAAGATCATAAGTAAAAAAGAGAAGATAGAAAAGATAGTTAGAATAAATAACAATGTTAAAGAGAGAGAAATGAGAAAATAATAAGAAAATGAAGAGAGAGGGGGAAGAGAATAAAAGGAATCAGAGATTGGATTGAAAAATAAGAGAGAACATGAGATAAAGGAAAAAGTAAGAAAATGTGAGAGACATTCAGATAAATAACAAATGTAAGATAAAATAATTAAATAAAAGTTAAATCATAATAATAGAATCTATAAAATTTATTTAAAATTACATGTTAATCATATAAAATGTTTAACAACATTAAAAAATAATAAAATAAAAGGTTTTTTAGTAGATTGTAAATATTTAAGATTTATATTCACCATTAATTTGATGTTATCATATTTATAACAAAAATTTTGGAAAGTTATTTCAATAAAAAATAAAAAAATTATTTTAATATATCTTCAAATGACATAATATTGATCATAAACTTTAATAATATTTGACATTAATTATGTAATTTTAGATTTTTAATAATCTATAAAACATTATTATTATATGTAAACTTTTTTCTACATAACACATATATATATATTGATATAAATATATATTAATTCTAACTTATTATAATTGATATAAGTTATTTCACTCATAATTAAACTATATGAAAATAACTATTTTATTACTTCAGAAATAGATTCATTTTCAATACTATATGAAAATGATAATAATGCAATAAATTTAATATTAATAATTAATTTTAAAAATGGAAATTATAAACATTCATTTATAATAATAAAATTTTTAATATTTAATTTTTTTAAAATCAAATGCTGTTCTTTAAAAAAAAGAATATTATTGAAGGATATCAGTAACATGGAGACTTCCCAAAAGGTCACATTTTGCAAAACTAGCTTCACCTAAGCTTGCTTAACTTTGTAGTTCTAACAAAATTTTGTGTTATAATTTTGTTATAGGCACCAATGCATACGAAAGAAAAAAAATCATAATGTGATTATAGCCTTATAGATAATGATTTATTTAAAAAATGTTCTAAATTATCCTACATTTGCACTTCTAAATAATTTTTTAGGTTTATTATATGTCATAAAATATTCTAATATATATATATATATATATATATATATATATATATATATATATATATATATATATATATATATATATATATATATATATATATATATTTTCATTTATATTAAGTTAATAAAAAAATTACATAAACTTATATTTTTGATAAAGTAGACATTAATAAATATGATTTTCTTGCATTATGTAATCCTTTTTACAAATAAAAAATTTAATTTAAATAATAAATATAAATAATAAAATGTATATTTATTATAAATTTAATATATTAAACTATGCAATACAAGAGATCTAAATATTTTTAATTGGTAGGCAAAGAAATAGACAGTGGAGATGGAGACAACTAGATTATGCGAGAGAGAGAAAGGGAGGGATTGATTTGAGAGACATAGAGAGAAAGAAGTAATAGAGAGATGAGAGATTACTTATTCAAGTGGAAAAAAAGTGAAAATATATTAGATAGAGAGAATAAACAACAACAACAAAATATATAGAAAAATAAGAAAGTTAAGATGGAGAAAAGAGAGAGAGGTTAAGGAGATCATACTGAGATAAAGAATGAAGAAACAAACAACATAATTATAGTAGGAGAGAGAAGAAAGTGAGAGAATTTGGGATAAAAAGAAAAAAGTCATAAAAAATAATTAAATAATACTTAAATCTTTATAATCAAACTTATAATATTTATGTAATATAATCGGTTATATATAAACATTCATTTATAATAATCAAATTTTTAATATTAAAATTTTTTAAAATCAAATGTTGTTCTTTAGAAAGAAGAATATTATTGAAGGATATCAGTAACATGGGGACTTCCCAAAAGGTCACATTTTGCAAAACTAGCTTCACCTAAGCATGCTTAACTTTGTAGTTCTAACAAGATTTTGTGTTATAATTTTGTTATAGGCACCAATGCATACAAAAGAAAAAAAATCATAATGTGATTATAGCCTTATGGATAATGATTTATTTAAACAATGTTCTAAATTATCCTACATTTGCACTTCTAAATAAATTTTTAGGCTTATTATATGTCATAAAATATTCTAATACATATATATATATATATATATATATATATATATATATATATATATATTTCATTTATATTAAGTTAATAAAAAATTACATATACTTATATTTTTGAAAAAGTAGACATTAATAAATATGATTTTCTTGCATTATGTAATCCTTTTTATAAATTTAATATATTAAACTATGCAATACAAGAGATCTAAATATTTTTAATCGGTAGGCAAAGAAATAGAGAGTGGAGATGGAGACAACTAGATTATGCGAGAGAGAGAGAAAGGGAGGGATTGATCTGAGAGACATAGAGAGAAAGAAGTAATAGAGAGATGAGAGATTACTTAATCAAGAGGAAAAAAAGAGAACATATATTATATAGAGAGAATAAACAACAACAACAAAATATATAGAGAAATAAGAAAGTAGAGATGGAGAAAAGAGAGAGAGGTTAAGGAGATCATAATGAGATAAAGAATGAAGAAACAAATAACATAATTATAGTTGGAGAGAGAAGAAAGTGAGAGAATTTGAGATAAAAAGAAAAAAGTCATAAAAAATAATTAAATAAAACTTAAATCTTAATAATCAAACTTATAATATTTATGTAATATAATATTTTATCTATATATTATATTTAATAATATTAAACAATTAAAATAATTTAGGTTTATTAATATTTTAGTATGTTACTAATTTTTACAGTATATTTTGACTACAATTATTATATTTTTTAATGATAATTATAATTGAAATAGTAAATTAAATAATGAATAATGTCATTATTCTAATATATTATTTTCTTATTATGTAATATAGATAATAAGTTATAACAATATTTAATATGAATGATATAATTTTAGAATTCTAATATTCTATAATATAATATTATTATATTTAAAATCTTTTTCCCATTAAATATATATAATAATAAACATTTATTAATTCTAATTTTTTATAGTTGACATAAGTTATTGTTATTAATATTAAATAATATTATAGTTATTATTTTTATTATGTTAATAAAGTGTCATACTTATTATTTAATAAAATAAATAATAATGTTATAAAGTTGATATTATTTATTAACATGCTATTAAAATCATTTATTCTAAATTTGAAAAAGCAATGTTATGATAAAATATGTGCAACTTAAGAACATCTTAAGAAGTCACCCATCACATTACTAACCTCACCGAGAGATACTTAACATTGAGTCATAATGTGATCCACTGCTACAATGCTGGTGTGGTGATAGAAAGACAAAAGAAAAAAATTAGAAATTGTGTGATTATTATTCTGATGATAATGAATAGTTTCAAAATTCTTTTAAATTATTATCCATATGCACCTTTTGAAATTAATTTTATTCTTGTCATATATGTCATAATATTCAAAATTATAAATTTTTTAATAATAAAAAGTAATAAAAACTTACATAAATTATTACGTTATAAACAAAACATTAATATATATTAAATTATATATTAAATATAAATGCTAAAATATATAATTATTATAACCTATACATATTAAACCATGTATAATGAGAGATTTTTAAAATATTATGAATGATAGAGCTAAAAAAAGATATTGTCGATGAAGAAAAAAATTCTATAAGAGAGAGTAAAAAATTGATAAGAGGAAAATGGAAAGGAAAATAGTAAAAGTGATAGATAAGAGATAATTCAATGAATGGGATATGAAAATGAGAGATGATAAAGGAGATACAGAGAATAAATAACAATCTAAAAGAGAGAGAGTAATAAGAAAATAATGATGAGAAGAGGAGAGAGAAAGAGAAGAGAATATAAAATGATAAAAAATAAGAGAAAACAATAGAATAATAATAAGATAGATGGAAGTGATAGAATTTGATAAACATTGTGGTAAAAAGACAAACATTAGAGAAATAATTAAATAATAATTAAATCTAATAATTAAACTTTCAAAATTTATTAAATATAATAAGTTAATAAAATATAATATTTAATAATACTAAAATATAAAACATATTTAAGGTCCATTACTAGTTTAGAATATTAAAAAATATTTTTAAAAAATTATAACTATCGATCTACAGTTAATTTATTGAAACTTATATTTGAAAATAATAATTCTGTAACATTTATTTAAAATTAATGATATAAGTTTAGATTTCTAGTATTTTATAATATTTTGTTACTATATTAAATAAGTTTATGCAAAGTATTTATATATGATTATAAGCATTAATTAATTCTAATATACTATAATTTATTTAAGTTATTTTGTTGAAAATTAAACTATATTAAAATTATTATTCCATTATATTCTATGATCTGTAATATTTTTTATATTAAATTCATAATAGTATTATAAAGTTAATATTAATAACTAATTACTAAAATGATTTATTATAAACTATTATTAATAATATTCTATTTTTTAAACATTAATATGTTATTAAAATCATTTATCATTGTTTAAAAAGAAATGTCATGAAAATATAAGTACAAAATAAGGACTTCTTAAAATGTCACCAATCCAAATACAACTTTCACGAAAGCATGCCTATCTTTTGAGTTCTAATGAGATCGAGCACGATAATGTACGTGTGGTCACACATAAATACGAAAAAAAAAACATGTTGGGTGAATATTATTCTAATGATAATGATTCATTGTTGAAATTCTTTAAATTATTATGCATACTAATTTTTAAAAATAACATATGTTTGTTATGTATGTTATAATATACTTTAATATTAATATTGTATCCATATCAAACTATTAAAAATGACATAAACTATTATTTTTGTTTACAAAAACTTAAATTTATTAAATTTGCTTCCATTAAGTCATCATTCTTATAAATAAATAATTAATTTACAAAATAAATATAAATAATAAAAAATTTATATATTATAATTAATATATATTAAAGTATGAAACATAAGCGATTTCTCAAATATCATTAGCTAATAAGATGAAAAAAGAGATGGCTTAGATGGAGATAACTATTCTATAAGATAGAGAGAGGGAGTAATGGATTGATATGGGCTAAATAGAATCAAAAATAGTAAAATTAGGAGATGATAAATGGTTCAATATGGAGGATAAAAAAAGAGATGAGATAAAGGAGATAAAAAAGAATAAGTAATGGAGAGATAAAGAAAGAGAAATGAGAAAATATAGAGAAAAAGTGGAGAGAGAGAGAGAGAGAGAGATGTTGTGTTATTAACCTTAGTAATGATGCATTATTTGATGATAATAAACCCTAAGTATTTCTTATGAATTTTGCTTAGTTAATTTTTATATTTTAAATAGGGTGTGATTGTATTTGTAAGAGAACTAAAAGAAAAACACATGTAAATATTAAATATGATGAAAATCATCTTGGTGGAAGTGGCAGACCACAAAGAAATATTTTTTGAGATTAATTTTTAGGTATTTGAATTTAACTTTTAAAATGTTAACGTTGATTTAAATTATTTTTTCAAGGCACAAAAAGATTAATTAACTTTTATCTAAAATATCCTTAATCACCCTCTTTTATTAAATATCAAAAATAGATATTTCTCAAGCATTTGATTAAAATCTTAGAAATTGTGTAATTTAATAATGATTTAAACAAGAAATTTAAAATATAATATGGACAAAAAAACTTAATCACCTTACAATAATCACTCATCATTCCCTGGTTGCTACAATAGTTAGGTCTATATAGGGAATGAATTTTGAACTTGTTTGACACATTCGAATGTAACTTTGATCAGGAGCATAGTAATTTGATGAATGCATAACTAATCTTTTAATTACTAGTAGGTGCAGACTATGCAATCCCATTAGAACCCAAGGGCAGCCAACCTCAAAATACGCTTCCTCTAATGCATGTTAAAAATGATTATATGTTGAAAAGGTCTTTTCAATTACACCATGTGGAACAAAATTAATTGCAAAAGTGACATGAACCATCTGATCCAACATCTTTTTGATCAAATGACCACTTCTATACCTAATTTTTCAACCTCTAAATGTTTTAGTCATCTCATCATGTAACGTTGTAATCTTATGGTCCATATTTCTTCTACTAGGCAAGTTAGATCTTTCTGTCAGATCATGACTCTGATCTAACCACCCAGATAAAATGTATGTATCTAAAAAGCATAGATTAAATTTTTTTCCCAAAATCACATAGTTTTCATGATCGAATGACCATGGATTAGTGATATTCAATGGCACTAGTTCAACGATTCTTTTAGCCATTATTCCAAGCCATTGGGAAAGTTTTCTATATATACTTAATCCTTATGAAAAAGTTGTGCTAATAGAAATGTAACTACTAAATTAGATATTTGGTATGTATTTTTAGCCATTAGAAGTTGTCTTTAAATAAGAGAATTATTTAGCTGATGTTTTCATGAAAACTTTTACAAAATTTTAAAGAAGAATTCTCAAGTCACGACCTCGAAGCAATTCTTAGCTATTACTAATTATCGCCTCCTTACACTACATCTTTATTCAATGAACTTATAATTTCTTGATTCATCTTCCAATCAGCTAAGCTCTCATTTTCTTATTTATGAATGATTAAAATAAAATTATTATGCTTTCTTAAATATTTTGTTAAAAATAGGAATTTATTTGTATGAATTTTCATCTTTCCTCCTTTATCCTTTTCTATTTTTTTGGAAGGCTATTGCAGCTTTTTCATATTCTTACTGTAAGATCTTAGCCTGTCTATCTTTTACTGAAAGGCTTATATATTTTTTTACACCCCATTTTTGTCGGGGGTCAATGTAGGCTTGATTTTAAACTGAAAAAAATAAAAACTTGCTTGTGTAAATGTTTAAACTTTTTTAACTTTTGTTTCATAATTTTTAAAGCTTTATTATCAAAATGAAATTAACATATTTTTAACAAATTATAATTTTTTTAATTCTAGCATATTATGGCTTAAATTGATGCTATAGTTAGATTAGGTGAAGGTGCATCTTCCAAATGGCTACTACTAATTTGTGGTGATTAATATCTTTATTGGAGGATTAGGATGGTTAAATATTTAAAATATGTTGATAGTTAAATGTAGGAATTGATGTAATTTACTTTTGGTTTTTCGACAAATAAAAATGCACAAGTTACTTTTATTCTAAAACCATATTATGAAATCGATGATAGTGAAATCATAAAGTGCATTTAAATAATAGGGTAATAAGTATTATACATTGTGCTTTGAATTTCATAGAATGTATTGTAATCATGAATTTAGAAACTACTTACGAGTTTTGGCATAAATAAGAAGTAACATATCAAGACACTTCTTTAGTTAAGAAACAAAGAAAATATGATGACACATGTGTATGAATTACTAATTATGCCTAGAAATGAGTGTATCATAGGGATGTATACTAGATTTACTAATATTATTAATACACTTCTAGTTTGAGAAATTGAATTTTTATGAATGCATAGGTAAAGAAATGATATAAATCTTACCAAAAGAGTATGATCCATTGACCACTACCATCTAGACAGCCAAAACAATTTCTATGATGGTAATAGATTACTTGATGGGTGAGATTATCCCAAATGTTCTAGAATTGGAGAGGCAAAAAGAAGATGAAGAATTAGTTAAGAAGAATAAAATAAAGAACAAACAACTAATAACATTGATGATGAAGGAACTTTACAAGAGGAATCTGTTGTTGATGATGGTATAGTTTTAACTTTCAAAGATTTATCTAAAATTTTATGGCGTAAGAAGGTATAAAAATCAAATGCTTAAGAAAGGTATATGAAGGAAAATGGAAATTATTTATCATGAATGTGCAAAGCTAAGACATATTAGACCAACATGATTATAATTAAACTAGTAATTGCTAAAATAGTAGTTATAAACTATAATTTATAAAAGTTTAATTTTTTAATATTAATAGGCTATTAAAATCAAATGTCATTCATTACAAAAAGGAATACTATTAAACAAATTTTTTGCAACATGAGAAATTCTCAAGACGTCACCCACTCTAATACTAAACTATGTTAGGCACATTTAACTTTTGACTTATAATTAGATCGAGTGCAATAATGCCCTTGTGGCCACACATGTCTACTAAAGAAAAAAAATCATAGTTCTCTTTTTCCTTAAAGATAGTGAACTATTTCTTTAAGTTTCTAGATTATAATGTATATGCACTTTTAAAAAAACTTTTATGCCTATAATATATGTAGTAATATGTTCTAATATCGATATTTTATTTATATTCAATTAATAAATAATTATATAAACAATTATTTTTTAAATAATAAATACAAATATATGAGACTTTATTCCATTATTTTACAATTATTATAAATTGAAAATGAATGTACATAATAAATATAGGTAGTAAAATATTTATTTATCATAATTATTTATTTTAAACTATATAACACAAGAAATTTCTTAAATATTTTTAATTGATGTGCTAAATATAGGATAATACAGTTAGAGATAACTATTTGACAAGGGAGAGAGAATGTCACTCATTGATTAGAGTAAAATAAGAAGAAAATAATAATAAAAAGAGAAGAGATGACTTAATGAAAAGGAAAAAAAAGTAAAAGAATAAAGGAGATTGAGAGAATAATAAAAAATTTGAATGGGAGAGACATATGATGAAATAGAGAAGGGTAAAAGACAAAAAGAGTATAAGAATGTTTGGAGGTAAAAAAATACTGACACAAATATGAGAATGATAATAAGAGAGAATGAAGAGAAAGATTGTGAGAAACATTGAGATAAAAAAAAAAAAGTGGAAGAAATAATAAAATAAAAACTAAAAAATTTAAAAATATTTATTAAATATAACAAGTTAATCATGTATCATTTTTAATAATATTAAAATGTAAAAATTATTTTAGGTTTATTACAATTTTAGTGTAACATAGATATTGAAGATACATTTTGATAGTTAATTTAGTGGTATTTTATGCAATTATAATTAAAAAGTTAAGTATATAATAAATAACACCATTATTCTTATATGTTATCTTCATATGACATAATATATAATAATAATAAATAATATCTAACATTTTTAAGAGAATTTTACATTTCTAGTATTTTATAAAATAATGTTATTATATTTAAAAAATTTACGTGCAACATGTATATAACACCATATGTTAATTCTAATTTATTATATTGGATATAAGTTATTCTACTCTATGTTAAATAATATTATAATTATTATTTAAATGAATTATATTAAATGCTATATTTACTATTAAATAGAATCAATAATAGTTTATAAAGTTGATATTTAAAATTAATTGTTAAATTTAATTATTTTTGAGATTAACATCTTATTTAAACATTTGTCGTACATTAGAAAAAGGAATGTTATTAAAAAATATCTGTAGCACATGGACTTATGAAAAGGTCACACATTATAGTTGTACTCTCACTACATTCCCCTTGGGTTTTAATGACATCCAATGCTATAATTCTAGTAAGGTCATGCATCAATATAAAAGCCAAAAACTAAAGGTTGTGTGATTATTGTTCGGAAGATAACGAATAATTTAAGAATTTTTGTAAATTATTGCACATATGTACTTTCAAAATTAGCTTTAAGCTTATTATATATGTCATGATAAACATAAATATAAAATTTTATTAATATAAAATAAATTTAATGTTATATTAAATATTTATTAAAAAACAAATTAGTGTATAAGATTTGTTTATAATAAGTTATACCTTTTACAAATAAAATTTTTATTACATAATAAATATAAATAATAAAATATATATTTATTATAATTAACATATATTGAACAATGAAATGTCATATATTTTCGAAAGTTTATTCATTAATAAACTAAAAAAGATGCAATGTTAATGGCGATCAGAATTATACCAAAAAGAGAGAAAGTTGCAGATTAAAAAGAGCAAAATTGAAAGGAAAAATGTGAAGGAAAGAGATAAGAGTTGATTAAATGAAGAGGATGACAAAAATGGAGAAGATATAAGAGATAGAATAAACAGTAAAGTGAACGAGAGAGAGAAATGAGAATATAGAGAAGAGAAAATGAGAGAGGTGAAAGACATTATAAAGAGATAAAGAATGAAGGGGAAAATAAGCAAATGATAATAGGAGAGAGGTGGTGACAAAATATGAGACTATGAGATAAAGACAAAAAACTAAGAAAACTCATTAAATAAGAGTGAAATTTTAAAAATTAAACTTATAATATTTATTAAATATTATAAGTTAATCATATACAATATTTATAAATTTTATAACATGAAACGTATGAGAGTTATTATTATTTAATTTATTTCAAATCTTTGAAGTATATATTGATCATTAATTTGATCTTATTTTGTTCCATATAATTAAAAAATTAACTAAATAATAAATAATATCATTAATCTAATATATTATCTTCAAATGAAATAATATAGATAGTAAATATTAATAATACTTCACATTTAAGACATAATTTTAGATTTTTTAATATTCTACAATTTATTATTACTATATTAAAAAAAATCTATAAATAGCTTGTACATACAATTAAAAGCATATGGCTTGTACATACAATTAAAAGTATATTAATTCTAATTTTATACAATTATTATAATTTATTTTTCTAAGTAATAAACTATATTAAAGAAATTATTTACTATATATAATGATGTGCCATATGTTTTACTATATGTAATTGGTTGGATATTATAAAGTTAACATTATTAATTAATTACTAATATTGTCATTATTTGCTATAGTTTATAATAATTTATTCATTTAACATTACTATACTATTAAAATCAAATGTAACTCATCACAAAAAGAATGCTATTAACAAATATGTGCAACATGAGAACTTTGTAGGGGGCTAACCATTCCAATGTTACTATCATCTAGGCATTCTTAACATTTTATTTGTAAAGATTTCAGGTGCTTTAATGCTGGTGTAATCGCATGTCCAAATAAAAACTAAAAAATCATAGTTTGATTATTGTCTTGAAGATATTGAATCATTTTTTAAATTTCTCAATTATTAGTCATATCCACTTTTAAAAACATCGTTCTTATTATATAAAAAATAACACATTAAAATATAAGTACTTTTGTTATATCAAAATAATTAAAAAATTACATAAATTATTTTATTGATAAAGTAAACATTAATGCATAAGAACTTTTTCCATTATTTTATTATTCTTCTAAACAAAAAATTAAGTTATATATAAAATACAAATAATAAAATATATTGTTAACATAGTATTATATATTAAACTATATTGTATGATAGATTTCTTAAATATTTTTAATTGATGATCTAAAAAATAGTACTGATTGAGATAACAATTCTACATATGGTAAAGAAAGTTATTAATTAATATTGGAAAAATATAGAAAAAATAGTAATAGAGAGAAATAAGAGATGATTAAATGATAAGGACAAAAAAATAAAGAACATAAAGGGGATAAGGAATAAACAAAAAAAAGAAAGAGGTAGGGAAATGTGAAAGTAGAAAAGGATGGAGGGAGGGAGTTAGAAAGAAAAATATAAATGGATAAAGAATTGAGAGACAAATAAAAGAATGAGAATAGGAGAGAGAAAGAAGTTAGAGAATGTTAGAGATATTAAGATAAAGAGAAAAAAGTAAGACAAATAATAAAATAAATTTAAAATCTAAGAAATTAAATTTACAATATTTCTTTGATATACCAAGTTATTGATATATAAAATTTAAAAAATATTAAAATATAAAAATATATTAAGTTTTTTATTATTATAGTATAGTATAAATATATAAAGTATAGTTTAACTATTAATTTAGTATTATTTTATTCATACATATAACATAAAAACTTAACTAAAAAAAAGTGCATCATTATTCTAATATATTATCTTCATACGATGTAATATTGATAATAAATAAAAATATTTTTTAATATTAATGATATAATTTTAGATTTCTAAAATTATATAGTATAATATTAATATATTCTAAATTATCAAGCAGTTGCATATCTAAATTTTTTTTGCTTATTATATAATTGAAAATATATTCTAATATTAATATTTTATTAATGAAAAATTAATTAAAAAATTAAATAAACAATTATTTTTATAAAGTAAAAATTAATTAATAAGATTTTCTTCCATGTTGTTATCATTATAACTTAAAAAATTCAATTAGATGATAAATATAAGTAATAAAATATGTAATTATTATAAATATTATTTATTAAACTATGTAATATGAGAGATTTCTTAAATATTATTAATTAATTAACTAAAAAAAGGATAGTAGAGATTAAGATAACTATTCAATAAGAGAGAGAAATTCATAGATTAGTAAGAGGGAAATAAAGAGAAAAATATTAATAAAAAGAGATGAAAGGTGATTTAATGAAGAGGAAAGGAAAAATAGAAAACATAAAGGTGATAAGGAGAATAAATAAAAAAATGTCAAAGAAAGAATCAAGAAACTAGAAAATGATAGAAATAAGAGAGTTGGTAAGAAGAATATAGAGAGAAATTGGATGGACTAATAAGAGAATTGTAATGGGAGAGAGAAGAAAGTGAGTGAATATAAGTGATATTGAAAAAAAGAGAAAAAATTAAGGGAATAAATAAAAGTTAAATCTTAATAATTAAATCTATAATATTTATTAAATATGAAAATTCAAAGAAATAGAATATTAAGTAATATTAAAATACAAAATACTATTTATTTATTATTATTTTTCATATTATGAACATTTAAAATATAATTTAACAATTAATTTCATATTATTTTCTTCCAACTTATAATGAAAAGTTTTATTAAATGATATGCAATATTATTGTTCTAATATATTTTATTCATTTGAAATAATATAGATAATAAATATAAATATTTTTAAATATTAATGTTACAATTTTAGATTTCAATTGTTCTATAACATAATATTATTATGTTTGAAAACCTTAATGCATAACACATATATATAAATGTAAATATATATTAATACTTATTTTTCATAATTGATATAATTTATTTTGCTTAGTATTAAACTATATTGAAGAACTTATTTTATTATATCGTATAAAGTGCCATATTTATTAATATATGAAATTGAAAATGATGATATAAGTTAACATTAATAAACAATTACCAAAATATAAGTTATAAGCTATTATTTATAATAATTTAATTTTTTAATATAAACATATTATTAAAATTAAATTTCATTCATTTGAAATAGGAATACTATAAAATAATGCATGCAATAAAAGCATTTTTTAGAGGTCACCCATCTCAATATTACTCTTGCCCAAGCATGCCTAACTTTGTAGTTCGACAAAGATCTACTACTTTAATGCTAGTGTGGTATCACATTCTTATAAAAAGATAACACATCATAGTTGTGTGATTATTACCTTGAAGATAATAAATTATTTCTAAATATTTTAGATTATGAAGCATATCCAACTTTAAAATGATGTTTGTTTTTGATAATTATGTAATAATATAATTTAATATCGATATTTTATTTATATCTAATTAATAAAAAAATACATAAACTATTATTCTTTATGAAGTAAACATTATTACAGAAGATTTCCTTATATTATTTTATCATTCTTACAAATAAAAATCTAAACTATGTAATAAATATAAATAAGGAAATATATATTTATAATAGATATCATATATTAAACTATGCAATAAAAAAATTTTTTTTTAAATATTACTAATTGATTAGCAGAAAACGATTAGGGGAGATTGATGTAACTATTGTTCTTGAGATAGAGATAGGCATGAATTGATAAGAGCAAAATAGAGAGGAAAATATTATTAAAGATAGATAAGAGATGGTTTAATTAAGAGGAAAAGAAAAAGGAAAGAAGTAAAAGAGATAAAGAGAATAAAAAATGTAAAAAAGGGAAAAATGAGAAAACAAAATATAATAAATTAGATAAAGAACATTAGAGACTTTGTTATAAAAAGAAAAAAGTGAGAAAAATAATTAATAAAAGTTAAATATTAATAATTAAACTTATAATATTTATTAAATATTAAAATTAAATCAAATATAATATTTAATAATGTTTAAAAATTTAAAACATTTGAGGCTTATTATTATTTTAGTATATTACAAATGTTTAGAGTATTTATTAACTAGTAATTTCATATTATTTTATTTATTAATATAATAAAAAACGATATTTAAATAATAAATAAAATCGTTATTCTAATATATTATGATCATATGAATTAGTATGGATAATAAATAACACAAAAATTAACATTAATGATTTAATTTTTAATTTCTAATATTCTATAATATACTATTATTATACTTAAAAAAATTTATACATATCGTGTGGATATTATTATAAAAATATATTAATTCTAATTTTTTATAACTGATATAAATTACTTTCCTCTTAATTAAACTTTTAAAAAATATTTATTTTAATATCTTGCATTAAGTGCCATATTTATTACTTTAAGAAATAAGCAAAAATATTATAAAATTAATATTAATAATTAATTAATAAAATGATAATTTTAAATTATCATTTATAAGAATTTAAATTTATAAGATTAACAATTTATAAAGTCAATTGTTATTCATTAGAAAAAAAATGTTATGAAAAAATATGTATAACATAATGTTTTCTTAAGAGGTCATTCATCCCAATACAACTTTTTGCAAAGCATGCTTAACTTTTGAGTTCAAATGAGATGTAATATTAATAATACTGGTGTTGTCACCCATTCACATGAAAGCCCTAAAATTATAGTTGTGTGATCATTGTCTTGAAGATAATGAATCAATTTTGAAATTTTTGAAATTGTGATGCATATGTATTTTAAAGAAATATGCTTAGTTTATTTCATAATATTTTTTATTATCGATATTTTACTTTTATCAAAATAATAAAAATTATATAAAATTATTATTTTAAATAAAGTAGGCATTAATACAAAAGAATTTTTCCATTATGTTATCATCCTTATAAAAAAATTAAATTAAGTAATAAATATATATATAATAAAATATATATTTATCACAAATATTATATATTAAACTCTACAACTTGAGAGATTTCCTAAATATTGTCAGTTTATGAGCTAAAAAAGAGTCAATTTGAATAGAAGAAACTATTCTACAAAAGATAAAGATAGTTATGGATTAAAATAGGGGAAATAAAGAAGAAAATAATAATAGAAAGTGATAAGAATTGATTTAATGAAGAGGGAAAAAGAAAGTAGAGAAAAATAAAAGAGGGGGAATGAAGAGCATAAAGAGAGAGAATTGAGAGAGATGTAAGAGAATGCTAATGTGCATGAGGAAGGAGGGGGAGAAAGTGAGATAGATTGAGATAAAAGGAAAAATGAAAGAGAAGTAATTAAGCAAATTTTATATCTTTCTACTTAAATGTAACAAGTTAATGATATATAATATTTTATAATATTAAAATATAAAAAATATTTGCGGTTTATTATTGTTATAGCATATTACAAATATTTAAATTAAAATTAAAATATTAATTTTTATTATTTTATTAATATTTAAAATTTCTAATGTATTATCTTAATTATATGTAATATAAGTAATAAATATAAATAAAATTTAACATTAATGATATAATTTGAGATTTCCAATATTTCATAATACTATATTAATATATTTAAAAACATTTATACAATATATGTATTTTTGATTATAGACATGTGATAATTGCAATTTATTATAATTGATATGAGTTATTTTTGCCCAATATTATACTACTTAACTGTTATTATTTAACTATATCATATGATGTGCCATATTTATTATCAACAAAATTGATAATAATTTAATGTAGTTCATATTAATAGTAAATTGTTAAAATAGTAATTATAAACTATCATTTGTAATAATTTAATTTTCTAACATGATAATGTTATTAAAATTAAATATCATTCATCATTAAAAGGAATGATATGAAGAAATAAGAGTATCATGAGGACTTTTAAGGAGGTCAACACCTTAATACTATATTAAACCAAGAATGCTTAAATTTAGAGTTCTAATTAAATATAATGCTACAATGCTCGTGTGGTCACGCATTAATATAATATCAAAAAACTCTAAGATGTGTGATTATTGTGACAAATATAATCAAACATTTCAAAATTTATGTAAATTGTAATGAATATGCATTTTTAAAAATAACTTCATGCCATTTATATGTCATAATATACTTTAATAATATTATTTTATTAATTTAAATTAAATAAAATATTATATAAACTATTATTTTATTAATATATAAGATGTGTGCTTCCATTAAGTTATCTATCTCATAAATAAAAAATTAATTTACATAACAAATATAATAATAAAATACATATTATTTAATCGATGGGGCAAAAAAGAGATAGTATAGTTGAAGATAACTATTCTATGACAGAGAAAGTCATGGTTTGATCAGATGGGAAAAGAATGAAAATGGTAAAGGAAAAAGATAAGGGATGATTCAATGAAGATGATAAAAAAGGGAGAAGATAGATAAGATAGAGAGAATAAATAAAAAATATAGAAGTATAACAAAGAAATGAGAAAATAAAGAAGAAAAGAGGAGAAAGGGGGCAAAGAGAATAAAAGAGATGAAGAACTTAGAGAAAAATGTGGCAGAGATAGTAAGAGAGAGAAGGAAGTTAAAGAATGCAGACACATCGAGATTAAAAAAATTAATTTGAGAAATAATTAAATAAAAATTAACTCTTATTAATCGAACCTATAAAATTAATTAAAGATTACAAGTTAGTCATATGTAATATTTAGTAATATTAAAATATAAATAAATTATGAGATTTATTGTTATTTTAGTATATTACAAAAATTTAGAGCATATATATTTACAATTTATTTTATGTTAATTTATTCAATCATATAATTAAAATTTTATTTAAATAAAATAATATGTTAATATATTATCTTCATATGACATAAAATAGATAATAAATATAAGTAATAGTTAACATTGATGATATAATTTTGTATTTCCAATATTTGATATAATATTATTATTATATTTTAAAATTTTTATATAGGATTAGTATATAAGGTTAAAAAAATATTCTAGTTTATTACAATTTATATAAATTATTTTGTTCAAAAATAAATTATATTATAGAAATAGTTTTATTATATCATATGAAGTATCATATTTATTATAATATGAAATTTATAAAGATGTTATAAAGTTAAAATATAGATTAAAAATTATATAAAAAAATTAAAACAATGTAATATAACCAATTTGAAATGACTTAAAGTACACATTTGTGGAGATGTAGAGTTTCATAATAATATAACAAAATCAAAGTGAAAATTTTATTCCAAAATACTAAAGAAATTGAGGGTGAAATCCCTACTCATCAAACAAGATTTTAAACCTTTGTAAAAAAGAGTACTTGTTAATATAAAAAAAAAATTTAATTTAATAGAGCTCGCTGAAATAAGTGTTATGACTTTTTTCATGATTGTCCCCATAAGAAATTTCATGAATTATGAAAGTAAAATTGCATAAAATAAAAGTTAATCACAATATAAATATTTAATAAACATATATTATAATAAAATGAGAACAATTGATGCAAGGTAATATAACCAAATCAAGGTGAGCATGACTTCATTTGTGAGGAGTTTTAAAACTTGATAAATAGATAGCAAATTAAAAGTGAAAAAGTTAAGAAAATATGATTAATTATATGGGAAAGTTGAATTCCAAGATAGTTTCAAGGTCAAGTATGAGACCCTTAATCACCAAATTATGTACAAATAAAATTGCCACCTAAACCATGATGAAGAATTAGAATTTAAAGATATGAAAATAAACATTTAATTTGTTTGAGCTCTTCTAAACATGTCCAAAAATATTCCTTTCATTTTTATATGACTTCTCTTTGAATTACTACAAATTACAAAAAAAAAATATGCACAAATACTAAGAAGTTATTATTTTAATATTAAGAAATTCTATATCAAAGTTGAATTAATATTAGATGAAGCAATATAATATAACCAAATAAAGCTGATGTCAAGGTCACTTCAAATGATATTCAAAGATACATAGTAATATACTCAAATGAAAAGTAAAAAAATGATAGAAATAAGATAAATCATAAGAGAAGGTTGGATTCATGATTTTTAGAAGATCAATTGTAACATCCTCAATTATTAAATAAAGTACAAATAAAAATATCTTATAAAGTAAGCCAAACTTCTAGAAAAAGTTAGAAATTAAAGTATTTAATTGGATAGAGCTCATCGAGACAAGTTCAACACCATTTATTTTGTCTTGATAAGACATTATAAATTACTGTGAATTACTAATCCAAAAAAGGAATTAATAATAATTAAATATTATTTTAGCATGAATTAAATAGAGTAAAGCTAATGTGTATTAAATTGAAGCAATTTAATATAACTAATCTAATTGAAAATTTAGAAGAACAAAAATTGTTTGTTTAGGAAAGTCAAATTCCAACATAATAACAATATTAAGAGTATTTCTTTTTTCACCAAATTATGTGTATATGTAATTGTTTCTTAAAGCATGTCAGATCCTTAAAAAATAATATAGATATATATATATATATGAATACTTAATTTTATGGAGCTTATTAATACGAATATAATAATTCTTGTTTAGTATCAATCAGACCTCACTTACAATTATTGTAAATTGTTATAATAAATAAGCTTAAATAGTAATCATGCTTTTTAATATTAAGTAAACCTCAGTAATACTAAAATGAAAAAAATTATAAAAAGTAATATTTGAAAATTAAAGCAATGGAAAGGTCATATAAGAGGAGACTTAGAGGTACCTAGTAATATATCCAAATAAAAGCTAAACAAATCTGAAGAGATTAGATCAACAGAACATGAAAGTTGTATTTAAAGTAAAAAGATCGAATGTAATAACTGTGATCATGAAATAAAGTATAAATAAAAGTCTCTCATAAGTAATTCAAAAGAAATTAAAAAAATAACTTTAAAATTAAAAAATGTCGTATCTAAAAAGATATAGCTCATTAGGATGAGTGTATGTTCCTTATTTTTATCTTTATCAGATTTTGTTAAGAATTCCTACCATTACAAAATTAAGATTGAATAAATAATAAAAAAGTATTATTCTAATTTTAAATAAATATATAGCAATGCTAAAATAAGATAAATTAAAGAAATTTAATATCACTAAATCAAAGTAATTTAAAACCATAAAAGAACATAATTAGAGTTTTAAAGTAAAATAACATAATAAAATATAAATATTTTAGCAAATAACATAAATTGTATGGGAAAGTTACGTTCAAACAAACTAATAAGTTATAATGTGACATCCTCGATCACAAAATCATGTGTTAAATGAAATACCACATTATGCATGCCAAACCCAATGAAAATAAAATATTTTTGAATAAAAAAACTATAATTGGATTGGACTTTTTTCAATTATTATAAATTGCTAAATTTTTAAAAAACATTAATAATAATAAATTATTATTTTTAATAATAAGTTAATATATTTTAAAATAAAGTAAAACAAATTGAAAGAATATAATATAAACAAATCAAAGACATATAAATATTATAAAGGCAACAATTAGAGTTACATAATAACATATTAAATAAAATTAAAAGCATTTGAAGAAATGAGATAAATTGTATGGAGCAGCAACAAAAAATAGTAAGGAGATCGAGTCATACATCATTGGTCATCTAATTTAGGTGTAAATTAAAATGTCTCTCAAAGTATTAAAAATAATCATTATAAAAAATAACAAAAATCATTATTTAATATTTAAAATTAGTTTAGTGCTTTTTTATTTAGATTATACCTCATTTGTAAGTTTTATGAATTAGAAGAATAATAAGATAAATAGGTATTAAAACTAAAATGTGATAAATTTAAAAAACAAAATATAACAAAGTTAAAGCAAATAAAAAAAATGTCATGATAAGGAAATAAGAGTTTCGTATAATATAACTAAAACAAAATACAAGACTTTAAGAAATAAGATAAATTATCTTGGAATTTCATATATCTTAATACTAAGAACATCAAATGCAACATTCTTGATAGTTAAATCAGTTACAATTGTAAATTTCTTTTATAAATTAATCAGAAAAATTGAAATAATAAACTATCATTTATAATTATTTAAGTTTTTAATATTAACATGTTATTAAAATAAAATGTTATTCATTAGAAAAAAGGAATGCTACGAAATAGTATGTTCAACAAGAGGAATTTACAAGAGGTCACCTATCCCTATATTAAACTTTTCTAAGCATGTTTAAATGAAGAGTTCTAATTAGATCCAATGCTATCATGCTAGTGTGGTGGAACATGAATATAAAACGAAAAAAATTCATAGTTGTTTCATGATTGTCTCATAGAAAACGAATGATTTCAGAAATTTAACAAATTATTTTGCATAAGAACTTTTCAAATGAACTTTACACATATTATACATGTGTTAATATGTACTAATTTTAATATTTAATTAATCTTAAATTAATTAAAAAATATGATAAACTAATTTTTTTTAATAAAGAAAACATTAATATAAAAGATTTACTTCCAATAAGTGATGGTTCTTATAAATATAAAAATTAACTAAATATAAAAATGAATAATAAAATATATATCTATTATAAATAATAATAGACTTGAGAGATGATTAAATGAAGAAGATAAGAAAAAGAGAAAAAAATAGAGAGATAGAGTGTATAAATAACAAAGTGAAAGAGGGAGAAATGAAAAAATAGAGAGTACAAGAGTAGAGATAGTGCGTAGAGAATATAAAAAGATTAGGTATGGATAGAAAAATAAGAGAATGAGAATGGGAAAGAGAGGTAAGAGAATGTGAGAGACATTTAGATACAGAGAAGAAAGTGAAAGATTTCGTAAATACTATTAGGGATTAGGGATTAGGGATTAATGAGATGAAAAAATCATTATGATAGAGATAATGATTCTATAAGAGAGAGAATGTCACGAATTGATATGAGTTAAATTGAGAGAAAAATGTTAATAACGTTAGATGAGAGATAATTTAATTAAGAAATAAAGATAAGAGAGAGCATAAAGGAGATATAAAGAATAATTAAATATTAAAAAAAGAGACAAATAAGAAATTAGAGAAGAAAATAAATAAATAAGTGAAAAAGAAAGAAATCAAAAAGTAGAAAAGGATAGAACAAAAAGAAAGATCAAGATAAATATAAAATGATGGAGAATTAAGAGTCAAATAAGAGAATCATAATAAAAGAGATAAATAAGTGAGAGAATGTTAGCAATATTGAGAAAAAAAGAAAAAATATGAGAAATAATTAAATAAAAGTTAATCTTAACAATTAAAATTCTAATATTTATTAAAATAATAAGTTAATAATATAAAATATTTAATATTTTAAAATGTTAAAAATTATTTTAGGTATATTATTATTTTAGTATATTCTAAATGTTTAAGCCTATATTTTCATTGTTTATTTAATATTATTTTATTCATACCTAAAGTAAAAAATACTAATTAAATAATAAATAGTATCAATACTATAATTTATTGCCTTCACTTGAAACAATATGAATAATAAATGTAAATAATATTTACTATTAATGAAATAATTTTGGATTTCTAATTTTCCATAATATAATATTACTTTTTTTAAATAGGTTTACTAACAACATGTATATATGATTATAATCATATAATAATTCTAATTAACTATAATTCATACATGTTATGTTTCTTGTAATTAAATAATATTAAAAATATATTTTATTATAGCATATGAAGAACCATTTTTATTACTAAAATAGATATTATAAAAAATATCTTATAATAATTTAATATTTTAACATTAAAATGCCATTAAATTAAAATGTCATTTATTAGAAAAAAGAATGTTATGAAAAAATATGTACAACACCTAAACTTTTCAAGAGGTCACCCATCAAAATTCAATTCTCACTCAAATATGGTTAGCTTTATACTTATAATGAGATCTAGTGTTACAAAGTATTATTTTTTATAAACTAAACATTGAAACATATGATTTTTTTCTATTATGTTATTATTCTAATAAATAATAAAATATATTCTTATGATAAGTATTACATATTGAGCTATGTGATATGAGTTATTTTTTAAATATTATTAATTGATTGGAAAAAAAGAGCTAGTGTTAATGAAGATAACTATTTTATAAGTGATAAAAAGGAAACTGATTGATAATAGTAAAATATAATGGAAAATAGTAAAAGGAAGAGATGAGAAAGAATTTAATGAAGAGAAAAAGAAAAAATAGAACATAAAAAGAGATAAAGAGAGTAAATAAATAAGTAAAAGAGAGAAATGATAAACAAAAAAGGATAAAGAAGAAAGAAGAGGCAAGAAGCATATAATAAGATAAAGAATAGAGAGACAAATAAAAGAATTATTGTAGGAGAGAGAAGCGATTGAACGATTATGGGAGACAGAGATAAAAAAATAAGTAAAATAATTAAATAAAATTTTAATCTTAAAAAACTAAACTTATAATATATCCTAAAAAATTAAGTTAATCATATTTAATATTTAAAAAAATGAAATAAATGATATATTTAAGGTTTATTATTATAATATTATACTACAAATTTTTAGAATATATTCTCATTATTAATTTAGTGTTAATTTTTGCATACTTAAAATTTAAGAAGATAATAAAAAATTAATTAATGTCATTATTGTAATATATTATCTTCATAAGAGGTAATATAAGTAAATTGATATAAGTAAATTTTAATTAACAACTTGCACAAATGATTACAAAAATAAAATTAATTATAATTGATATAAGTAAATTTGCACAATGCTAAACTATAATAAAGTTATGATTTTATTATGTTTTTCCATGTGTCACATTTATTATTATAAGAAATTGATAATATAGCCATCATGTTACTATTAACAATCATATAATAGAATGAAAATTGTAAAAAAGAATTTATAATAATAGAATTTTGAATATTAACATGGTATTAAAATCAAATGTCGTTCATTAAAAAAGTAATATTATGAAAACAATTTACAACTTGAGGAGTTCTCAATAATTCACCTTTCTTGATACTTCTTTTGCCCATTAATGCTTAAATTTAGAATTCCAAGTTGAGAAAGTGCTACAATTCCTGCATATCGTGCATGGATATAAAAGGCTAAAAATTGTTGTGATGAATTATTCTACCAATGATAATGAATCATTTTAGAATTTTTGTAAATAATTATGCTTAAGCACTTCTAACAATAAGATTATGCCTATTATGTATGATATAATATATTCTAATATTTATAATTTATTAATATCAAATTAAGTAAAAGTAAGATAAATAAATATTTTTTTTATAAAGAAAACATTAATATGTAAGATTTACTTTAATTTAGTTATTATTCAAATAAAAATAATTAAGTTACGTAATAAATATAGAGAGCAAAATATATACATTTATTGTAATAAATATATATTAAATTCATGCATCACAAAATATTTCTCAAATATTACTAATTGATGGTGCTAAAATAAGGATAGTACAGATGGAGATAATAATTCTACAAAAGATAGAGAAAGTAAACGATTTATAAGATGGAAATAAAAGGAAAATAGTAAAAGATAGATATGATTCACTAAATAGAATAACAAAAAGAAAGAAGATATAGGAGATAAAGAGAATAAACAATAAAGTATAATAGATAGAAATGAGAAAATATAAAAGAAATGAGGTGAGAGAGAGGGTGAAAAGAATATAAAGAGATAAAGAATGAAAAGAAAATTAAGAGAATTACAATGAAGAGAGAAGAAAGTGAGAGAATGTGAGACAGAGTGAGGTAAAGAAAAAAATGAAAGAAAAAATTAAATAAAACTTAAATCTTAATAATTGAACTAATAATATTTATTAAATATCACAAGTTAATGATATGTAATATCAAATGACATTAAAATATAAAAATATTATATTTATTACTATTATTTTATTATACTAAAATTTTTAAAGTATATATTTATAATTACGTTTTTACAATTTATTATTGATATAATTAAAAACCTTAATTAAATAATAAATAATATCATTATTTTAAAATATATCATCTTTGTGTCACATAATATGGATAATAAATATAAATAATATTTAAATTAACAGTATAATTTTTATTTCCAATATTCTATAGTATATTATTATAGTCTTTAAAACATTTTATACATAACACATACTATGATAAACATATATTAATTCTAATTTATAACTACTTATGAAAGTTATTTTTCTCAAAATTAAACTATGCTAAAAGAATTTGTTTTTTATATCATATGAAGTGACCTAAATCACTTTATGAAATTGACAATAATGTTATAAAATTAATATTAATAATTAATTATTAAAAAGATAATGTAAACTATGATTTATAATAATTAAACTTTCTAATATTAGAAAGTTGTTAAAATCAAATGTCATTTATTTTAAAAGGGAATACCAAGAAAAAATATCTTTAACATGATGACTTCTTAAGAGATCACCAGTTCCAATACTATTATCACCTAAGCATAGTTAATTTTGGAGTTTTAATGAGATCTAGTGCTTTAACATTGTTGTTACATGAGGATATAGAAGCCCAAAAAATCATAATTATGTAATTATTGTATTAAAGATAATGAAACTTTTCTTAAAGTTTTTGAATTACCATGCATTTGTACTTCCAAAAAAATTATTTTTATCATATATGTCATAATATTATCTTATGTCAATATTTTATTTATAACAAATTAATAAAATATTACCTAAACTATTATTTTTGATAAAGTAGACATTAATACATAATCATTTTTTTCAATTATTATGTCATTCTCATAAATAAAAAATAAAATTACTTAATTAATATAGATGATAAAACATATATTTATCATAAATATTATATATTAAACTATGTAAGTTGAGAGATTTCTTAAATATTGTTAATTGATGGGCTAAAAATGGATAGTATAGATAGAGATAAATATTCTAAAAGGGAGACTAAGTCACAGATTGATATGAGTTAAATAAATAAAAAATGTTGTAAGATAGACATAAGATATAATTTTAGAAAGAGAAAAATAAAAAATAGAACATAACATAGACAGAGATAATAAATAAAATGGTGAAAGAGAAAAAAAATGAGAAAATAGAGAAGAATAGAGGACACAGTAGAGAAATAAGCAAGAGAACATTGAACTCATTGAGATAAAAAAATAAGAGACATAATTAAAAAAAAATTTCTCTTAATAATTAAACTTCTAATTTTTATTAAATATAATAAGTTAATAAAATATAACATTTAATTATAATAAAATACAAAAAAAATTTGAGAGTTATTATTATTTTAAAATATTACAAATGCTTAAAATATTTTTGGACTATTAATTTAATATTATTTTATTCATACTTATAATTAAAAATGTTTATTAAATATTAAATGATATCATTATTCTAATATATTATCATCTATTAGCATAATATAAATAACAAATATAAGTAATATATAATAATAATGCCATAATTTTTTTTGTTATTTTATAACATAGTATTACTTTTTTAAAAAAAATTTAAACACAACAAGTATGTATGATTATAGATACATAAAAATTCTAATTTATTATAATTGATATAAGTTATTTTTCTCACAATAATACTATATTAAAAGAGTCATTCCATTATATTAAATGATGGATAATATTTTTTAATATAAAATATCAACATTGATGTTGTAAAGTAAATATTGATAATTAATTGTTAAAATTGTAATTAAAAACTTCTTTTAATAATATTTTAAATTCAAATACTAACACGTTATTAAAATCAAATGTCATTAATTAGAAAAATTGTTACAATCAAATAATATCTAAACCATGCGAACTTCTCAAAATGTGACCTATTCCAATACAGTTGTCATGTAAGGCAACTTAACTTTGGAGATATAATGAGATCAAATGTTATAATACTAGAGTTGTCACACATGCACATAGTTGCTCAAAAAATATCAATTTTGTTGTTATTATCATGAAGATAATGAATAGTTATTGAAATTTCCAAATTAAAAAGCATATACGCTTCCAAAAAACCATTTTGATTATTATATATGTCATAATATATTATAATATAAATATTTTATTTTTATCAAATGAATTAAAATGTACTTATACTATTTTTTTGGTAATGAAAACATTAATAAAAAAGTTTTTCTTTCATTATATTATAATTCTTATAATTAAAAGTTAAATCACTAAATAAATATAAATATTAAAATTTATATTTATCATATATATTATATAATAAACTATTTAACATGAGAGATTTCGAAGTATTATTAATTGATTGGTTGAAAAAGAACTGCTAGAGTTGGAGACAAAAATTAAACTAGAGATGGGAATGGTCATTAACTAATAAGAGAGAAATGTAGAGGAAAATAACAATAGTGAATAATAAGAGTAGATTTAATGAAGAGGAAAGGATATCATAGAGGTGATAGAGAAAATAAATGAATAAGTAAAAGAGAGGCAAATTAGAAACAAGAGAAGGATAGAGAAAAGAGGGCAAAATGAATATAAAGAGATAAAGGAAGGAGAGACAAATAAGAGTATGATAGTAAGAGAGAGAAGAAAGTAAATGAATGTAAGAGATATTGAGATAAAGAGAAAAAAGGAAAAAAATTTAAATAAAATTTAATCTTAAAAATTAAACTTATATTAGTTATAAAAAAATAGATGTTAAACATATATAATATTTAATAATATTGGAATATAACAAATATTTGAGATTTATTGTTATTATAGTGTATTATAAATTTTTAAATTTTGTTTAACTATTAATTTAGTGTTATTTCATTCATACCTATAATTTAAAATTTTAATTAAATAATGTCATCATTCCAATATGGTATCTTAATATGATCTAATATTGGTGGTAAATATAAACAATATTTATCTTTTTTCATATAATGTTTTTTTAAAAATTTTATAATGTTTTATTAATATATCTAAAAAACTTTATAGACAACACATTTGTATGATTGCAAATATAAATTATTTCTAATTTATTATAAAATATAAAAGTTATTTTACTCAATATGAGATTATATTAAAAATTATTATTTTATTATATCATATGATGTGCCATATTAATTATTATATGAAATTAATATTTATAATTAATGACTAAAATGTTATTTATTACAAAACAAATGATATGGAAAAATTGTGCAACACGAGGAGTCTCACAAGGAATACTTAAATTTGGAGTTGTAATTAGATCCAGTTCTATAATATTGGTGTGGCCCCATTTGAATATAGAAGAAAAAAATTCATAGTTCTGTAATTATTCTCTCAAAGATAGTGAAATTTTTTAGAATGTTTGTAAACTATTATGCATATGAACTTTAAAAATTAAGTTTTTCCTTATTATATATGTCATAATATACCAAAATATTTACAATTTAATAATTTAAAATTAGTAAAGAAACAAGCTAAACAATTTTTTTTATAAAAAAATATTAATATAAAAGATTTCTTTTCGTTAAGCTAATATCATTATAAATAAAAATTATTTAAATAATAAAAATTAGTAGTAATATATATATTTATTACAATTAATATATATTAAACCATACAACATAAGATATGTCTCAAATATAATAAATTGATGGACCTTAAAATGAGATAGTGTAGATAAATATAACTATTTCATAAGAGAGAAAGAAAACCACATATTGATAATAGGGAAATATGTTAAAGAAAAATATTAAAATAGAGTGATGAGAGATGATTTAATGAAGATCATAAGTAAAAAAGGGAAGACAGAAAAGGTAGTGAGAATAAATAAGAATGTGAAAGAGAGAGAAATGAGAAAATAAATAGAAAGAGGAGAGAGAGGGTAAAGAGAATAAAAAGAGTTAGAGAATGGATAGAAAATAATAGAATGAATGTGAGATAAGGAAAAGTGGGAGAATGTGAGAGACACTCAGATAAATAAAAAATATAAGATAAAATAATTAAATAAAAGTTAAATTATAATAATTGAATCTATTAAATTTATTTAAAATTTCATGTTAATCATATAAAATGCTTAATAACATTAAAATATAACAAAATAAAAGGTTTTTTTAGTAGATTGCAAATATTTAATAATTTATAAAACATTATTATTATATTTAAACTTTTTTCTACATAACTCATATATATGGTTATAGATATATATTAATTCTAACTTATTATAATTGATATAAGTTAATTTACTCATAATTAAACTATATGATAATAACTATTTTATTACTTCATATATAGATTCATTTCAAATATTATATGAAAATGATAATAATGTCATAAAGTTAATGTAAATAATTAATAATTAAAATAGTAATTATAAAAATTCATTTATTATAATCAAATTTTAAATATTAACATTTTTTAAAATCAAATGTTGTTCTTTAGAAAAAAAGAATATTATTGATGGATATGTGTAATGTGGGCAATTCCCAAAAGGCCACATTTTGCAAAACTATTTTCACCTAAGCATGCTTAACTTTGTAGTTCTAATGTGATTTTGTGTTATAATTTTTGTGTAGGCACCAATGCATACAAAAGCAAAAAAATCAGTGTGATTATAGCCTTATAGATAATGATTTATTTCAAAAATGTTCTAAATTATCCTACATTTGTACTTCTAAAATCTTTTTTAGGCTTATTATATATCATTAAATATTTTAAATACATATATATAAATATATATATATATATATATATCATTTATATTAAATTAATAAAAAATTAACATAAACTTATATTTTTGATAAAGTAGACGTTAATAAATATGATTTTCTTCTATTATGTAATCCTTTTTACAAATAAAAAAATTAAATTACATAATAAAGATAAATAATAAAATATATATTTATCATAAATTTAATATATTAAACTATGTAATACAAGAGATCTCCTAAATATTTTTAATTGGTAGGAAAAATAATAAACACTAGGGATGGAGAGACAAATAACATAATTATAATAGAAGAGAGAAGAAAGTGATAAAATGTGAGAGAATTTGAGATAAAAAGAATAAAATCATAAAAATAATTAAATAAAACTTAAATCTTAATAATCAAACTTATAATATTTATGAAATATAATATGTTATCTATATATTATATTTAATAATATTAAATAATTAAAATAATTTAGGTTTATTAATATTTTAGTATGTTACTAATTTTTACAATATATTTTGACTGTAATTATTATATTTTTTAATGATAATTATAATTGAAATAGTAAATTAAATAATGAATAATGTCATTATTCTAATATATTATTTTCATATTATGTAATATAGATAATAACTTTTAATAATATTTAATATTAATGATATAATTTTAGAATTCTAATAATCTATAATACAATATTATTATATTTAAAATATTTTATGCCCATTAAATATATAAAATAATAAACATTTATTAATTCTAATTTTTTATAGTTGACATAAGTTATTTTTATTAATATTAAATAATATTATATTTATTATTTTTATTATTTTATATAAAGTGTCATACTTATTATTTAATAAAATAAATAATAATTTTATTAAGTTGATATTATTTATTAACATGCTATTAAAATCATTTGTTCTAAATTAGAAAAAGCAATGTTATGATAAAATATGTGCAACTTAAGAACATCTTAAGAAGTCACCCATCACATTACTAACCTCACCCAGGCATGCTTAACTTTGGAGTCATAATGTGATCCACTACTACAATGCTGGTGTGGCGACAGAAACACAAAAGCAAAAAATTAGAAATTGTGTGATCATTATTTTGATGAAAATGAATTGTTTCAAAATGTTTATAAATTATTATACATATGCACCTTTTGAAATTAATTTTATGCTTTTCATATATGTCATAATATTCCATAATATAAATTTTTAACAATATAAATTAATAAAAAATTACATAAACTATTACTTTTTATAAAGAAAACATTAATATATATTAAATTACATAATAAATATGAATACTAAAATATATAATAATTACAAGTAATATATATTGAACCATGTATCATGAGATATTTCTAAAATATTATGAATGATAGGGCTAAAAAAGATATTGTCGATGAAGAAAACTATTCTATAAGAGAGAGAGAAAGTAAAAATTAATAAGAGGAAATTGGAAAGGAAAATAGTAAAAGTGATAGATAAGAGATAATTCAATGAATGGGATATGAAAATAAGAGATGATGAAGGAGATACAGAGAATAAATAAAAATGTTAAAGAGAGAGTAATAAGAAAATAAAGATGAGAAGAGAAGAAAGAAAGAGAAGAGAATATAAAATGTTAGAGAAATGAGAGAAAACAATAGAATGATAATAAGAGAGATGGAAGTGATAAAATATGAGAGACATTGAGATAAAAAAGAAAAAAGTTAGAGAAATAATTAAATAATAATTAAATCTAATAATTGAACTTACAATATTTATTAAATATAATAAGTTAATAAAATATAATATTTTATAATATAAAAATATAAAACATATTTGAGGTTCATTACTAGTTTAGAAAATTAAAAAAATATTTTAAAAAAATTATAACTATCAATCTAAGATTAATTTAGTGAAACTTATAATTAAAAATATTAATTCTTTAACATTTATTTAAAATTAATGATATAATTTTAGATTTGTAGTATTTTATAATATTTTGTTACTATATTAAATCAATTTATGCAACAGATTAATATACTATTATAAATAAATTAATTCCATTATACTATAATTTATTTAAGTTTTTTTGTTTAATATTGAACTACATTAAAATTATTATTTTATTATATTATATGATCTGCTATATTTTTTATATGAAATTCATAATAATATTGTTATTTTAATATTAATAACTAATTACTAAAAATTTATTATTAATTATTATTTATAATGATTTACTTTTTTAACATTAATATGTTATTAAAATCATTTGTTATTGTTTAAAAAGAAATGTCATGAAAATATAAGTGCAAAATGAGGACTTCTTAAAAGGTCACCAATCCAAATACAACTTTCACACAAGCATGCCTAACTTTTTAGTTCTAATGAGATCGAGCACTATGATGTACATGTGGTCAAACATAAATACCAAAACAAAAAACATGTTGGGTGAATATTGTTCTATTGATAATGATTCATTATTGAAATTCTTTAAATTATTATGCACACTAATTTTTAAAAAAAACATATGTTTGTTATTTATGTTATAATATACTTTAATATTAATATTGTATCCATTTCAAACTATTAAAAATGACATAAACTATTATTTTTGTTTAGAAAAACTTAAATTTATTAAATTTGCTTCCATTAAGTCATCATTCTTATAAATAAAAAAATAATTTACATAATAAATATAAATAATTAAAAATTTATATATTATAATTAATATATATTAAAGTATGAAACATAAGTGATTTCTCAAATATCATTAACTAATAGAATGAAAAAAGAGATGGCTTAGATGGAGATAACTATTCTATAAGATAGAGAGAGGGAGTAATGGATTGATATGGGCAAAATAGAATCAAAAATAGTAAAATAAGGAGATGATAAATTGTTCAATAAGGAGGATAAAAAAAGAGATGAGATAAAGGAGATAAAAAGAATAAGTAATGGAGAGATAAAGAGAGAGAAATGAGAGAATATAGAGAAAAAGTGAGAGAGAGAGAGATGTTGTGTTATTAACCCTTAGTAATGATGCGTTATTTGATGATAACAAATCCTAAGTATTTCTTATGAATTTTGTTTAGTTAGTTTTTATATTTTAAATAGGGTGTGATTGTATTTGTAGCAGAACTAAAAAAAACACATGTAAATATTAAATCTGATGAAAATCATCTTGGTGGAAGTGGCAGACCACAAAGAAATATTTTTTGATATTACTTTTTAGGTATTTGAATTTAACTTTTTGAATGTTAAGATTGATTTAAATTAGTTTTTCAAGGCACAAAAATATTAATTAACTTTTAACTAAAATATCATTAATCACCATCTCTTATTAAATATCAAAAATAGATATTTCTTAAGCATTTGATTAAAATCTTAAAAATATTATAATTTAATAATGATTTACACAAGAAATTTAAAATATAATAAGGACAACAAAACTTGATCTCCTTACTAATAATCTCTCATCATTCCTTGGTTGCAACAATATTTGGGTCTTTTTGGGGAATGAATTTTGAACTTGTTCGTCACATTCAAATGTAACTTGGACAAGTAACATATTTATCTGAATAATGCAAAACTAATCTTTTAATTACAAGTAGATGTAGAGTTTGAGATCCCATTAGAACCAAGGGGCTACCAGCCTCAAAATCAGGCTTCCTCTAGTGCATGTTAAAATGCTTATATGTTGAAAAGGACTTTTCAAATACACCATGTGGAACAAAATGAATTGCAAAAGTGACCCGAGCCATCTAATCCAACATTTTTTGTGATCAAATGACCACTTTAGTACCTAATTATTCAACCTCCAAATGTTTTAGTCATCTGATCATGTAATGTTGCAATCGCATGGTCCATATTTCTTATACAGGGCAAATTAAATCTTTCTATTAGATCATGACACTGATCTAAATACCCAGTAAATATGTATGTCTCTAAAAAGTATAGATTAAATTTCATTCCAACAATCACATAGTTTTCATGATCAAATGACCATGGATTAGTGATATTCAATGGCACTAGTGCAATGACTCTTTTAGCCATTATTCCAAGCCATTGGGAAAGTTTTCTATATATACTCAATCCTTATGAAAAAGTTGTGCTAATAGAAATGTAACTACTAAATTAGATGTTTGGTATGTATTTTTAGCCATTAGAAGTTGTCTTTAAATAAGAGAATTATTTAGCTGATGTTTTCATGAAAACTTTTACAAAATTTTAAAGAAGAATTCTCAAGTCACGACCTTGAAGCAATTCTTAGCTATTACTAATTATCGCCTCCTTACACTACATCTTTATTCAATGAACTTATAATTTCTTGATTCATCTTCCAATCAGCTAAGCTCTCATTTTCTTATTTATGAATGATTAAAATAAAATTATTATGCTTTCTTAAATATTTTGTTAAAAATAGGAATTTATTTGTATGAATTTTCATCTTTCCTCCTTTATCCTTTTCTATTTTTTTGGAAGGCTATTGCAGCTTTTTTATATTCTTACTGTAAGATCTTAGCCTGCCTATCTTTACTGAAAGGCTTATATATTTTTTTACACCCCATTTTTGTCGGGGGAGAATGTAGGCTTGATTTTAAACTGAAAAACTAAAAACTTGCTTGTGTAAATGTTTAAACTTTTTTAACTTTTATTTCATAATTTTTAAAGCTTTATTATCAAAATGAAATTAACATATTTTTAACAAATTATAATTTTTTTAATTCTAGCATATTATGGCTTAAATTGATGCTATAGTTAGATTAGGTGAAGGCGCATCTTCCAAATGGCTACTACTAATTTGTGGTGATTAATATCTTTATTGGAGGATTAGGATGGTTAAATATTTAAAATATGTTGATAGTTAAATGTAGGAATTGATGTAATTTACTTTTGGTTTTTCGACAAATAAAAATGCACAAGTTACTTTTATTCTAAAACCATATTATGAAATCGATGATAGTGAAATCATAAAGTGCATTTAAATAATAGGGTAATAAATATTATACATTGTGCTTTGAATTCCGTAGAATGTATTGTAATCATGAATTTAAAAAAGAATTCTCAGGTCATGACCTTGAAGAAATTCTTAGCTATTGCTAATTATCGCCTCCTTACACTGCATCTTTATTCAATAAACTTCTGATTTCTTGATTCATCTTCTAATCAGCTAAGCTCTCATTTTCTCATTTATGCCTTATTAAAATAAATTTATTGTGCTTTCTTTAATATTTTGTTAAACATAGGAATTTATTTTTATGAATTTTTATCTTTCCTCTTTTATCGTATTCTATTTTTTAGAAGGCTATTGTAGCCTTTTTTTCTATTCTTATTGTGAGAGCTTAGCCTACTTATCATTTATTGAAAAGCTTATATAATTTATTTATGCCCCATTTTTTAAGGGGTCAACATAGGCTTGATTTTAAACTAAAACACCTAAAACATGCTTGTGTAAATGTTTAAACTTATTTAACTTTTATTTCACAATTTTTAAAGCTTTATTATCAAAATAAAAGTTAATATATTTTGAAATAATTCATAATTTTTAATTCTAGCCTATTATGGCTCAAATTATTGCTACAATTATATTAGGTGAAGGTGCATTTTCAAAAGGCTACTACTCTTTTGTGGTGATTAATATCTTTATTAGAGGTTAAGGATGGTCAATGATTTAAAATATGTTGATAGTCAAATGTATGAATTGATGTAATTTACTTTTTATTTTCAACAAATAAAAAATGCATAAGGTACTTTTATTTTAAAACCATTTTATGAAATCGATGATAGTGAAAATCATAAAGTGCATTTAAATAATAGGTTCATAAGTATTATACATTGTGCTTTGAATTCCATAGAATGTATTGGAATCATGAATTTAGATATTGCATACGAGTTTTGGCATAAATGAGAAGTAACATATGAAGACACTTCTTTATTTAAAAAAACAAAGAAAATATGATGACACATGCGTATGAGTTATTAATGATGCCTTCAAAAGAGTATGATCCATTAACCACTACCATCTAGACAGCCAAAACAATTTCTATGATGATAATAGATCACTTGCTGGGTGAGATTATCCCAAATGTTCTAGAATTGGTGAGGCAAAAAGAAGATGAAGAATTAGTTAAAAAGAATAAATAAAGAAGGAACTACAAATAACATTGATGATGGATGAAGGAATTTTATAAGAGGAATTTATTGTTGATGTTGGTATAGCTTTAACTTTGAAAGATTTTTCTAAAGTTTTTATGGTGTAAGAAGGTATACAAATCAAATGCTTAAGAAAAGGATAAGAAGGAAAATGGAAATAATTTATCATGAATGTGCAAAGCTAGGACATATTAGAACAACATGTCCTATCATGCAAGTAAGTGTTGAAAAAGAAAAAAAATGAGATGGAGAAATGTAAGAAGAAGAAAGTGTACAAAGTAGCTTGGAATGATTCATAAGAAACATGTACAAGTGAAGAGGGGAATAATAATGATTGATTCTATTGCATTATGGTTAAAGAAGTCATAAAAGAAGAAGAGAGTGTATCCTCAAGTGAGGAAGAGATAAATAATTCAATCCAAAAATTATCTAATCAATTAGTTTATGTTTGTTTAAAGTGTGAAACTTTGAGTAAAAAATATAAGAAATTAAAAAAGGAACATTGTGATTATGCAGGACTTTACAAAGAAATAACAAATGCTAATGATGTCTTTCGCACAAAAAATTAATGATCATGCTTTCTTAGTCAAAGATTTTAATGATTTTAAATCTTTGCACTGTAGTTATTCCATTTCAAAAGACAAATAAATTAATAGAGCTATTACATATGTTACAAGATTTCATATGCATAGGTTTAATGATAATATTAACTTGCTATATGGTTATGAAAGGCTTATATTTAATTTTTTCATGCTTTTTGGTCACACTTCAAATACATGTAGAATTTGAAATAAAGTTTACTCAAACTATCCTTCTTATTCATGGGCAGTTAAGGAAAATAATAGTTTAACAACTCTTAAATGTGTTAGACCCAAAATGATTTGGGTTCCTAAATCGATTTTGGAACTTATACACCTAAACTTGCTTGGACCAGTACATCACATGATATTAAGAGGTAAGAAATATAGATCAGTTATACTAGATGATTATTTTTGGTGTACATGGGTTATTTTCTTAAGAAAAAATGATGAATCATGCAAAAAATTTCCAGTATTGATAACCAAATTGCAAAATAAGTTATCTCACAGCTTGATTACAATTAAAAGCGATAATAAAGAAAAATTTAGATATGATGAATTCATTGAGTATTGCAATAATAATGGAAAATTTGGTGTCTTTCTGGCACCTAGAAATCCACAAAAAAAGTGTAATTGAGATTAAAAATAGAATTTTATTAGATTTAGCTAGCAGTATGTTGAATGAGTATGATACATCAAAATTCTTTAAGGCAAAAGTTGTGCTTATAGCATGCTTTCTTGGGCCATATTAACAAATTACCATATGAATTAGTATTTGATAAGAAACCAAAAATTGCTCATGTACATGTAATTGGTTGTAAACATTACATTTTAAATAATGGGAGAAGAGAATTAAGTAAATTTTATCAAAAATCAACTATTAGAATCAACTTAGGATATTCTTTTATTGGTAGAGCTTATAGAGTTCATAATAAAACTACTAACAAAGTAGAAGAATCTATACATGTAAATTTTGTTGAATCAAAATCAATAAAAAAAATAATGTAACCATGGATGATGAATAAATAGAATTTGAAAATATATTTAAAAGAATCGAGAGAGATAAATAAGCAAAAGGAAATAATTGAAGAAAACGAAACTCCTAAAACTTCAACAAATAATAAGAATCATCTCAAAGATGAATAAGGGAAATCATGAATGATGTTAAAACTTGGTATTGCGACTGTCAGTCTACTTTTCTAGAAAATTTTAAACCAGTCATTATAGAAGAGGCCATACGTAATGAATTTTGGGTAATTGCCATGAATGAAGAATTAAATTAATTTGAAAGGAATTATGTGTGAGAGTTAACCCTAGACCATTAGATAATAATATAATAAGAATAAAGTGGGTCATTAAAAAAAATAAAGGAAAATGGAAATGTAATTAAAAAATAATGAAAAATTAGTTGCAAAAGTTTATAATCAAATTGAAGTCATAAAGGTTGAAAGAACCATTGAACCCATAGTTTGGATTGAGGTAATAAGAATTTTGTTGGCTTATGCTTGCTATAAGAATTTCAAACTATTTGAAGTGGATGTTAAAAGTAACTTTTTAAATGGTTATATAAATGAAGAAGTTTATGTAGGACAATCCTCATGATTTGAGGTATATGATAAAATAGATCATGCACATAAGTTAAAGAAGTTTTATATGGACTTTAGCGAGCATATAGAGCATAGTATGATTGATTATGTACTTTAGTAGTTTCAAATTATGTCGTAAGAGGAAAAATAGATAACACATTACTTATTAAATAAACTAAAATTAGAATTTTAATATCACAAAATAGATATAACTTTGGAATTATAAAAGAAACATATCTTTGTTAATGTTAAACTTTGAAACACACATACGACCACTAATACCCATTTAGATAAAGATGAAAATAGAAAGCTAGTGCACGATAAAACTTTTAGAGATCTATATAATTCAATTTTAAATCTTATAGTAAGTAGACCTGATATACTTTATTGTGTTTGTGCATTTGCTCGATTTCAAGCATGTCCTAAAGAGTCTCATTAAACTTTAAGAAAGTATATCTTTAGATATATAACAAGAACAACTAAATTTAGACCTTAGTATCCAAAAGAAGATCTAAATTTTTAATTAAGAGTATTCATGGATGTAGATTTTGTTGGAAGCAGAATTGATCAAAAAACTTTAGGTGGTAGATACAAACGTTTAAGAAATCCTCTACTTTCATGGAGTAGTAAGAAGAAAAATTGTGTTGCACTACCTACAAATGAATCAAAATATATAGCTACAAGTAGTTGCATAGCACAAGTTTTGTAGATCAAGTAATAATTAGGAAATTATAATTTTACAGTTGCACAAAATTCCTATTTATTGTGATAATTCAAATACAATAGGCTTGAGGAAAAATACAACTAATAATTTTAGAGCCAAACATATAGATATTAGGTATCTTTTTTTATGGGAGCACGTTAAACTCAATTGTGTTTTATTAGAATATGTTTATACTAACTATCAATTGGTAAATATTGCCACAAAACCATTTGGTTGTGATCAATTTACAAAACTTACACTGAGTTTAGGAGTGTTAAATCCATTTAAGTAATAACAAAAAGGAGAGAATAGATATTGAAATAAAAAGAAGCATGAAATAAGGCGAAGTCCAAACTTAGTTATGGCACACATGTAAAGGGAATTTACATTTATTTTTTTTTATATAATTTTTATTTTTATCTATTATATTAAAGATTTTTTTATCATCAAAAGTAAGAGATTATTCTCTTATTAACCCATAGTAATGGTGTTTCATTTAATGATAACAACCCCTAAATATTTTTATTAAATTTGGTTTAATGAACTTTAGATTCTAAATAGTTAATGATTATATTTGTGGGAGAACCAAAAGAAGAGGAGCTTGAAGTATTAAATCCCATGGAGATCGTCTTGCTGGAGGTGGCAGACCACCATGAAATATTTTTTGACATTAGTTTGGCATATTTCAATTTCATTTTTAGATTGTAAAGCTTGATTAAAATTGGTTTTGCATGGCACCAAAATATTAATTAACTTTAATATGTAATATCTATGATCACAATCTTTTATTTAATTTTTGAAATGCATATTTCTAAAGCTTTTGATTAATATATTCAAAATGTTATAATTTTGTAATGATTTAAATAATAAATTAAAAATATAATAAAAAAAAGAACTTAATTACCTCCCTAATAACCTCACCATTATAGGATCCTATAATGTTTGGTTCAAGCTAAGCAATGAATCCTGAACCTGTTCAAGTCATTCGAATGTCACTTGCATGAGGAATATATTATTGTAATGAATGTATAATTAATTTTCTAAATACATGTACTTGTGGGGTGATGAAATCCTATACGAACCACGAGGTAGCCAACCTCAAACTTAAATTGCTTATAGTGCTTGCCAGAATGCTTATATTATGAAATTGTGCTTTTAAAATGCACTATGTATGACTAAATTTGTCTATTTTACTATGCAACCAACTTCAAAATTACAATAGTTAAGAGAGACATTCGATTTCTTATTTTTGCAATAAAATGATCACTACCGCACCTAATTTTTCAACCCTCTTAATCTTTCAACCTTTCAATCATGTAATGTTGCGATTTCATGGGCCGTATTTCTTTTGCTTAAAAAATAAGTCCTACCATCATATTACAATACTAATCTAACAACTTAAAAGAAATATATGTCTAAATGGCATAGATTAAATTCTTTTCATCCAATCACACAGTTGTTGCCATTGAGTGGTCGTGGTTTAATCCAATCCAAAGGCTTAGCACAACAGCTCTTTCAGCTATTATTTCGAGTTGTTTAGCAATTGTTTTTGTAAATAGTAAAGTCCTAATTAAAAAATTCCTTAAAAAATTCAAAAGGCTAAATTTGATCTTTTGTAAATGCTTTTAATAGTTAGAGGATATCTATAAATATGAAATTTTTTGGCAAAGTTTTCAAGAAAACATTTACAAAATTCCAAAGAACGATTCTCAAGTCATCAACTCGACATTTTACAAATTGCCACCTCCTTAAACTACACCTTTCATCAATGAACTCCAAATTTCTTCATTCATCTTCCAATCAACTAAGCTTTCATTTTCTTATTTTATTGCTAATTAATTTGAAATAATTTTGCCTTGCTAAAAATTTTGTTAAGCATAGGAACTTATTTATAAAGATTATTGTTATCATTTTCTTTTTTTTATATTAATTCTACTTTATTTTAAGGATATTATAGCCCATTTTATGTTCTTATTATAATTGCGTAGAATATACGAATTTTGATAAAAGGGTTATATGATTTTTTTGTGTTTGGTTTTTATTAGGGATGAACATAGGCTTCAATTTAAGCCGAACTACCTAAAAATCGATTGTTCACATGTCTAAAATTTTCTACCTTTTTATTTCATAATTTATAAATCCTTATTACTAATATAAAAAATTATCATATTTTAAAAAAATAATTTTTCGTTCCAGCAAGTCACTCTCCTCTTAGTGAACAACTTTGCAAGAGAGAAGGAAGAGAGTACAAAAAGATAGAGAATGGAAAGAAAAGTAAGAGAATAAAAATGGAATAAGGGAATGAGAGAATTTGAGTAATTGAGATAAAGAGAAAAAAGTGAGAGAAATAATTAAATAAAAGTTGTACCTTAACATTTCAAACAATCATAGTTATTAAGCATTATAAGTTAATCGTATATAATATTTAATAATACAAAAATATAAAGAAAGTTAAGCATTATTATCATTTTATTATATTAAAAATATATAAATTTATATTAAGTGATAATTTAATATTATTGTTTTTAATCATATATTTAAAAAATGAATTAAATAGTAAATAACATCATTTTTCTAATATATGACATAATATAAATAATAAATATAGTAAATATTTAACATTAATAGTATAATTTTAGATTTAAAATATGTAATAAAGTAATATTATTATATTTTAAAACTTTTATACACATCATGTACATAATATTATATACACATATAAATTGTAATTTATTCTAATTGATATAAGTTATTTTGTTGATAATTAAATAATATTAGGGGAATAATTTTGTTATATTAAATTCATAAATATTATATAAAGTTAATAGCACTAATTTAATACTAAAATGTGAATTATTAACTATGATTTATACTTTTTTAATTTTTTAATATTAATATGTTATTAAAATCAAATGTCATTCATAATAGAATAGAATGTTATAAGAAGATATGTGCAACATGAGGACTTCTAAAGAAGTCACCCTTTGAAATGTTGCATTCTAGTGGGATACAATGTAATAATTTTAGTATGTTTGAACAAAAACAAATGGAAAACAATTGTAGTTATGTGATTATTACTTTAAAGATAATGAACTATTTTTAAAATTTTCTAAATTATCATATATATGCACTTTTAAAGAACATACATGCTTACTACATATGTCATAATATAATCTAATACCAACTTTTTTTATATAAAATTTAAAAATATTACATAAACTACTATTTTTAGTAAATTGGATAATAATACATAAGATTTTCCTCCATTATGTTTTCATTCTAATTAATAAAAATTAAATTATATAGTAAATATAAGCAAAAATATAAATATTTATCATATAAAAATATATCAAACTATATAGTATGAGAAAGTTATTAAAGATAGGCAAAAAAGAGACAGTGAAAATGGTGACAACTATTCCACAAGAGAGAAAGTGAGGAAGTCATAGAGTAGAAGAGTGAAATAAAGTTCAAAATAGTAATAAAGAGTGAATAAAAACGATTTAATGAAGATGAAAAGAAAGTGGCACCTTAGAGGACATAGAGAGAATAAATACAAAAATGAAAGTGAGAAAAATGAGAAAGTTGAGAAGGATAAACGAGATAAAGATGGCAAGAGAAATATCAAAAGATAAAAAAATTAAGAGACAAATATGAGAATGAGATGAGAGAGAGAAAGAACTAAGGGAATCTAAGAGACATCTAAATAAATATAAAAAAAGTGAGAATTAATTCAATAAAATTTAAGTTTGAATAATTATTCTTATAATTTTTATTAATTATAATAATTTGATCATATATAATATTTAATAATATTAAAATTTTAAAATATTTGTGGCTTACTATTATTTTAGAAAACTACAAATTTTTAAAGAATATTTTGACTATTAATTTAATATTATTTAATTAATCCTCATAATTAAAAATGTTAATTAAATAATAAAAATATAATTATTCTAATATATTGTTTTTATTTTGTGTAATATAGACAATATATGTAAATAATGTTTAACATTAATGATATAATTTTTTATAGCTAATTTTTTTAAATATAACGTTTTTATATTCAAAAAACTTTTACATAGCATGTAAAACTTATTATTTTGTTAATAACATAATTCTCTATATTTTTTATTCAATTATTGTTTATAATAATATTTTTCAGCATTAACATTTTATTAAAATCTATTGTCAATCATTAAAAAAAGGAATTTAATGAAATATTAAGAGTAACATAATGACCTCTGAAGTGGTCACCATCTCAATGCTACTTTCACCAAAGTATGCTTATATTTTGAGTTTTAATGCCAATCAAGTGCTATAATGCTAATGTGCTCTTGCCTAAAAATAAAAAAACTCATAGTTGTGTGTTTACTGTCGTAAACATAATGAGTCATTTCAAAATTTTGGTTAATTATTGTGCATATGGACTTTTTAAAAAAACTTTGTACTTATTAGATATGTCATAATATACTCTAATATCCATACTTCTTTTTATGTTAAATTAATAAAATACAACATAAACTAACATTTTTTTAAAAGAAAATATTAAGACATAAGGCTTTGTTTCACTAGTAATTGTTCTCATTGGTAAAAGAATTTACATTATAAATATGAATAATAAAATATATATTTATCATAATTAATATCTATTCAAATTTGAAAAATAAGACATTTTTCAAATATTATTAATTGATAGAGGTAAAAAATTTATAATATGGACTGAGATAATGATTCTATAAGAGAGAGAGAATGTTATAGTTAATAAAAGAGAAAAAGAAAGAAAATTTGTAAAAAAGAGAAGATAGATAATTCCATGTAAAAAAAAAGAAAAAGCGAGAAGATAAAGGAGATAGAGAAAATAAATAACAAAGTAAAAGCGAGAGAAATATGAAAATAAAGAGAAAAAGAGGAGAGATAAAAGAGAATGAGAGTATAAATAGATAGAGAAAAAAGCGAAAAATAAGAGAATGGTAATGGCAAAAAAAATGAAATAAGATAATATAATATGCATTAAGATAAAGAAAAACGATTTGAAATTATTAAATAAAAAATTATATTTTAAAAATAAAATTACAATATTTATTAAATATTGCAAGTTAATCATATATATTATCTAATAACATTAAAGTACAAGAAATATGACATTTGTCATTATTTTAGTGGATTACAAATGTTTAAAGTATATATTGACTATTAATTAAATATTATTTTTTATCCATATAATTAAAGTAGTTCATTAAAACATAAATAATATAATCATTCTATTATATTATCTTCATATGACATAATATAAATAATAAATATAAATAATATTTCACATTAATGTTATGATATTAGATGTCTCAAATTCTATGATATATTACTATTATATTTAAAAAAATTTACACAAAACATGTATATGTGATTTTGACCATATGTTAATTATAATTTACTATAATTGTTATAAGTTATTTTCCAAATAATTAAACTAAATTACAGAGTTATTTTAGTATATGAATTTAATGGAGATGTTATAAAGTTAATATTAAAACTTAATTACTAATATCATAATTATAAACTATCATTTATAATTACATAATTTTTTGACATTAAAATGTTAAAAAAAGTCATAAATTAGAGAAAGGAATGTTATCAAAAAATTATTTGCAACACGGAGTTATTTTGAGAGGTCACCCTTCCAAATACAACTCCCACCTAAACATCCTCAAGTTTAGGTTCTAATGAGATTTATTTCTATAATACTGGTGTTGTTGCACATGCATACAAAAGCTAGATAATTTTACATGTGTGGTTAATTTCTTGAAGATAATGACT
>JAIUJO010000858.1:65000-67500 GCA_023846275.1 Vanilla planifolia
ATCTTCATCTTCTTCTTCCTCTTACTCATCATCCTCTTCTTCTTCTACTTCCTTTTCTTGTTCATCATAATCATCATATTCTTCTTCTTATTATTATTCTTGCTCTTCTTCCTCTTCTTCCTCTACTTCCTCTTCTTCATCTTCTTCTTCTTCTTCTTCAACTTCTTCTTGTGCTTCTTCTTCTTCTTCTTCTTCTTTTTCTTCTTCTTCTTCATCTTCCACTTTTTCATCTTCCTCTTCATCATCATCATCATCTTCTTCTCGTTCTTTTTCTTCTTATTGTTCTTCTTCTTCTTCTTCGTCTTCCTCTTCGACTTCTTCTCCTTCTCCTACTTCTGTTTCTTGTTCTAATTCTTCTTCTTCTTCTTCTTCTTCTATTTCTTCTACTTCTTCTTCTTCTACCTCTTCTTCTTCTTCTTCTACTTCTTCATCTTCTTATTTTCTTATTCATCTTCTTTTTCATCTTCTTCTTCATCTTGTTCTTCTTCTTCTTCATCTCCTTTTTCTTGTTCTTTGTCTTCTTCTTCATCTTGCTCTTCTTCTTCTTCCTTCTCTTCTTCTCCTTCATCTTGTCCTCCTCATCCTTCTTCTTCTTCTTCTTCTTCTTCTTATTCTTCTTCTTCTTCTTCTTCTTCTTCTTCTTCTCCGTTTTCTTCTTATTACTATTGTTATTGTTATTGTTATTATTCTTATTCTTCTATTTCTTCTTCTTATTATTATTCTTTATCTTCTTCTTCTTCTCCGTCTTCTTCTTCTTGTTCTCCTTCTTCATTTTCTTCTTCTTCTTCTACTTCTTCTTCTTCTTCTTCTTCTTCTTCTTCTTCTTCTTCTTCTTCTCATTCTTCGTCTTCTTCTTCTTCTTCTTCTTCTTCTTCTTATCTTCTTCTTCATTTTCTTTTTCTTCTTCTTGTTCTTGTTCTTCTTCTTCTCCTTCTTCTTCTTCTTCTACTTCTTCTATTTCTTCTTCTTCTTCTTCTTCTCTTTATTATTCTTCTTCTTCTTCCTCATCTTCTTATTCTTCTTCACCTTCTTCTCATTCTTCTTCTTCTTTTTCTTCATCTTCTTGTTGTCCTCCAGCTTCTTCTTCTTCTTCTTTTTCTTCTTCTAATCCTTCTTCTTCTTCTCCTTGTTGTTCTTCTTCTTCTTCTTCTTCTTCTTCTTCCTCCTCTTAATTATCTTCTTCTTCTTCTCCTTGTTGTTGTTGTTCTTCATCTTCTTCCACTTATTATTATTATTATTATTATTATTATTATTATTATTATTATTATTATTATTATTATTATTATTTTATTATTATTATTATTATTATTGTTATTATTATTATTATTATTATTATTATTATTATTATTATTATTATTATTATTATTCTTCTTCTTCTTCAACTTCTTCTTCTTCTTCTTCTTTTTCTTCTTCTTCTTCTTCTTCTCCTGCTTATCCTTCTCCTCCTTCTCCTATTTCTTGTCTTGCTTCTTCTTCTTCATCATCTTCTTCTTCTTGTTCATCTTGTTCTTCTACTTCATCTTCTTCTCGTACTTCTTCTACTTCTTCTTGTTTTTCTTCTTCTACATCTACTTCTCGTTCCTCTTCTTCTTCTTCTTCTTCTTCATCATCTTCTTCTTTTTCTTCTTCTTGTTCTTCTTCTTCTTCTTATTCTTATTCTTATTCTTATTCTTCTAATTCTTCTTTTTCAACTTTTTCTTCTTCATCATCTTCTTCTTCTTCATATCTTCTTATTCTTCTTATTATTCTTATTATTCTTCATCTTTTTCTTCTTCTTCTTCTTCTTATCCTTCTTCTAGTTCTTCTTCTTCTCCTGCTTCTCCTTCTTCTCCTGCCTCTTCTTCCTTTTTTTTCTTCTTATTCTTCTTCTTCTGCTTCTTCTTCTTCTTTTTCTCCTTGTTCTTGTTCTTCTTCTTCTTCTTCTTCTTCCTTTTCTTTTTTTTCTTCTATTTCTTCTTCTTCTTATTCTTATTCTTCTTATTCTTCTTCTTCTTCTTCTTCTTTTTCTTCTTCATCATCCAGTTCTTCTACTTTTTCTTCTTCTTCTTCTAGTTCTTCTTCTTCTTCCTCTTCTTTATCTATTTCTTCTTCTTTTACTACTTGTTGTTCTTCTTCTTCTACATCTTCTTCTTCTTCAACTTCTTCTTCATCTTCTTCTTCTTCATCATCATCTTCTTTTTTTCATCGTGTACTTCTTCTTCTACTTCGTCTTCTTCGTATTCTTCTTGTTCTTCTTCTTATTCTTCTTCTTCTTCTTCTTCTTCTTCTTCTTCTTCTTCTTCTTCTTCTTCTTCTCCTTGCTCTTCTTCTTCTTCTTCTACTACTTCTTCTTCTGCTTCTTTGTTTTCTTCATCTTCTTCTTATTCTTATATTTGTTCTTCTTCTTCTTCTTTTTCTTCTTCTTTTCTTCTTCTTCTTCTTCTTCTTCTTCTTCTTACGCATCATCGTCGTCTTCTTCTTCTTCTTCTTGTTCTTGCTCTTCTTCTTATTACGCATCATC
>JAIUJO010000858.1:72500-75000 GCA_023846275.1 Vanilla planifolia
TTCATCTTCTTCTTCTTCTTACTCATCATCATCTTCTTCTTTTTCTTCATCTTCTTCTAATTCTTCTTACATTTCTTCTTCTGCTTCCTCTTCTTCTTCTTCTTCTTCTTCTTTATCTTCTTTTGTTTCTTCTCCTTCTTCATCTAATTCTTCTTCTTCTTCTTCTTTTTCATCTTCTTCTTTATCTTCTTCTTCCTCTTCTTCATCTTCCTTTTCATCATCTTCCTCTTCTTCTACATCTTCTTCTTCTTCTTCTTTTTCTTCTTCTTCTTCTTCTACTTCTTCTTCTTATTGTTCTTCTTCCTCTTCTTTTTCTTCTTCTTCTTCTTCTCCTTCTCCTTCTTGTACTTCTTGTTCTTGTTCTTGTTCATCTTCTCCTTCTTCTTCTTCTTCTTCTATTTATTCTTCATCTTCTAATTCTTCTTCTTTTTCTTCTTCTTCTTCTTCTTCTTCATGTTCTTCTTCTTCATACTCATAATCTTCTTCTTTTTCTCTTCTTCTTCTTCTTCGTCTTCTCCTTCTTACTCATCTTTTTCATCTTCTTTGTGTTGTTATTCGTCATCATCATCTTCTTCTTCTTCATCATCTTCTACTTCTTCTTTTCCTTCTTCTTCTTCTTGTTGTTGTTGTTTTTCTTCTTCTTCTTCTTCTTCTTCTTCTTCTTCCCCTTCTTCTTCTCCCTCTTCTTCTCCTCCTTCTTCTTCTTGTTGTTCTTCTTCTTCTTATTCTTCTTCTTCCTCATCTTTTTCTTGTACTTCTTCTTCTTCTTCTTCTTCTTCTTATTCTTATTCTTCCTTTTTTCTTCTTCTTCTTCTTCTTCTTCTTCTTCTTCTTCTTTGTCTTCTTCTTCTTCTTCTTCTCCTTCTTCTTTTTCTTCTTCTTCTTATTATTTTTATTCTTCTACTTCTTCTTCTTCTACTTGTTGTTCTTCTTCTTCTTCCTCCTCCTCTTCTCCTTCTTTTTATCCTCCTCCTCCTCCTTCTCCCTCTTCTTTATTATCTTCTTCTTCTTCTATTTCTTCTTCTTCATCATCTTTATCGCCTTCTTCTTCTTCTTCTTCTATTTCTTCTTCTTTCCCTTCATCTTATTATTATTATTGATTTTCTTTATCTTCTTCTACTTATTTTCTTATTCTTTTTCTTCTTCTTCATCTTCTGCTTCTTTTTTTTCTTCTTCTTCTTGTTCTTGTTCTTCTTCTTTTTCTTTTTTTTGTTCTTCTTTTACTTGGTGTTCTTCTTCTTCATCTTCCTCTTCTTATTCTCCTTCTTCCTCTTCTCCTTATTAAATTTACTTCATCTACCTCTACTTCTTCTACTTCTTCTTCTTCTTCTTCTTCTTTTACTTCGTGTTTTCCTTATTCTTTTTCTTCTTCTTCTTCTTCTTCTTCTTCTTCTTCTTCTTCTTCTTCTTCTTATTTTACTTCTTCTTGTTCTTCTAATTTTTATTCTACTACTTCTCCTTCTTCTTCTTCTTCTTGTTGTTGTTTTGTTCTTCTTCTGTTTCTCCTTCTCCTCCTCCTCCTCCTTCTTCTACTTGTTTTCCTTGTTCTTCTTCTCCTTCTTATTCGCCTTTTTCTTCTTCTTCTTTTGCACCTTCTTGTTCTTCTTCTTCTTATTATTCTTCTTATTCTTTTTGTTCTTCACCTTCTTCTTCTTCTTCTACTTCTTCATCTTCTTCTTCTTCTTCTTCTTCTTCTTCTTCTTCTACTTTTTCATCTTCTTCTTCTATTTCTTCTTCTTCTTCTTCTATTTATTCTTCTTCTTCTTCTTTCACTTCCCTTATTCTTCATCTTCTTCTTCCCCTTCTCCTTCTTCTCCCTCTTCTTCTCCTTCTTCTTCTTCTTCTTCTTCTTCTTCTTCCTCATCTTTTTCTAGTACTTCTTCTTCTTCTTCTTCTTCTTCTTCTTATTCTTATTTTTCTTCTTCCTTTCATCATCATATTCTTCTTCTTGTTCTTCTTCTTCTTCTTCTTCTTCTTCTTCTTCTTCATCTTCTTCTCTTTCTTCTTCTTCTTCTTCTTCTTCTTCTTCTTCTCTTTCTTCTTCTTGTTATTCTTCTTCTTCTCCCTCTCATTTTTCATCTTCTTCTTCATCATCATCTTTTTCTTCTACTTCTTCTTCGTCTTCCTTTCATCATTCTTCTTATTCTTCTTCTTCTTCTTCTTCTTCTTCTTTTCCTTTGTCTTCGTCATCTTCTTCTTTTTTTCTTTGTTGTTGTTGTTCTTCTTCTTCTTCATTTTAGTCTTCTTCTTCTTCTATTACAACTTGTTCTTCTTCTTCTTCTTCTTTTCTATCATCCTCCTCTTCTCCTTCTTCTTCTCCTCCTCCTCCTCCTCCATCTTCTTCTTCTTTATCATCTTCTTATTCTTCTATTTCTTCTTCTTCTTCTATTTCTTCTTCTTCTTCTCTATCACCTTCTTCTTCTTCTATTTCTTCTTCTTCTTCTTCTTCTTCTTCTTCTTCTTCTTCTTCTTCTACTACTACTACTTCTTCTTCTTCTTC
>JAIUJO010000858.1:150000-162500 GCA_023846275.1 Vanilla planifolia
CTTCTTCTTCTTCTTCTTCTTCTTCTTCTTCTTTGTTTTCTTCGTCTTCTTTTTCTTCTTCCTCTTCTTCTAATTTCACTTCTTCTTCTTCCTCTTCTTCTTCTCCGTCTTCTTATTCTTCTACCTCTTCTTCATTTTTCATCTTTTTTACCTTCTTTTACATCTTCTTCTTCTCCTTACTCTTATTATTATTATTATTATAATAATTATTATTATTATTATTCCATTTCTTCTTCTTCTTCTACTTCTTCTTCTTCTTCTTCTTCTTCTTCTTCCTCTTCTTCTTCTTCTTCTTCTTCTTCTTCTTCTTCTTCTTCTCTTACTTCTTCTTCTTCTTCTTCTTCTTCTTCTTCTTCTTCTCTTACTTCTTCTTCTTTTTCTTCTTCTTGTTCTTCTTATTCCTCTTCTTCATCTTGTTCTTCTTGTCCTTCATCTTCCTTTTTTTCTTCTTCTTCTTCTTCTTCTTCTTCATTTGCTTCTTCTTATTCTTCTTCTTTTTCTTGCTCTTCTTCTCCTTATTCTTCTGCTTCATCTTCATCTTTTTCTTCTTCTCCTTCTTCTTCTTCCTCTTTTTCTTCTTCTTCTTCTTCTTCATTCACTTCTTCTTCGTCTTCTTCTTCTTTTTTTTCTTCCTCTTCATCTTCTTCTTCTTCTTTTTCTTCATCTCATCATCTTCTTCTTTGTCTACTTCTTCTTCTTCTTCTTTTTCGTCATCTTCTTCTTCGACAATATCATCATTTTCTTCTTCTTATTCTTCTCCTCCTTTTCATTCATCATCATCATCTTCTTCTTCTTTTTGTTCTTCTTTTTCTTCTTCTTCTTCTTCTTCCTCTTCTTCTTCTTCTTCGCCTTTTCCTTTTTGTTCTTCTTCTTCTTGTTTTTCTGCTTCTTCTTCTTCTTTTTCTTCTTCTTCTTCTTCATCTACTTCTTCTACTGCATCTTCTGCTTCCTCTTCTTCTTCTTCTTCTTCTTCTTCTTTTGATTCTTCTTCTTCTTCTACTTATTATTATTATTATTATTATTATTATTATTATTGCTATTATTATTATTCTTTTTCATTGTCTTCTTCTTCTTCTTCATCATCTTCTACCACTTCTTTTTCTTCTTCTTCCTATAATTATTATTATTATTATTCTTCTTTTTCTTCTCCTTCTTCTCCTTCTTATTCTTCAATGCCTTCTTCTTCATCTTTTTCTTTTTTTTCTTCTTCTTACAGTACTACTTCAACTTCTTCTTCTTCTTCTTCTACTTCTTCTTTTTATTCTTCTTCAACTTCCTCTTCCTCTTCTTCCTCTTCTTCCTCTTCTTCCTCTTCTTCCACTACTTCTTCTTTTTCTTCTTCTTCTACTTCTTCCTCTTCGTCCACTTCTTCTTTGTCTACTTCTTAATCTTTGTCTCCTTCATCATCTTCTTCTTCTTCTTCTTCTTCTTCTTTTGCCACCTCTTCTCCTTTTTCTTACTCTTCTTGTTCTTCTTCTTCATCTTCTTCATCTTCTTCATCTTCATCTTGTTCTCCTTCTTCATCTTCTTCTAGTACTTCTTCTTCTCCTTCTACTTCTTCTTTCTCTTCTTTTTCTTCATTTTACTCTTCTACTTCTTCTCCTTCTTCTTCTCCTTTTTCTTCTTCTTCTTCTTCTTCTTCTTCTTCTTCTTCATCTTCTTCTTCATCTTCTTTGTCTTCTTCAACTTCTTCTTCTTCTTCTTCTTCTTATTCTTCTTCTCCTTCTTCTTCTTGTTATTTTTCATCATCTTCTTCTTCTTCATCAACATTTTCTTCTTCTTACAAACCTTCATCATCTTCTTCGTTTTTTTCTTCTTCTTCTTCTACTTCTTCTTCTTGTTCTTATTCTACTTTTTTTCTTCAACTTCTTGTTCTTCCTCTTCTTCTTCTTTTTCTTATTATTCTTCTTCTTCTTCTTCCTCTTCTTCTTCTTCTTCTTCCTCCTCTTCTTCATCTTGTTATTTTTGTTCTTCATCATCTTCTTTTATTCTTCTTCTTCTTCTTTTACTTCTTTTTCTTCTTCTTCTTCTTCTTCTTCTTCTTCTTTGATTCTTCTTTTTCTCTTTTTCTTCTTCTTCTTTTTCTTTTTCTTCTATCGCTACTTCTTCTTCTTCTTCTTCCACCTCTTCTTCTTCTTCTTCTTTTTCTTCTTCTTCTTTTTCTTCTGCTTCTTCTTTGTCTTCTTTTTATTGTTATTTTGTCGCTACTATAAAAATTATAGTTATTTTTATCATTAGTGTTATTATTCTTATTTTTCTACTTCTACTTCTTCTTTTACTACTGCTTGTTCTTCGTCTTCTTCTTCTTCTTCTTCTTCTTCGCCTTCTTCATCTTCTTCTTCTTCTTCTTTTTCTTCTTCGTCTTCTACTTGTTCTTCTTCTACTTTTCGTCCTTCTTTTTCTTGTTCTTTTTCATCTTTTTGTTCTTCTTCTTCTCTTCTTTCTTCTTCATCTTCTTCTTCTTCTTCGTCGTCTTCTTCTTCTTCTTCTACTCCGTCTTCTTCATCTTCTTCTTCTTCTTCTTCTACTTCATCGTTGTCTTCTACTTCTACTACTTCTTTTTCTTCTTCTTCTTCATTTTCTTCTTCATATTCTTCTTTCTTTTTTTCCTCTTTTTCTTCCCCTTATTCTTCTCCTGCTTATTCTTCTTCAATGTCTTGTTCTTCAGCATCTTGTACTTCTTTTTCCACTTCTACTGCTTCTTCTTCTTCTTCATCTTCTACTCCTTTTTTCTTCTTCTTCTATTTTCTTCTTCTTCTTCTTCTTCTTCTTCGTAATCTTCTTCATCGTCATCACCATCATCTTCTTCAACTTCTTCTTCTTCCTCTTTCTTCTTCATCATCTTCTTCTTCTTCTCCTTCCACTACCTCTTCTTTTTCTTTTTCTTCTACTTCCTCCTCTTCTTCTACTTCTTCTTCTTCTTCTTCTTCTTTATCTTTTGCTGCTTTTTCTTCTTCTTTTTCTTCTTCTTCTTCTTCTTCTGCAACTACTACTACTTTTTCTTTCTTGTTCGTTTTATTCTTCTTCATCTTTTTCTACTTCTTCTCCTTCTACTTTAAATTCTTCTTGTTATTTATTTTCTTCTTCATCATCTTCTTCTTCTTCCTCTTTTTCTTCTCCATTTTCATCTTCTTGTTCTTCATCTAGCTCTACTTCTTCTTCTTCTTCTTCTTCTTCTTCTTCTTCTTCTTCTTCCTCTTCATCTTCTTCTTCTTCTTTTTCTTCTTCTTCCTCCTCCTTTTCTTCTTCTTCTTTTTCTTTCTCTTCTTCATCTTGTTCTTCTTGTTCTAAATGTTCTTCATCATCTTATTCTTTTTCTCGTGCTTCTTCTTCTTCTTCTTCTTCTTCAACTTCTTCTTCTTCTTCTTCTTCTTCAACTTCTTCTTCTTCTTCTGTTGTTTCTTATTTTTCTTCTTCTTGTTGTTCTTCTTCTTCTTCTTTTGCTTCTTCGTCTTCTTCTTCTTCTTTTCTTCTTCTTCTTCTTCTTCTTCTTCTTCTTCTCCTTCTTCATCTTTTTATTCTTGTTCTTCTTCTTTCTCATCTTATTATTATTATTATTATTATTATTATTATTATTATTATTATTATTATTATTATTATTATTATTATTATTATTATTGTTATTAATAATATTGTTATTGTTATTATTATTATTGTTATTCTTTTTTATCTACTTTTTTTTCTTCTTCTACTTCTTTTTTTTGTCTTCATCTACTTCTTGTTGTTCTTATTATTGTTCTTCTTCTTCACTTTCTTCCTCTTCTTCTTCTTCTTCACCTTCTTCTTCTTCTTCTTCTTTTGTTTCTTCTTTTCCTTCTCCTTATTATTCTTCTTCAGCTTCTTTTTTATATTATTACTATTATTATTATTATTAATTTTATTATTATTATTGTTGTTATTATTGTAAATATTATTAATATTATTATTATTATAATAATTCATATTCTTCTTCTTCTACTTTTTATTTTTCTTCTTATACTTCTTCATCTTCTTCTTCTTCTTCTTTTTCTTCTTCGTCTTCTTCTTCATCATCTTCGTCATCTACTTCTACTTCTTAAATTTCTTCTTCTTCTTCTACTTCTTCTTCTTCTACTACTACTTCTATTCTTCTTCTGTTTTCTTCTTGTTCTTCTTCGTCTTCTTTTTCTTGTAATTCTTCGTGTTTTTCTTCTTCTTCTTCTTCTTCTTCTTCTTCACCTTCTACTTCTTCTTCTTCATCAACTTCTTCTGTTCCTTCTTCCTATTTTTCGTCATCTTCTCAACCTTTTTCTTTTTCTTCTTCTTCTTCCACTTCCTCTTCCTCTTCTTTTTCTTCTTCTCCTTCTTCTTCCTCTTTTTCTACTTCTCCTTCTTCTTCTACTGCTTTTTCATCTTCTTTTTCTTCTTCTTCATCTTTTTCTTTTCTTCTTCTTCTACTTCTTCTTCTTCTTCTTCTGCTTCTTCTACATTTTCTTTTTTTCTTCTTCTTCTTCTACTTCTTTTTCTTTTTCTTCTAATTCTTTTTATTCTTCTTCAATTTTTTCTTCTTCTTCTCCTTTTTCTTCAGCTTCCTCTTGCTCTTCTTTTTTTTCTTTATCATCTTCTTCTTCTTCCTCTTCTTCTTCTCCATCCTTTTCTTCTCGTTCTTCATCTTGCTGTAGTTCTCCTTCTACTTCTCCTTCTTCTTCTTCATCCTCTACTTCTTCTTCTTCTACTTCTTCTTTTTCTTCTTCTTCCTTTTCTTCTTCTTCTTTTTCTTTCACTTTTTCATTTTGTTCTTCTTGTTCTTCACTTTCTTCAGTATCTTCTTCTTCCTCTCCTGCTTCTTCGTCATCTTCTTTTTCTCTTCTTCTTCTTCTTCTTCTTCTTCTTCTTCTTCTTCTTCTTCTTTTATTCTTCTTCTTCTTTTGTTTCTTCTTCTTCTACTTCTTCTTCTTCTATTTTTTCTTCTTCTTCTTCTTCTTCTTATTCTTATTCTTGGTCTTGTTCTTCTTCTCACTATTATTATTATTATTATTATTATTATTATTTTATTTATTTATTACTGTTATTATTATTATTATTGCCAATATTATTCCTATTTATTTACTTCTTTTTCTTCTTCTACTTCTTGTTTTTTGTCTTCTTCTACTTTTTGTTATTCTTCTACCTCTTCTTCTTTTTCTTCTTCTTCACTTTCTTCCTAATCTTCTTCTTTTTCAGCTTCTTGATCTTCTTCTACTTCTTCTTCTTCTTCTTTTGTTTCTTTTTTTCCTTCCCCTTATTATTCTTCTTCTGCTTCCTCTTTTTCTTATTATTATTATTATTGTTATTAATATTATTATTATTCTTATTCATATTATTTTTCTTCTTCTACTACTTCTACTTCTTCTTCTTCTTGTACTTCTTCATCTTCTTCTTCTACTTTTTCTTCTTCTTCTTCTTCTTCTTCATCTTTGTCACCTACTTCGACTTCTTAAATTTCTTCTTCTACTTCTTCTTCTACTACTACTATTCCTCTTCTTTGTCCTCTTTTTGTTCTTCAACGTCATCATCATCTTTGTCTTCTTCTTCTTCTTCTTCTGCTTCTTCTTCTTCTTCTTCTTCTTCTTCACGTTCTTCTACTTCTTCTTCTTAAACTTCTTCATCTTCTTCTGTTCCTTTTTCCACTTCTTCTACTTCTTCTTCTTTTTCTTATTCTTCTTCTTCTTCTTCTTCCCCTCCTCCTTCTTCTTCTTCTTCCTCTTCTTTCACTTTGTATACTTCGTCTGCTTCTTCTGCTTTGTCTTCCTCATCTTCATCTTCTTCATCTTCTTCTTCCTCTTGTTCTCCTAATTCTTCCTCCTGCTCCTCTACTTCTTGTTCCTCCTATTGTTTTTCTTCTTCTTCATCTTCTTCTTCTTCTTCTTCGTCTTCTTCTTCTTCTTCTTTTTCTTCTACTTCATCTTCTTCCTCTTCTTAATCATGTTCTTCTTGATCTTCATAGTCATAATCATCATCATCTTCTTCTCATTCTTCTTTTTCTTCTTCCTCTTCTTCTTCTTTTCTTCTTTTCCATCTTGATCTTCTTCACGAACTTCTTCTTCTTCTTCTCCTTCTTATTCTTCTTCTCCTTCCTCTTCTACTTCTTCTTCTTCTTCTTCTTCTTCTTCTTCTTCTTCTTCTTCTGCTTCTTCTTTATTCTTCTTCTTCTTCTTCTTCTTCTTCTTCATCTGCTTCCTCTTCTTTTATTCTTCTTCTTCTTTTTTTTTTTCTTCTTCTTCTTCTTCCTTAGCTTCATCTTCTTGTTCTTCTTCTTCTTCTTCTTCTTCTTCTTCTTCTTCTTCTTCTTCTTGGTCTTATTCTTTTTTTCCTTTTTCTTCTTCTTCTGCTTGTTCTTGTTCTTGTTGTTGTTCTTCTTCTTCTTATTCTTCTTCTTCTACTACTACTTCTTCTCCTCCTCCTTCTTCTTCATCTTCTTCAACTTCTTTTTTGTCTTCTTCTTCTTCTTCTTCTTCATCATAATCATCATCACCTTTTTCTTCTTCTTCTTCTGCTTCACCTTCTTCTTCTCCTTCTTCTTTTTCTTACTGTTATTAAGATTATTATTATTATTATTATTATTATTATTATTATTATGTTGTTATTGTTACTATTATTATTATTATTATTATTCTCCTTCTTTTACTTCTACTTCTTCTACTTCTCTCTCTTCCACTTCTTGAACTTATTTTCCTTCTTCTTCTTTATCTTCATCTTCTTCCTCCTCTTCCTCTTACTCTTCTTCTTCTTCTACTACTTCCTCTTCTTCTTCTTATTCTTCTTCCAAATCTACTTCTTTTTCTTCTTCATAATCGCCTTCATCATCATCTTCTTCTTCTATACTACAACTACTTCCTCTTCTTCTTCTACTTCTTCTTCTTCTTCTTCTACTTCTACTTCTTCTTCTTTTTCTCCTTTTTCTCCTTGTTTTTCATCTTCTTCTTCTTCTTCTACTACTACTTGTTCCTCTTTTTCTTCTTCTTCTTCTTCCCCTTCATCTTCTTCCACCTCTTCCTCTTCTTCAACCCTTCTTCTTCGTCTCCTTCCTCTTTTTCATCTTCTTCATCTTCTACTTCTTCTTCTTCTTCTTCTTCGACTTCTTCCTCTTCCTCTTCTCCTTCTTCTTCCCCTTCTTTTCCTTCTTCATCTTCTTCTTCTTCACCTTCATCTTGTTCTTCTTCTTTTTCTTCAACATCATCATCTTCTTGTTATTCTTCTTGTTCCTCTTCTTCTCCTTCCCCTTCTTCTTCTTCTTCTTCTCCTTCTTCTTCTTCTTCTTCTTCTTCTTCTCCTTCTTCTTCTTCTTCTTCTTCTTCTTCATCTTCATCTTCTTCTTCTTCTTCTTCATCTTCATCTTCTTCTTCTTCTTCATCATAATAATCATCTTCATCGTCTTCTCCTTTTTCTTCTTATTCGACTTCTACTTCTTCTTCTTCTTCTTCCTCATCAAATTCTTCTTCTTGTTGTTCTTTTTCTTCTTTTTCCTTTTCTTCTTCGTCTCGTTGTTGTTCTTCATAATAATCTTCTTCTTATTCTTCATCTGATTCATCTTTTTCATCATCTTCTTCTTCTTCTTCATATTATTATTATTATTTTTGTTATTATTATTATTATTATTTTTATTGTTAAAATAATTATTATTACTATTATTATTATTATCATTATTTTTGCTATTCTTCTTCATCTTTCCTCTTCTACTTCATCTTTTTCTTCTTCTTCTTCTTCCTTTTCTTCTTCTACTTCTTCATCTTCTTCTTCTTCTTCTTCTTCTTCGACATCTTCTTCTACTTCTTATTCTTCTTTTCTCCTTCTTTGTTTGCTTCATATTTTTTTTCTTCTTCTTCTATTTCCTCTTATTATTATTATTATTATTATTCGTATTTTTCTATTTTCTCTTTTTCTTCTTCTTATTCTTGTTCTTGTTCTTCTTTTTCTACTTGTTATTATTCCTCATCACCTTCTTCTTTCTCTTCCTCTTCTTTTCCATCTTATTCTTCTTCTTCTTCTTCTTCTACTTCTACTTTTTCTTGTTTTTCTTCTTCTTTTTCCTATTCTTCTTCTTTCACCTCTTCTTCTACGGCACTTTCTTCTTCTTTGCCTTCTTCATCTTCTACTTATTCTTCTTCTTCTAGTACTTCTTCCTTTTCCTTTTCTTCTTCTTCCTATTTTTTTTCGTCTTATTCTTCTTCTTCATCTTCAACTTTTTCTTCTTCTCCTTCCTCTTTTTCTTCTTCACCTTCCTCTTTTTCTTCTTATTCTTTTTCTTCTACTTCTTCTTCTTCTTCATCTTCTTCTTCACCATTTTCTTCTTCATCATCTTGTTCTTCATCTTCTTCTTCTTCTTCTTCTTCTTCTTCTTCCTCTTCTTCTACTTCTTCTTCTTCTTCTTCTTCTTCTTCTTCTTCTTCTTCTTTTCTTATTCTTCTTCATCATCATCGTCTTCTTCTTCTTCTTCTTCTTCATCATCCCCTTCTTCTTCTTCATCATCATCATCTTCTTCTTCTTGTTATTATTCTTATCCTTATCCTTATGCTCCTTCTTTTCTTCTACTACTACCCCTTCTTCTTCATCATCATCACCTTCTTCTTCTTCTTCTTCTTCTGCTACTACTTCTTTGACTTCAACTTCTTCTTCTTCTTCTTACTCTTAATCTTCTTTCCTTTTTCTTCTTCTGCTTTTTCTTCTTCTTCATCTGCTTCCACTTCTGCTTGTTATGCTTCTTCTCCTTCTTCTTCTTCTTCCTCTAATTATTATTATTATTGTTATTTTTATTATCATTATTATTATTATTATTGTTATTATTATTATTATTATTATTGTTTTTGTTATAATTCCTTTTTTCTTCTACTTCTTATTCTTCATCTTCTTCTACTTCTTCTTTTTCCTTATCATCTTCTTCCTCTTCTTCTTCTCCATCTTCATCTTCTTCTTCTTCCTCTACTTCATTTTCCTGTATCTGGTCATCTTCTTCTCTTCTTCTTCTTCTTCTTCTTCTTCTTCTTCTCTTTCTTCTTCTTCTTCTTCATCATCATCATCTTCTTCTTCTTTTTCTTCTTCTCCTCCTTCTTCTTCTTGTTCTTCTTCTTCTTTCGCTTCGAATTCTTCTTCTTTTTTTTCTTTTTCTTCTTCCTCCTCTACTTTGTCATCTTCTACTTCTTCTTTTTCATCTTCCTCCTCTTCTTCTTCCGCCACTTCTTCGTCTCCTTCTACTTCTTTTTCTTCTTCATCTTCTACTTCTTCTCCATCTTCTTCTTCTTCTTCCTCCTCCTCACCTTCTCCTTCCTCTCCTTATCCTCCTCCTTCTTCTTCTTCTTCTTCTTAATCTTGTTCTTGTTCTTCATCACCTTCATCTTATTTTTATTCTTCTTCATCATCTTCCTCTCCTTCCCCTCTTTCATCTTCTTCTTCTTCTACTTCTTCTTCTTCTTCTCCTTCTTCTTCATCTTCTTCTTTGTGTTCTTCTTCTTCTTCTTCTTCTTCTTCCTCATCTTCTTCTTCTTCTTCTTCTTCATCATCTTCTTTTTCATTTTCTTCTTTTTCATCTTCTTCTTCTTCTTCTTCTTTTATTAATCTTCTACATCGTCATCATCTTCTTCTTCTTCTTTTTCTTCTTCTTCGTATTCTTCTTCTTCTTCTTCTTCTTCTTCGTCTACTTCTTCTTCTTCCTCCTCATCATCTTTGACTTTTTTTTCGACTTCTTCTTCATCATCTTGTTCTTTTTCTTCTTCTTCTTCTTTCTCTTCTTCTATTTTTTCCTCTTCTTTTTATTGTTGTTCTTCGTCAACTTCTTCTTCTTGTTCGTCATCAAGTTCTTCCTCTTCTTCTTCTTCTTCTTCTTCTTCTTATTCTACATCATCTTCTTCTTCATCTTCTTCTTTTTCTCCTTCTTCTTCTTCTTCCTCCTCTTCTTCTACTTCTTCTTCTTCTTCTTCTTCTTCTTCTTCTTCTTTTCTTATTCTTCTTCTTCATCATCGTCTTCTTCATCTTCTTCTTCTTCATCCTCTTCCTTTTCTTCTTTATCATCATCATCATCTTCTTCTTCTTCTTCTTCTTATCCTTATTCTTATGCTTCTGCTTCTTCTTCTCCTTCTACTCCTTCATCATCATCACCTTCTTCTTCTTCTTCTTCTACTACTACTACTACTTCGACTTCAACTTTTTCTTCTTCTTCTTATTCTTATTCTTAATCCTCTTTCCTTTTCCTTCTTCCACTTCTTCTTCTTCATCTGCTTCCACTTCTGCTTCTTATGCTTCTTCTCCTTCTTCTTCTTCTTCCTCTAATTATTATTATTATTATTATTATTATTATTATTATTATTATTATTATTATTATTTTATTATTATTATTATTATTATTATTATTATTTTATTATTATTATTATTATTATTATTATTATTATTAATGTTATTCTTATTATTATTATTATTATTATTATTATTGTTGTTGTTATTATTGTTCTTGTTTTTATAATTCTTTTTTTCTTCTTCTTCTTCTACTCCTTATTCTTCATCTTCTTTTGCTTCTTCTTTTTCCTTATCTTCTTCCTCTTCTTCTTCATCATCTTCATCTTCTTCTTCATCATATTCTTCTTCCTCTACATTGCTTTCTTTTATCTCGTCTTCTTCTTCTTCTTTTCCATCTACTTCTTCATCATCATCATCATCATCTTCTTCTTCTTCTTCTTCTTCCCCTTCTTCCTCTTCTTCTTCGAATTCTTCTTCTTCTTCTTTTTCTTCTTCCTCTTCTACTTCTTCTTCTTCTTCTTTTTCAACTTCATTTTCTTCCTATTCTTCTTGTTCCACCACTTCTTGGTCTCCTTCTACTTCTTTGTCTTCTTTAACTTCTACTTCTTTTACATCTTGTTCTTCTTTTTCTTCCTCTTCACCTTCTCCTTCCTCTCCTTATCCTTCTTCTTCTTCATCTTCTTAATCTTGTTCTTCTTCTTCATCATCCTCATCTAATTTTTCTTCTTCTTCTTCATCTTCTTCTCCTTCACCTTTTTCATCTTCTTCTTCTTCTTCATCTTCTCCTTCTTCTTCATCTTCTTCTTTGTGTTCTTCTTCTTCTTCTTGTTCTTCTTCTTCTTCATCATCTTCTTCTTCCTCTTTTTCTTCTTCTTCTTTTTCATCTTCTTTTTTATTTTCTTCTTCTTCATCTTCTTCTTCTTCTTCTTCTTTCTTCTTCTTTGTATTCTTCTTCTTCTTCATCATCTTCATCTACTTCTTCTTCTTCTTCCTCATCATCTTCGATTTTTTCTTCAACTTCTTGTTCTTCATCTTTTTGTTGTTGTTGTTCTTCTTCTTCTATTTTTTTCCTCTTCTTCTTATTGTTGTTCTTCATCATCTTCTTCTTGTTTTTCGTCATCTGGTTCTTCTTCTTCTTCTTATTCTTCTTCTACTTCTTCTTTTTCTTCTTCTCTTCTTCTTATTCTTATTCTTATTTTTCTTCTTGTTGTTGTTGTTCTTCTTCTTCTTCATTGTCATCACTTTCTTTTACTTCTTCTTCAATGTCATCAAATTCTTCTTCTTCTTGTACTTCTTTGACTTCAACTTCTTCTTCTTCTTCTTCGTCTTATTCTTGCTTCCTTTTTCTTCTACTGCTTCTTCTTCTGCTTCATATTCTTATTCTCCTTCTTCTTCTTCTTCTTCTTCCTCTTATTATTATTATTATTATTATTATTATTATTATTATTATTCTTGTTGTTATTATTATTATTATTATTCTATTTCTTCTTCTTCTTCTTCTTCTTCTTATTCTTCATCTTCTTCTACTTCTTCTTCATCCTCTACTACATCTTCTTCTTCTTCTCTCCCTTCGTCTTCTTCTTCATCTTCTTCTTCTCTCCTTTCTTCTTTTTCTTCATCTTCTTCTTCTTCTTCTTCTTCTTCAACTTCTTCTTCCTCTTCTTCTCCTTCTTCTTCCTCTTCTACTTCTTCGTCTTCTACTTCTCCTTTTTCCTTCTTTCTCTTCTTTTTCTTCCACCACTTCTTAGTCTCCTTCTACTTCTTTGTCTTCTTCATCTCCTACTTCTTCTTCATCATCATCTTCTTCTTCTTCTTTGTCCTCTTCCTCTTCACCTACTCCTTTCTCTTCTAATCCTTCTACTTCTTATTCTTCTTCTTCTTCTTCTTTTTCTCTTCTTCTCCTTCCCCTTCTTCATCTTCTTCTTCTTCTTTGTCTTTATTTTCTTCATCTTCTTGTTCTCCTTCTTCTTATTCTTCTTCTTCTTCTTTTCCTTCTTCTTCTTCTACTTCAACCTCAACTTCTCCTCCGTCATCTTCTTCTTCTTCTTCTTCCCCATCTTCTCCTTGTTCTTCATCTTGCTCTACATCTTATTCTTCTTCATCTTCTTCCACTTCTTCTTCGCTTCTTCATCTTCTTCTTTTTCTTCTTCTCCTTCTTCTTCTTCTTCTCCTTCTTTTTCTTCTTCTCCTTCTTCATGTTCTTCATTTTCTTCTTCTTCTTCTTCCGCTTCATCTTTTTCTTCTTGTTCTTCATCATCATCTACTTCTTCTCCTTC
>JAIUJO010000858.1:167500-175000 GCA_023846275.1 Vanilla planifolia
TCATGTTCTTCATGATATTATTCTTCTTCTCCTACTTCTTCTTCTTCTTCTTCTTCTTCTCCTCCTTTTCTTCTTCTTCTTCTTCTTCTTCTTCTTCTTCTTCTCTTCTTCTCCTTCTTCATCTTCTTCTTCTTCTTCTTCTTCTTCTTTTTCTTCTGCTTCTTCTTGTTCTTCTTCTCCTTCTTCTTCTTCTTCTTTTTCTTCTTCTTCTTCTTCTTCTTCTTCTTCTTCTTCTTCTTCTTCTTCATCTTTTCTTCTTCTTCTTCTTATTTTAATTCTTCTTCTTCGTCTTCTTCATCATCTTGTTATTATTATTTTTATTCTTTTTAATCTACTTCTTTTTCTTCTTCTACTTCTTATTTTTTGTCTTCTTCTACTTCTTATTCTTCCTTTTCTTCTTCTTCTTCTATGCTTTCTTCTTCCTCTTCTACTTCTTCTTCTTTTGTTTCTTCTTTTCCTTCTCATTATTCTTCTTCAGCTTCTTCTCTTTCTTATTATTATTATTATTATTATTATTATTATTATTATTATTATTATTCTACTTCTTCATCTTCTTTTTCTTCTTCTTCTTCTTCTTCGTCATCATCTTCTACTTCTTAAATTTCTTCTTCTTCTACTACATTTTCTTCCTCTATTACTATTCTTCTTCTTTGTCTTCTTTTTGTTCTTCTTCGTGGTTTTTTTTCTAATAATACATCTTCTTCTTTTTCTCCTTCTTCTTCTTCTGCTTCTGCTTCTTCTTCTTCTTCTTCACCCTCTTCTTCTTCTTCTTCTTGAACTTCTTCTTCATCTTCTTTTGTTCCTTCTACCTCTTCTTCTACTCCTTGTTCCTTTTCTACCTCTTCTTCTCCTTCTTCTTCTTCTTCTTCCTCTTCTTCGACTTCTTCTACTTCATCTTTTTCTTCTTCTTTGTCTTCCTCATCTTCAACTTCTTTGTCATCTTATTCCTCTTCTTCTCCTTATTCTTCTTGCTGCTCTTCTACTTCTTGTTCCTCTTCTTGTCCTTCTTCTTCTTCTTCGTCATCTTCTTCTCCTTCCATTTCTTTTTCTTTATTTTCTTCTTCTTCTTCCTCCTCTTTTTAATGGTGTTCTTGTTGTTCTTCATCATCATAATCATCATCATCTTCTTATTCTTCTTCTTCACCTTCCTCTTTTTCTTCTTTTTCTTCTTCTCCTTCTTCATCTTCTTCTTTTACTTCTTCTTCTGCTTCTTCCTCTTCTTCTTCTTCTTCTTCTTCTCCTCCTCCTTCCTCTTCTACCTCTTCTTCTTCTTCTTCTTCTTCTTCTTCTTCTTTCTTCTTCCTCCACTTCTTCTTCTTCTTCTTCTTCTTCTTCTTCTTCTTCTTCTTCTTCTTCTTCTTCTTCTTCGTCTTCTTATTCTTTTTCTTTTTCTTCTTCTTCTTCTTCTTCTTCTTCTTCTTTTTCATCATCATCATCATCTTCTTCTTCTTCTTCTTCTTCTTCTTTTTCATCATCATCATCATCTTCTTCTTCTTCTTCTTCTTCTTCTTCTTGTTCGTTTTATTCTTTTTTTCTTTTTCTTTTTCTTGTACTTCTCCTTGTTCTTCTTATTGTTGTTGTTATTATTATTATTCTTCTCCTACTTCTTCTTATTCTTCTTCTTTATCTTCTTCACCTTCTTCTTCTTCTTCTTCTTCTTCTTCGTAATCATCATAACAATCTTCTTCTTCTGCTTCTTCTTCTTCTCCTTCTCCTTCACCTTCTTCTATGTCTTCTTCTTCTTATTATTATTGTTATTATTATTAATATTATTATTATTATTATTATTATTGTTAATAATAAAAATAATAATATTATTATTACAATTCCCCTTCTATTCTTTTTCTTCTTCTTAATCACCTTCTTTTCCTTCTTCTTCATCTTCTACTTCTTCTTCTTCTTCTTCATCTTCTTCTTCATAATCGTCTTCATCTTCTTCTTCTTCTTCTTCATTTACTACTTATTCTCCTTCTTCTTCAACTTCTACTACTTCTTCTTCATTTTCTTCTTTTTCATCTTGTACTACTTCATCCTCTTTTTTTCTTCTTTTTCTTCTTCTTCCCCTTCTTCTTCCACCTCTTCTTCTTCTTCAACCACTTCTGCTTCGTCTCCTTCCTCTTTTTCATCTTCTTCATTTTTACTTTTTCTTCTTCTTCTTCCACTTCTTCCTCTTCCTCTACTCCTTCCCCTTCTTTTCCTTCTTCTTCTTCTTCTTCTTCTTCATCTTCTCCTTCATCTTGTTCTTTTTCTTCATCTTCTTCATCATCTTCTTCTTCTTCTTCTCCTAAATCTACTTCTTCTTCTTCTACTACTACTTCTATTTCTTCTTCTTCTTCTTCTTCATCTTCTTCTTCTTCTTCTTCACCTTCATCTTCGTCGTCATCTTCTTCTTCATCTTCATCATCACATCATCATCTACTTCTTCTCCTTCTTCTTCTTCTTCTTCTTCTTCTGCTTCTTCTCTTTCTTCTTCTTATTCTTTTTCTACTTTTTCTTCTTCTTCTTCTTCTTCTTCTTCTTCTTCTTCTTATTCTTCATAATCTTTTTCTTCTAGAACCTCATCTGATTCTTCTTCTTCTTCTTCATCTTCTTCTTCTTCTTCTTCTTCTTCTTCTTTTTCTTATTTTTCATCTTCTAATTATTATTATAATTATTATTATTATTATTGCTATAACTATAATTATTCTTTTATGTTTTTTTATTTTTGTAATAATTATTATTACTATTATTATTATCATTATTATTATTCTTCTTCTTCATCTTTTCTTCTTCTACTTCTTATTCTTCTTCTACTTTTGCTTCTTCATCTTCTTCTTCATCTTCTTCCTTTTCTTTTTCTTCTTCTTCAACTTCTTCTTCTTCTTCTTCTTCTTCTTCTATTCTTCATTTCTTCTTCTTCTTCGTCTGCTTCATCTTTGGCTTCTTCTTCTTTTTCCTCATATTATTAATATTATTATTATTATTATTATTATTTTCTTCTTCTCCATATTCTTGTTGTTCTTCTTCTTCTTCTAATTCTTATTCTTCCTCATCACCTTCTTTCTTATCTTTTGCTTCTTTATCATTTTCTTCTTCTACTACTTTTCTTGTTTTTCTTCTTCTTTTTCTTCTTCTTCTTCCTCTTCTTCTTCTTCCATCTCTTTTCTTCAACACTTTCTTCTTCGTCCTCTTCATCTTCTACTACTTCTTCTCCTACTTCTTCCTCTTCCTCTTCTTCTTCTTCCTATTTTTTCCTTCTTCTTCTTCTTCTTTTTCATCATCTTTTTTTCTTCTTCATCATCTTTTTTTCTTCTTTATTTTCTTCTTCTTCTTCTTCTTATTCATCTTTTTCTTCTTCTTCTTCTTATTATTATTATTATTCTTCTTCTTCTTCTTCATCACCTTCTTATTCTTCTTCTTCTTGTTGTTGTTGTTTGACCTTAACTTCTTCTTCTTGTTCATGTTCTTATTCTTATTCTTCTTTTCTTTTCCTTCTTCTACTTCTTCTTCTTCTTCGCCTTCATCTGCTTGTGCTTCTTCATCTTCTTACTCTTCTTCTCCTTCTTCTTCTTCTTGTTCCTCTTATTAATAATAATAATAATAATAATAATAATAATAATATTATTATTATTATTATTATTATTATTATTCTGTTTTTTGTTTTTCTTCTTCTACTTCTTATTCTTCATCTTCTTCTACTTCTTCTTCCTTATCTTCTTCTTCCTCTTCTTCTTCTTGATCTTAATCTTCTTCTTCTTCCTTCACTTCGTTTTCTTCTATGTCACCTTCCTTTTCTTCTTCTTCTTCCCTTCCTTCCTCTTTTTCTTAATCATCATCATCATCTTCTTTTTCTTCTTCTTCTTCTTCTTCTTCTTCTACTACTTCTTTTTCTTCTTCTTCTTCTTTGACTTGTTCTTCTTCTTCTTCTTCTTTTTCTTCTTCCTCTTCTACATCTTCGTCTCCTACTTCTTCTTCTTCTTCCTCATCTTCTTCTTCCACCACATCTTCGGCTCCTTCTACTTCTTTGCCTTCATCATCTTCTACTTTTTCTTCATCATCATCTTCTTCTTCCTCTTCCTCTTCACCTTCTCTTTCCTCTTCTTATCCTTCTTCTTCTTCTTCTTCTTCTTCTTGTTAATCTTGTTCTTCTTCTTCATCTTCATTTAATTCTTCTTCTTCTTCATCATCTTCATCTTCTTCCTCTTTTTCTTCTTCTTCTTCTTCCTCTTCTTCTTCTTCTTCTTCTCCTTCTTCTTCTTCATTGTCGTCATCATCATCCTCTTCTTCATCTTCTTCTTCTTCTTCATCATCGTCTTCTTTTTAATTTTCTTCTTCTTCTTCTTCTTACTCTTCTTCTTCTTCTTCTTATTTTCTTATTCTTCATCATCATTGTCGTCATCTTCTTCTTCTTATTCTTTTCTTATTCTTCTTCATCATCATCTCCTTCTTCTTGTTCTACTTCTTCACCTTTTTCTTCTACTTCTTCTACTTCTTCTTCTTCTTCTTTTTCTATTTTTTCTTCTTATTCTTCTTCATCTTCTTCTTCTTATTGTTTTTCGACATTTACTTCTTCTTCTTCGTCATCATCATCTTCTATTTTTCTTGTACATCTTCTTCTTTTCTTCATCATTTTGTTGTTGTTGTTCTACTTCTTCTTTTTTCCTCTTTGTCTTATTATTGTTCTTCACCATCTTCTTCTTCTTGTTAATCATCACGTCCTTTTTCTTCTTCTTCTTCTCTTCTTCTTATTCTTATTCTTCTTCTTCTTCTTCTTCATCGTCATCACCTAGTTCTTCTTCTTCATTCTCATCATATTCTTCTTCTTCTTCTTCTACTTCTACTTCTTTGACTTCAACTCCTTCTCTCTTCTTCTTCTTCTTCTTCTTCTTATACTTCTTTCCTTTTTACTTCTTCTTCATCTACTTCTTCTTCTGCTTCGTATTCTTCCTCTCTTTCTTCTTCTTGTTCCTCCTCTTATTATTATTATTATTATTATTATTATTTATTGTTATTATTATTATTAATATTAATATTGTTATTATTATTATTATTATTCTATTTTTTCTTCTTCTTCTTCAATTTCTTATTCTTCATCAACTTCTACATCTTCTTCTTCTTCGTTAACTTCTTCTTCCTCTTCTTCTTCATCATCTTAATCTTCTTCGTCTTCTTCTTTTGCCTCTACATTTTCTTTCTCTTCTTCTTCTTCTTCTTCTACATCATCATCTTCTTCTTCTTCAACTTATTCTTCTCCTACTTCTTCTACTCCTTCTTCTTTTTCTTTGAATTCTTCTTCTTCTTCTTCTTATTCTTCTTCTTCCTCTTCTACTTCTATGTCTTCTACTACTTGTTTTTCTTCTTCTTCTTCTTCTTCCTCTTCTTCAACCACTTCTTTGTGTCCTTCTACTTTTTTGTCTTCTTCATCATCTACTTCCTCTTCTTCTTCTTCTTCCTCTTTCTCTTCACCTTCTCTGTCCTCTTCTTATCCATCTTCTTCTTCTTCTTTTTCTTCTTCTTCTTCTTCTTCTTCTTCTTCTTCTTAATCTTGTTCTTCTTCTTCATCTTCTTCATCTAATTCTTCTTCTACCTCTTCATCTTCTTCTCCTTTCCCTTTTTCTTCTTCTTCTTCTTCTTCTTCTTTTTCATCTTCTTCTTCTTCTTCTTCTTCTTTATCCTCTTCTTCTTCTTCTTCTTCTTCATCTTCTTGTTCTTTTTCTTCCTCTTATTCTTATTCTTCTCCTTCTTCATCATCTTCTTCTTCTTCTTCTACTTCTTCTTTATCTTCTTCTTCTTCTACTTATTCTTCTATGTCTTCCTCTTCTTCTTCTTCTTCTTCAACATCTTCTTCTTGATGGTTTTCTTCTTCTTCTTCTTCTTTTTCTTTTTCTTCTTCTTCTTGTTCTTTTTCTTCTTCTTTTCCTTCTTCTTCTTCTTCTCTTCTTCTTCTTATTCTTGTTCTTCTTCTTCTTCTTCCTCTTCTTCCTCTTCTTCCTCTTCTTCTTCTTCTTGTTCTTCTTATCATTATTATTCTATTTTTTTATTTTATTATTACTCCTTTTATTATTAGTATTATTATTATTTTTGTTCTTATTCTTCTTCATCTTTTCTACTTCTACTTGTTGTTCTTCTTCTAGTTTTGCTTCATTTTTTCTTGTTCTTCTACTCTTTCTTCATCTTCTTCCTTTTCTTCTTCTTTTTTCTATTCTTCTTCTTCTTCTTCTTCTTCCTGTTCTTCTTCTTCTTATTCTTCTTGTTCTTCTTTTGTTTTTTCTTCTTCTTCTTCTTCTTCTTCTTCATTTACTTCTTTTACATCTTCTTCTTCCCCTTTTCTTCTTCTTCTTCTTCTTCTTCTTCCCCTTCTTCTTCTTCTTTTTCGTCTTCTTTCCCTTCTCCTCCTTCTTCCCCTTCTTGTTCATCTTCTTCTTCTTCTTAATCATCTAGTTCTTCTTCTTCATCTTTTTCTTATATCTTTTTTGTTTATTCTGCTTCCTTTTCCTATTTTTCTTCTTCTTCCTATTCTACTTTTTCTTCTTCATCTTCTTCTTCCTATTCTTCCTATTCCCCTTCTTCTTCTTCTTCTTCTTCGACTTCTTCTTTTTCATGTTCTTCTTCTTAATCATCATCATCAACTATTTTTTCTTCTTCTTCAAAATCATCATCATCATCTTCTACTTCTTGTTCTTCTTCTTATTCTTCTTCTTCTCCTTTTTATTCTTCTTCTTTTTATTATTAGTATTATTATTATTACTGTTATTATTTTTTTTATTATTATTATTATTCTATTTCTTCTACTTCTTGTTGTTCTTCTTCTTCTACTTCTTCTTCTTCTTCTTCTTTCTCATCATCTTCTTCCTCTTCTTCTCCTTCTTCTTCATCTTCTTCTTCTTCATCCTCTATTTGCTTTTCTTCTCCTCCTCCTTCTTCTTCTTCTTCTTCTCCTTCTTCTTCTACTTCTTCTTCTTCTCCTTCTTCATCATCACATCTTCTTCTTCTCTTTCTCCTTCTTCTTCTTCCTCTTCTTCTTCATCTTCGACTACTACTTCTTCTTCTTCTACTACTACTTTTTTCTTCTTCTTCTTCTTCTTCTTCTTTTTCTTCTTCTTCTTCTTTATGTCCTTTTTCTTCTTCTTCTTCCCCGTCTTCTTCGTCTTCTTCTTCGTCAACTTAGTACGGTTTTTCTTTTTCTTTTTTATTCGTCTTCATCTTCTTTCAACTCATCTACTACATCTCCTTCTTCTTCTTCATCTTCTTAATCAACTACATCATCTTCTTTTTCTTCTTCTTCCTCTTCTTCTTCTCCTTCTTGTTCCTCTTCTTTTCCTCCTACTTCTTCTCTTCTTCTTTTTCTTCTTCTTCTTCCCCATCTTCTTATTTTTTTTTTTCTTCTTCTTCTTCTCTTCTTCTCCTCCTTCCTCTTCTACTTCTTCTTCTTCTTCTTCCTATTCATCATCATCTTCTTCTTCTTCTTCTTCTTCTTTATCTTCATCTTCATCTTCTACTTCTTCTTCCTCTTCTTTATCC
>JAIUJO010000858.1:190000-200000 GCA_023846275.1 Vanilla planifolia
CTTCTTCTTCTTCTTTTTCTTCATCTTCTTCAGCTTCTTCTTATTCTTCCCCATCTTCAACTACTTCTACTTCTTTTTCTTCTTCTTCTTATAAGTCTTCATCATCTTTTTCTTCATCTGCTTCTTCTATTTCTAATTCTACTTCTTCTTCATATTCATATTCTTCTTCATCTTCAACTTGTTCATCTTCTTCTTATTTTTCTTTTTCTTCTTCTTCATTTTATTCTACTTCTTCAATTTCTTCTTCTACTTCTGCTTCTTCTTCTTCCTCGTTTTCTTCTTCTTCTTCATATTCTTCTTCTTCTTCTTCTTCTCCTTCTCTTTCTTCTTCTTCTTCTTCAAATTCTTATTATTATTCTCTTTCTTCATCTTCTTCTTCTTCTTCTTCATCTTCTTCATCTTCTTCTCCTTCTTCTTCTTCTTCTTCTTCTTCTTCCTCTTGCTCTTCTTCATATTCTTATTTTTATTGTTCTTCTTCTTCATCTTCTTCTTCTTCTTCTTGTTCATCTTCTTCATCTTCTTCTTATTCTTCCTCCTCCTCTTCTTCTTCCTCCTCCTCTTCTACTTCTTCATCATCTTCTATTTCTTCTTCTTCTTCTTCTGTTGCTGCTTGTTTTCTTCCCCTTCTTCTTCTTCTTCTTCTACTATTACTTCTATTTCATCTTCTTCTTCTTCTTCTTCTTCTTCTTCTGCTTCTTCTTCCTCTTCTTCTTTTGCTTCTATCTCTTCTTCTTCTTCTTCTATGCCTTCTCCATCTTCCTCTTCTTCTTCTTCTTCTTTTTCTTCTTCTTCTTCTTCTTCTTCTTCTGCTTATTCTTCTTATTCTTCTTACTCTGCATCTTCTTCATCTCCATCTTCCAATTCCTCTTCTCCTTTTTCCTCTTCTTCTTCTCCATGTGGTTGTTGTCGTTGTTGTTCTTCTTCTTCATCTTCTTTTTCTTCATCTTCTTCTTTAACCTCTTCTTCTTTTTCTTCTATTTCTTCTTCATCTTTGTCTTCTTCTTTTGCTACTTCTTCTTCTTCTTCTTCTTCTTCTTCTTCTTCTTTTGCTTCTTCACCTTCTTCTTCTACTACTTGTTCTTCTTTTCTTTTTCTTCTTCTTCTTTTTCTTGTTCTTCTCCTTCTTGTTCTACTTTTTCTCCATCTTCCAATTCTTCTTCTTTTTGATCTTCTTCTTCTTCCTTTTTCTCCTCATCTTCTTCTTCTTTTTCTTCTTCTTCTTCTCTTTCTTCTTCTATATCTTCTTCTTCTTCATCATCTTCTTCTTCTCCTTCTTTTTCTTCTTCTTCTTCTACTTCTTCTTCTTCTTCATCTTCTTCTTCTCCTTTTGCTTCCTCTTCTTCATCATCATCTTCTTCGTGTACTTGTTGTTGTTGTTGTTCTTCTTCTTCTTCTTCTTCTTCTTTTTCTTCTTCATCCTGTTTCTTTTCTTCTTCTTTATCTTCTTCTTCTTTCTCTTCATCTTTTTCTTCTTCTTCTGCATATTATTAGTCTTCTTCTTCTTTGTCTTCCTCATTTTCTTCTTCTCCTTTTTCTTCATCTCCATCTTCTTCTTCTTTTACAATTTCTTCTTCCACTTCTGCTTCTTCTTCTTCTTCTTCTTCTTCCTCTTCCACTTCTTTGCCATCTTCTTCTTCTTCATCATCTTCTTATTCTTCTTCTTCTTCCTCTTATTCTTCTTTTTCTTCTTCTTCTTTTTATTCTTATTCTTATTATTCTTCTTGTTCTATTTCATCATCTTCTTTCTCTTCTTCTTCTTTTTTTATTCTTATTCTTATTATTCTTCTTGTTCTTTTTCATAATCATCTTCTTTCTAATCTTCTTCTTCCTCTTCTCCTTCTTAATCTTCTTCTTCTTCTTCTTCTACAACTTTTTCTTCATCTTCATCTTCTTCTTCTTCTCCTACCTCTTCTTCTTTTTCTTCTTCTTCTTCCTCATCTTCTTCTTCTTCTTCTTCTCCTTATTCTTCTTCTTCTTCTCCTTTTTCTTTGTATTCTTCTTCTTTTTCGTCTTCTTTATCTTGTTGTTTTTCCTCTTCTTCCTCTTGTTCTTGTTTTCTTCTTCTTCTTCTTCTTCTTCTTCTTCTTCTTCTTCTTCTCTTTCTACTTCTTCATCATCTTTTATTTCTTCTTCTACTTCTTAATCTTCTTCTTCTTCTTATGCTTGTTTTCTTGCCCTTCTTCTTCTTCTTTTACTACTACTACTACTTCTATTTCATCTTCTTCTTTTTCTTCTTCTTCTTTTGCTTCTTCTTCCTTTTCTTCTTTTTCTTCTGTCTCTTCTTCTTCTTCTATGCCATCTCCATCTTCCTCTTCTTCTTCTTCTTCTTCATCATCTTCTTCTGCTTATTCTTCTTATTCTTCTTACTCTGCGCCTTCTTCTTCTCCATCTTCCAATTCCTCTTCTTCTTCTCCCTGTTGTTGTTGTCGTTATTGTTCTTCTTCTTCTTAATCTTCTTCTTCTTATCTTTTTTTTCTTCTACTTCTATTTCTTCTTCGTCTTCTTCTTCTTCTTCTGCTACTTCTTCTTCTTCTTTTGCATCTTCATCTTCTTCTTCTACTACTTGTTCTTCTTCTATTCTTTTTCTTCTTCTTCTTTTTCTTGTTCATCTACTTCCTATTCTACTTCTTCTCCATCTTTCTCTTCTTCTTCTTTTTTATCTTCTTCTTCTTCTTTTTCATCTTCTTCTTCTCTTTCTTCTTCTATATCTTCTTCTTCTTCGTCGTCTTCTTCTTTTCCTTCTTTTTCTTCTTCTTCCTCTTCTTCTTCTTCTTCTTCTTCTCCATCTTCTTCTCCTTCTGCTTCCTCTTCTTCATCATCATCTTCTTCGTGTACTTCTTCTTGTTCTTCTTCTACTTCTTTTTCTTCTTCATCCAATTTCTTTTCTTCTTCTTTATCTTCTTCTTCTTCCTCTTCATCTTTTTCTTCTTCTTCTGCATCTTATTAGTCTTCTTCTTCTTCGTCTTCTTCATTTTCTTCTTCTCCTTCTTTTTCTTCATCTCCATCTTCTTCTTCTTTTATAATTTCTTCTTCCACTTCCGCTTCTTCTTCTTCTTCTTCTTCTTCTTCTTGCTCTTCTTCTTCTTCTTCTTCTTCTTCCTCTTATTCTTCTTCTTCTTCTTCTTCTTCTCATTCCTCTTCTTCTTCTTCTTCTTCTTCTTCTTCTTCTTCTTATTCTTATTCTTATTATTCTTGTTGTTCTATTTCATCATCATCTTCTTTCTCTTCTTCTTCTTCTTTTTCTCCTTCTTAATCTTCTTCTTCTTCTTCTTCTTCATCTTCTTCTTCTTCTCCTACCTCTTCTTCTATTTCTGCTTCTTCTTCTTCTTCTTCTTCTTCCTCATCTTCTTCTTCATCATCTTCTTCTTCTTCTTGTTCTTCTCCTCATTCTTCTTCTTCTTCTTCTTCTTCTTTTTCTTCTTCTTTATCTTGCTGTTCTTCCTCTTCTTCTTCTTATTCTTCTTCTCCTTGATCTTCTTCTTATTTTGGTTATTATTATTCTATTCTTATTGTTATTATACTCCTTCTTCATGTTCTTCTTCTTCTTCTTCTTCTTCTGGTCGGTCTTCTTCTCCTTCTCCTTCTTCCTCTCCTTCTACATCTTCCTCTTCTTCTTCTCCTTGTTAATCTTTTCCTTCATCTTCCTTGTCCCCATCTTCTTTTTTTCATTTCTTCTTCTTGTTCTTCTATACCTTCTTCTTCATCATCTTCTTCTTCTCCTTCTTCTTCATCTTCTTTTTCTTCTTCTTCTTCATCAACGTTTTCTTCTTCTTTTTCTTCTTCTCCTTATTCTTCTTCTTTCTCTTCTTCTTCTTCTACTTCTTCTTATCCTTCTTCCAATTCTTCCTCTTCGGCTCCTTTTTCTTTGTCTTTTTCTTCATCTACTTTTTTTTCCTCTTCTTCTTTTTCTTCGTCTTCCTCTTTTTCCTCAGCATCCTATTCTTGTCCTTCTTCTTCTCCTCCCTCTTCATCTTCTCCTCCCTCTTCTTCTTCTTCTTCATGTACTTCTTCTTGTTCTTATTCTTCTTCTTCTTTTTCTTCTTCTTCTCCATCTTCATCGTCTTCCTTTTCTTTTTCTTCATCTTGTTCTTCTTCTTCTTCATATTATTAGCCTTCTTCTTCTTCGTCTTCTTCATCTTCTTCTTCTCCTTTTTCTTCATCTCCATCTTCTTCTTCTTCTAAAATTTCTTCTTCTACTTCCGCTTCTTCTTCTTCTTCTTTTTCCTTTTTTTATCGTTTTCTCCTTCTTCATCATCATCTTCTTATTCTTCTTCTTTCTCCTTTTTTCCTCTTGTTCTTCTTCTACTTCTTCTTCTTCTCCTTCTTCTTCTTCTTCATCATCTTGTTATTCTTATTCTTATTCTTATTATTCTTCTTCTTCCTTTTCATCATCTTCTTCTTCCTCTTCTCCTTCTTAATCTTCTTCATCTTCTTCTTCTTCTACATCTTCATCTTCATCTTCATCTTCTTCATATTCTACCTCTCCTTCTACTTCTGCTTCTTCTTCTTCTTCTTAATCTTCTTCCTTATCTTCTTCATCATCATCCTGATCTTCTTCTTCTTCTTCTTTTTCTTCTTCTTCTTCTTCTTCTTCTTCTTCTTTTTCTTCTTCTTTATCTTCTAGTTCTTTCGCTACTTTTTCTTCTTCTTCGTCTACTTCTTCTTCTTCTTCTTCTACTACCACTTCTTCTTCTTCTTCTTCTACTTCTTCTTCTTCATCCTCTTCTTCTTCTTCTTCTTCTTTTGCAACTTCATCTTCTTCTTCCTCTTCTTCTTCTTCTCCTTCATATTCTTTTTCTTCCTCTTCTTCTTCTACTTCTTCTTCTTGTTCCTCTTCATCTTCTCCTTCTTCTTCATTTTCCACTTGTTCTTCATTGTCCCGTTCATTTTTATCGTCTTCTTCTTTTTATCCTTCTTCTTCTTCTTCCTCCTCCACTTCACTTTTAAGTTCCACTTTTTGTCTTTCTTCTTCATTTTCTTCTTGTACTTCTTCTTCTTTGACTTTTTCTTCTTGTTTTTCTAATTCTTCGTCATTTTCTTCTACAATTTCTTCTTCTTCTTCTTCTTCTTCTTCTTCCACTTCCTCTTCATCTTCTTCATCTTCTTCTTCATCTTCTTCTTTTTTCTCTTTTTCTTCTTCTTCTTCGCCATCTTCTACAGCTTCTTCTTCTTCTTCCTCTTCCTCTACTTCCACTTCTTCTTCTTCTTACTCTTCTTCTTTTTTCTCTTCTTCTTCTTTGTCATGATCATCTTCTTCTTCATCTTATTCTTCTTCTTCTTCGTGCTCCTCTTCTTCTTCTTCTTCTTCTTCCTTTTCTTCTTCTTCTTCTTCTTATAATTATTATTATCATTTTGGTTATTATTATTCTTATTATTAGTAGTAGTATTCTTCTCATTCATCTTCTTCTTCATCATCTACTTTAGCTTCTTCTTCTTCTTCTTCTTCTCCTTCTTCTACTTCTTTCTCTTCTTCTTCTTCTTCTTCTTATTCCTCTTCGTTTTCTTTATTAGCTTCTTCATCTCCATCTTAAACTTCTTATTCTTTTTCTTCTTCTTCTTCTTCTTCTACTTCTTCTTCTTCTTCTTTTTCTTCTTTTACTTTTATTCTTCTTCTCCTTCTTCTTCTTCATCTTTTACTTCTACTTCTTCTTTTACTTCTTCTTCTTCTTCTTCTTCTTCTTCTACTTTTTGTTCCTCCAATTCTTCTTCTTCTTATTCTTCTTCTTTTTCCTCTTCTTTTTCTTCTTCTTCTTCTCCTCCTCCTCATCCTCGTTCTTGCTCTTCTTCTTCTTCTTCTTGTTCTTCTTCTTCATCTTCTTCAACTTCTTCTTCTTCATCTCGTTCTTTTTTTTCATCTTCTTCTTCTACTTCTACTTCTTCTTCCTTTTCCTGTTCTCCCTATTCTTCCCCTTACCCTTCTTCTTCTTCCTCTTTTCCTTTCTTCTTCTTCCTTTTCTTTTTCTTTCTCTCCTTCTTCTTCTTCCACTTTATCATCTACTTCTTCTTCTCCTTCTTCATATTATTATTCTTCTTCTTCATCATCATCATCATCATCTTCATGTTCTTCTTCTTCTTCTTCTTCTTCTTCATCTTCTTCTTCTTCTTCTTCTTCTTCTTCTTCTTCTTCTTCCTCTTCATCTTCTTCTTCTTCCTATTCTCATTCTTGTTCTTCTTCTTCTTCTTTTTCTTTTCTTTTTTCTTTTTCTCTTCTTCTTCTTCTTCATCATCATGTTCTTCATATCCGTCTTCTTCTTCTTCTTCTTCTTCTTCTTTGTCTGCTTCTTCTTCCTCTAGTTCTTCTTCTTCTTCCTCTTCTTCTTCTTGTTCCCGTTCTTCATCTTCTTCTTCTTCTTCTTCTTCTTCTTCTTCTTCTATTTCATCTTCTTCTTCTTCTTCTTCTTCTTCTTCTATTTCATCTTCTTCTTCTTCTTCTTCTTCTCCTTCTTCTTCTTCTTAATCTTTTTCTTCTCTCTTCTTCTTCTTCTTCTACTTCTTCTCCTTCTTCTTCTTCTTCTTCTTAATCTTCTTCTTCTTCTTAATCTTCTTTTTCTTCTTCTTCTCCACCTCCTTCTTCTTTTTCTTCTTCCTTTTCTTCTTCTACTTCTTCTTTTTCTAATTGTTCTTCTTCTCCTTCTTCTTCTACTTCTTCTCTCTCTTCTTCTTCTTCCTTTTCTTCTTATTCTTGTTCTTCTTATTCTTCTTCTTCTTATTCTTCTTCCACTTTATCTTCTTCTTCATCTTCTACTTCTTCTACTGCTTCTTCTTCTTCCTCTTCTCCTTTAACTTCCTCTTTTTGTCCTTTTTATTCTTCTTCTTCTTCTTCTTCTTCTTCTTCTTCTTCCTCTTCTTCTCCTCCTCCTCCTCCTTCTTCTTCCTCTTGTTCTTATTCTAATATTTCTTCCTCTTCTCGTCCTTCTTCTTCTTCTTCTTCTTCTACTTGTACTTCTTCTTCTTCTTCTTCATCTTCTACTTGTACTTCCTCTTCTTCTTCTTTTTCTTTCCTCTTCCTTTTCTTCTTTTTCTTATTTTTCTTCTTCCTCTTTATCTTTGTCATCTTCTTCTTCTTCATGTTTTTCTTCTTCTTTTTCTTCTTCTTGTTCATCTTCTTTTTCTTCTTATTTGTTTTCTTCCTCTACTTCTTCTTCTTCTTCTCCTCTTTCTTCTACTTCTTCTTCTTCTTCTTTTTCTTCTTATTCTTCTTCTTCCACTTCTACTTTTTCTTCTTCAACTTGTTTTTCTTCTTCCTCTTCTCCCCCTTCTTCTTCTTCTTCTACTATTTCTTCTTCTTCTTTTATTTCTTTTTCTTCTTCAACACCTTCTTCTTCTTTTTCTTTTCATTCTTATTCTTCTTCTTCTTCATCTTCTTCTTCTTCATCCTCTTCCTTTTCTTTTCCTTCTTCTTCCTCTTCTTTTTCTTCTTCTTCTACTTTTTTTTTCTTCTAATTTAACTTAGTCTTTTTTTCTTCATCTTTGTCATGTACTTGTTGTTCTTCTTCTTCTTCCTCTTCAACTTCTTCTTCTTCTTCTTCTTCTTCTTCTTCTTCTCCTTCTAATTCTTCTCTTTGTTCTTCTTCATCTTCTTCCTCTTCATATTCTTATTCTTCTTCTTCTTCTTCTTCGTCTTCTTCTTCTTCTTTTATTTCTTCTTCTTCTGCTTCTTTTTCTTCCTCTTCTTCTTCTTCTTCTTTTTCTTCTTCATCTTCTTCCTCTTCTTCATTTTCTTATCCTCCTCCATTTTCTTCTTTTTCTTCAACAGCATCATCATTTTCTTCTTCTTCTTCTTCTTATTGTTCATCTATTTCTTCTCCATTTTCTTTTAATTATTATTATTATAATTGTTATTATTATTAAATTTATTAGTATTATTATTATTATTATTACTATTGTTATTGTTATTGTTGTTGCTATTCATCTTCTTCTTCTTTTTCTTCTTCATCTCCTTCTTCTAAATCTTTTTCTTCTTCATCTCCTTCTTCTAAATCTTTTTCTTCTTCTTCTTTTTTGGCTTCTTCTTCTTCTTTTTTCTCTTGTTCTTCTTATTCTAATTCTTATTCTTCTTCTTCTTCTTCATCATCTTCTTTTTCTTCTTCTTCTCCTTCTTCTCCTTCTTCTTCAACTATTATTACTACTTCTTCCTCTATTTCATCATCATCATCAACTTTTTCTTCTTCTTCATCATCTTCTTCTTCTTCTCCATCATGTTCTTCATCTTCTTTTTCTTCTTCTTCCTATAGATCTTATTCTTCTTCTTCTTTTTCTTCATCTTCATCTTCTTCTACCTCTTCTTCTATTTCCTATTCTTTTACTTCTTCTACCTCTTCTCCATTAACTTCCTATTCTTGACCTTCTTCTTCTTCATCTTCTTCCTCTTCTTTTTCTTCTACTTCTTCTTCTCCTTCTTCTTCTTCATTTTCATCTTCTACTTCTTCTTCTTCTCCTTTTTCTTCCTCTTCCCCTACTCCTTCCTCTTCTAATCCTTTTGCTTCTTCTTCTTATTCTTCTTCTTCTTCTTCTTCACCTTCTTCTCCTTCCCCTTCTTCATCTTCTTCTTCTTTTTCTTCTTCTTTGTCTTTATTTTCTTCATCTTCTTGTTCTCCTTCTTCTTCTTCTTCATCTTCTTCTTCTTCTTCTTCTTCTATTCCTTCTTCTTCTTCTACTACAACTTCAACTTCTCCTTTGTCATCTTCTTCTTCTTCTTCTTCTTCCCCATCTTCTCCTTGTTCTTCATCTTGCTCTACTACTTCTTCTTCTTCAACTTCTTCCTCTTCTTCTTCTTCTTCTCCTCCTCCTTCTTAATGTTCTTCTTCATTTTCTTCTTCTTCTTCTTCCACATCTTCATCTTTTTCTTCTTGTTCTTCATCATCATCTACTTCTTCACCTTCCTCTTCCTCTTCTTCAACTTCTACTTCCCCTTCTACATCTTTTTCTTCTTGTTCTTCATCGTCTTCTTCTTCTTTTATTTCTTTTTCTTCATCATCTTCATCTTTTTTTTCTTCATCTCATCTTCTTCTTTGTCTACTTCTTCTTCTTCTTCTTCTTTTCATCTTCTTCTTTAACATCATCATCATTTTCTTCTTCTTCTTCTTCTTCTCCTCCTCCTTCTTTCTCTTCATCATCATTCACATCTTCTTCTTCTTCTACTTCTTCTTCTTCTTCTTCCTCTTCTTCTTCTTCTTCGTCCTCTTCCTCATCATCACCTTCTTCTTCTTCTTCTTCCTCTTTTTCTTCTTCTTTTTCTTCCTCTTCTTCTTCCTCTTCATCTTCCTCTTCTTCCTCTTCCTGTTCCTCTTCTTCATCTTCCTCTTCCTCTTCTTCGTCTTTCTCTTCTTCTTCTTCTTCTTCATCACCTTCTTCTTCTTCTTTTTCTTCTTTTTCTACTTCTTTATCTTCTTCTTCTTCTTCTTCTTCTTCTCCTTCTGCTTATTCTCCTTCTTCAGCTTCTTCTTCTTCTTGTTATTTTTTTTATTACTGTTATAATTATTATTTCTTCTTATTATTATTATTTTTATTATTACTTTTTTTAATATTATTATTCTGATTCTTCTTCTTCTTCCACTTCATCTTGATTATCTTCTTCTTCTTCTTCTACTTCTTTTCCTTCAACTTCTTCTTCTTCTTCTTCATCTTCTTCCTCTTCTTCCTTTACTTCAATTTTTTCATCTTCTACTTGTTCTTCTTTTACTTCTTCTTCTACCTCCTCTTCTCTCTCTTCTTCCTCTTGTTGTTGTTGTTCTTGTTCTTCTTCTTCGTCTTCTTCTTTATCTTGTTCTCCTTGTTTTTCTTCTTCTTGTATATCTTCTTCTCCTTCAACTTCTTCTTCCTCTTCTTTTTCTTCTTCTTTTCTTCTCCTTACTCTACTACGTCTTCTACTTCTTCTTCTCCTTCTTCCTCTTCTTCTTCTTCATCATCATCTTCTTCTTCTTCTTCTTCCTTTTCTTTATCTTTTTCTTCTTCTTCTTCTTCTTCTTCATCATCTTCTTCTTCTGCATCTTCTTATTAT
>JAIUJO010000858.1:217500-220000 GCA_023846275.1 Vanilla planifolia
TCTTCATTTTCCTCTTCTTATTCTCTTTCTTCTTCTTCTGCTTCTTCTTCTTCTTCTTTCACTTCCTTTTCTTCTTCTCCTTCCTCTTCATCCACTTGATCATCATATTTTTCAAGTTAATCATCATCATGATCTTCTTCTTCTTCTTCTTCTTCATTTTCTTATTCCTTTTCTTTTTGTTCTTCTTCTTCTTCTTCTTCTTCTTCTCCTTCTTCCTCTTCTTCTTCTACTTCTTATTATTCTTCTTCTTCTTCTTCTTCTTCTTCCACTTCTTCTTTTTCCTCCCCTTCTTTTTCCTTCTTTTTCTTCTTCTTTTCGTTTATCTTCTTCTTATTCCTATTCTTATTCTTCTACTTCAACTTCTTCATCTTCTTCTTCTTCTTCTAGTTCTTCCACTTGTCCTTCTTCTTCTTCTTCTTCTGCTTCTTCTCCTTCTTTTTCTATTTGTTCGTCAGCTTCTTCTTCTTCTTCTTCTTTCATTTCTTCTTCCTCTTCTTCATCATCATCTTCTACTTCTTTTTGTTTTCTTCTTATTCTTCTTCTTCTTCTCTTCTTCTTCTTCTTCTTGTTTTTCTTGTTTTTCTTCTTCCTCTGCTTCTTCATCATCTTCTTCTTCTTCTGCATCTTACTCTTCTTCTATTTCTTCTTCTCCTTGCTCTATATTTTCTTCTTCTTCTTGTTCTGTTTCTTCTTCTATTTCCTATTCCAGTTCATCATTTTCTTCATCATCATTTTCCAATTATTCTTCTTAATCTCTTTCTTTTTCTTTGAACTTGTCTTCTTATATTTCTTCTTCTTCTTCTTCACCTTCTCCTTCTTCTTCAAATTATTATTATTCTTCTTCTTCTTCATCTTCTTCTTCTTCTTCATCATCTTTTTCATCTTCTTCTTATTCTTCCTCATCTTCAACTACTTCTACTTCTTCTTTTTCTTCTTCTTCTTCTTATTCTTCTTCTTCTTCTTCTTCTTCTTGATATTCTTTTCTTTATTATTCTTCTTCTTCATCTTCCTCTTCTTCTTCATCATCTTTTTCATCTTCTTCTTATTCTTCCTCATCTTCAACTACTTCTAATTCTTCTTTTTCGTCTTGTTCTTCTTCTACTCGTTCATCTTCTTCTTCTTCTTCTCCTTATTCTTTTTCTTCTACCTCTTTGTCTTCTTCTTCTTCTTCCTCTGCCTCTTCTTCTTGTTCTTTTAGTTCTTCTCCTTGTTCTTGTTCTTGTTCTTGTTCTTGTTCTTCTTTTGCTTATTGCTCTCCTTTTTCTTCTTCTTCTACTTGTTCATCTTTTTTCCACTTTTCTTTTTCTTCTTTTTCTTCTTATTCTTCTTCTTCTCCTTTTTTGCTTTCTTCTTCTACTTCTTCTTCTTCTTCACCTAGTTCTTGTTCTTCTTCCTATTTTTCTTCTTCCTAATCTTGTTCTTCTTCACTTTCTTCTTCTTCTTCTTCTTCTTTATCTTCTTCTTCTACTTCATCGTCTTCTTTTACTTTCTCTTTTTTTTTTTCTTCTTCTTCTCCTCCTCCTTCTTCTTCTTCTTCATCTACTACTTCTTTATCTTCTTCTTCTTCTTCCTCTTCTTCTTCTTTGTCTTCATTTTCTTTTCTTCTTCTTCTTCTCCTTCTTCTTCTTTTTCATCTTCTTCTTCTTCTTCTTCTTCTTCTTCTTCTTCTGCTCCTCCTTCTACTTCTTTGTCTCCTTTTTCTTCGTTTAACTCTTCTTCTACTTCTTCTTGTTCTTCTTCTTCTTCTTCTTCTTCTTCTTCTTCTTTTTCTTCTTCTTCTTCCTCCTCTCCTTGCTCTTCCTCTTCTTGCCCTTCTTCTTCTTCATCCTCATCCTCTCCTTCTTCTTCTTCTTCTTCGACTTGTTCTTGTACTTCTTCTTCTTCTTCCACTTCCTTTACATCTTCTTCTTCTTCTTAGTCTTCATCAAATTCTTTTTCTTCTTCTTCCTCTTCCTCGTCATATTCTTCTACTAACTTCTTCTTCTTCTTCTTCACGTTCTTCTTCTCCTTCTTCTTTTTCTTCTTCTTCTTTTTCTTCTTCTTCTTCTTCTCCTTCTTCTTCTCCTTCTTCAACTTTTTCTTCTTCTTCTTCTTCTTCTTCTTCTTCTTCTTTTTCTTCTTCATCTCCTTATTCTTCTTCTTTCTCTTCTTCTTCTTCTTCTTCTTTTACTTCTTCCTACTCCTTTTTCTTCATCTTCATCTTCTTCTACTTTTTTTCTTCCACTTCTTCTTCTTCTTCTTCCTCTTCTTGTCCTTCTTCTTCTTCTCCTTTTTCTTCTTCTCCTTCTTCTTCTTCTTCTTCTTCGTCTTCTTCATGTACGTCTTCTTGTACATCTTCATCATTATCTTCTTCTTCTTCTTCCTCTTCCTTTTCTTTTTCTTCATCTTCTTTTTCTTCCTCTTCATCTTCTTCTTCTTCTTTGTATTATTAACCTTCTTCTTCTTCATCTTCTTCATCATCTTCTTCTTCTACAATTTCTTCTTCTACTTCCACTTCTTC
>JAIUJO010000858.1:225000-240000 GCA_023846275.1 Vanilla planifolia
TTTCTTCTTCTTCTTCTTCTTCCTCCTCCACTTCACTTTTAAGTTCCACTTTTTGTCTTTCTTCTTCATTTTCTTCTTGTACTTCTTCTTCTTCGACTTTTTCTTCCTTTTTTTCTACTACTTCGTCTTTTTCTTCTACAACTTCTTCTTCTTCTTCTTCTTCTTCTTCTTCCTCTTCCTTTTCTTGTTCTTCTTCTTCCTCTTCCTCTTCATCTTCTTCTTCTTCTTCTTCATCTTCTTCTCGTTCTTCTTCTTTTTCCTCTTCTTCTTCTTCTTCTTTGCCATCTTCTACAGCTTCTTCTTCTTCCTCTTCTTCTACTTCCACTTCTTCTTCTTCTTACTCTTCTTCTTTTTTTTCTTCTTCTTTTTTGTCATGATCATCTTCTTCTTCATCTTATTCTTCTTCTTCTTCATGTTCCTCTTCTTCTTCTTCTTCTTCCTCCTCTTCTTCTTGTTCTTCTTCTTATAATTATTATTATCATTTTGGTTATTATTATTCTTATTATAAGTAGTAGTATTCTTCTCATTCATCTTCTTTTTAATCATCTACTTTAGCTTCTTCTTCTTCTTCTTCTTCTTCTCCTTCTTCCTCTTCTTCTTCTTCTTCTTCTTCTTCTTCTTATTCCTCTTTGTTTTGGTCATCAGCTTCTTCATCTCCTTCGTCAACTTCTTATTCTTTTTCTTCTTCTTCCCCTTCTTCTACTTCTTCTTCTTCTTCATCATCTTCACCTTCTTTTTGTTCTTTTACTTCTACTTCTTCTTCTCCTTCTTCTTCTTCTTCTTTTACTTCTACTTCTCCTTCTACTTCTTCTTCTTCTTCTTCTTCTTCTTTTTGTTCCTCCAATTCTTCTTCTTCTTATTCTTCTTCTTCTTCCTCTTCTTTTTCTTCTTCTTCTTCTCCTCCTCCCCATCCTCATTCTTCCTCTTCTTCTTCTTCATCTTCTTCTTCTTCATCTTGTTCTTCTTCTTCATCTTCTTCAACTTCATCTTCTTCATCTTGTTCTTTTTTTTCATCTCCTTCTTCTTCTACTTCTTCTTCCTTTTCCTCTTCTCCCTATTCTTCCCCTTCCCCTTCTTCTTCTTCTTCCTCTTTTCCTTCATCTTCCTCTTCTTGTCCTTCTTCTTCTCATTCTTATTCTTGTTCTTCTTCTTCTTCTTCTTCTCCTCCTCCTCCTCCTCCTCCTCCTTCATCTCCTTCTTATTCTTGTTCTTCTTCTTCTTCTTCTTCTTCTCCTCCTTCATCTTCTCCTTCTTGTTCTTCTTCATCTTCTTCTAGTACTTCTTCTTCTTCTTCCTCCTCTTCCATTTCTTCTTCTTCTTCTTCTTCCACTTCATCATCATCATCATCTTCTTCTTAGTCTTCTTCTTCTTCTTCTTCTTCTTCATCCTCTACTTCTTCTTCCTCCTCTTCTTCTACTTGCACTTCTTCTTCTTTTTCTTCTTTTTCTTTTTCTTTTTCTACTTCTTCTTCTTCTTCTAGTTCTTCTTCTTCTTCATCTACTTCTTCTTCTTCTTCCTCTCTGTCTTCTTCTTCTTCTTCTTCTTCTTCTTCCTCCTCCTCCTCATCCTCTTCTTCTTCTTCTACCACTTGTTCTTCTCCTTCTTTTCATTCATCAAATTCTTCTTCTTCTTCATATTCTTCATCTTCTACTTCTTCTTCTTCTTCTTCTTCTTTTTCTTCCTCTTATTCTTCTTCTTGTTTTTCTACTTCTTCTCCATCTTCTTCTCATTCTTCTACTTTTCATCTTCTCCTTCTTCTTCTTCTTCTTCTTCTTCTTCTTCTTCTTCCCCTTCCTTTTCTTTGACTTTTTCTTCATCTTCTTTTTCTATTTCTTCTTCTTCTTCTACTTCTTCTTCTTCTACTTCTCCTTCTTCTTCAGCTTCTTCTTCATATTCTTCCTCTTCTTCCTCCTTTTCTACTTCCACTTCTTCTTCTTCTTCTTCTTCTTCTTCTTCTAACTCTTATTCTTCTTAATTATTTTCTTTTTCTTCTTTTTTCTTCCTCTTCTTCTTCTTCTTCCTCTTCTTCTTCTTCTTCTCTTTTGTTAATATTATCCTTGTTCTTATTATTATTATTCTTCTTCTTTTTTGCCTTCTTCTTCTTCTCCTTTTTCTTCACCTACTTCTACTCTTTCTTCTTCTTCTTCTTCTTCTTCTTCTACTACTTATTCTCCTTCTTCTTCTTCTTATTCTTCTTCTCCTTCTTCGTTTACTTCTTCTTCTTCTTCTTCTTCTTCTTCTCCATATCCTCCTTCTTGTTCTTCTTCTATTTCTTCGTTTTCTCCTCCTTCTTCTTCATCTTCATCTTCTTCTACTTATTATTCTTATAATTTTTATTATTTTTATTATTATTACTATTATTACAGTTAGTCTTTTCCTTCTTCTTTTTCTTCTTCTTCTTCTACTACTTCTTCTTCTTCTTCTTCTTCTACTTTTTTCTTCTCCTTCGCCTTCTTCTTCTTCGTCGTGTTGTTCTTCCTCTTGTTCTCGTCCTTCTTCTTCTTCATCTTCTTCTTCTTTTTCTAGTTCTTTTTCCACTTCTTCTTAGTCATCGTCATCTTCTTCTTCTTTTTCTTTTTCTTGTTCTTCATCTTCATCATCTTCTTCTTCCTCTTCTTCCTCTTTTACTTCTTTATCTTCTTCTTCTTCTTCTCCATCTTCTTCTTCTTCCACTTCTTCTTCAACGTCGCATTCTTTTTCTTCATGTTCATCTACTTCTACTTCTTCTTTTTCCTCTTCTACCTCTTCTTCCACTTCTTCTTCTTCTCCTTCTTCTTGCTCTGCAACTTTAACTTCTCTTCTTTTACTTCTTCTTCCTTTTCGTCTTCTTCTTCTTCCTCTTCCTTTTCTTTTTCTTCTTCTTCTTCCACTTAATCATCTTCTTCTTCTTCTTTTTCTTCTTCATATTCTTATTCTTCTCCATCTTCTTCATCATTATATTCTTCTTCTTCTTCTTTTTCTTCTTCTTCATCATCATCATCATCTTCTTCTTCTTCTCCATCTTCCTCTTCTTCTTCTTTCTCTTGTTCTTGTTGTTGTTCTTCTTCTTCTTCTTCTTCTTAATCTTCTCCTTCTTCCTCTTCTTCTTCTGCTTCATCATCTTCTTCTTCTACTTCTTCGTTTTCTTCTTCTTCTTCTTCTTCTTCTTCTTCTTCATCATCTCCTTCCTCTTCTTTTTCTTCTCCTTCTTCCTTTTTTTCTTTTTCTTGTTCTTGTTCTTCTTCTTCTTCTCCTTCTTATTCCAATTCTTCTACATCTTGTTCTTTTTCTTCATCATCTTCTCGTTCTACTTCTTCTTTTTCCTGTTCTTCCTCTTCCTCTTCCTCTTCTTATTCTTCTTCTTCCTCTACTACTTTAACTTTCTCTCCTGGTGCTTCTTCTTCTTTTTCTTTGTCTTCTTCTTCCTCTTCCTTTTCTTTTTATTCTTCGTTCGCTTCCACTTAGTCATCCTCTTCTTCTTCATCTTCTTCTTCTACTTCTTTTTGTTATTCTTATTCTTCTTCATCTTATTCATCATTATATTCTTCTTCCTCTTTTTCTTCTTCTTCATCACCTTCTTCTTCTTCATCATCATCTTCTTCTTCTTCTTCTTCTTCTTCTTCTTCTTCCTCTTCTTCTTCTTCTCTTCATCATTTTCTTCTTCTTCTTCTTCTACTTCCTCTTATTGTTGGTATTCTTCTTCTTCTTCTTGTTAATCTTCTCCTTCTTCTTCTTCTTAATCTTCTCATTCTTCTTCTTCTTCTTCTACTTCATCTTCTTCATCTTCTACTTCTTTTTCTTCTTCTTCTTCTTCCTTTTCTTCCTCTTCTTCTTTCTCTTCCTCTTGTTTTTCTTCTTCTCCTCCTCCTTCTTCTTCTTCCTCTTCTTCTTCTTTTTCTTCTTCTTCTTTATTTTCTTCTTTTTCATCTTCTTCTTCTTCTTCTTCCTCTTTCTCTTGTTCTTCTTCTTCTCATTCTCATTCTTGTTCTTGTTGTTCTTCTTCTTCTCTTCTTCTTCTTCTTCATCATCATCTTCTTCATATCCTTCTTACTCTTCTTCTTCTTCATCTGCTTCTTCTTCCTCTAGTTCTTCTTCTTCTTCTTCTTCTTATTGTTCCTGTTCTTCTTCTTCTTCTTCTTCTTCTTCTTCTTCTCCTTCTATTTCTTCTTCTTCTTCTTCTTCTTCTTCTTCTTCTTCTCTTCTTCTTCTTCTTAATCCTTTTCTTCTCTCTTCTTCTTCTTCTTCTTCTTCTCCTTCTTCTTCTTCTTCTTCTTCTTCTTAATCTTCTTCTTCTTCTTAATCTTCTTTTTCTTCTTCTTCTCCTCCTCCTTCCTTTTCTTCTTCTACTTGTTCATTTTCTACTTGTTCTTCTTCTCCTTCTTCTTCTACTTCTTCTCTCTCTTCTTCTTCTTCCTTTTCTTCTTATTCTTGTTCTTCTTTTTCTTGTTCTTTCTATTCTTCTTCCACTTTGTCTTCATCTCCTTTTTTTCTTCATCTTCTACTTCTTCTACTGCTTCTTTTTCTTCCTCTTGTTCTTCTTTTCTTCTTCCTCTTCTCTTTTAACTTCCTCTTTTTGTCATTTTTATTCTTCTTCTTCTTCTTCTTCTTCCTCTTCTCCTCCTTCTTCTTCTTCTTCATCTTCTACTTGTACTTCTTCTTCTTCTTCTTTTTTCCTCTTCCTTTTCTTTTTTTTCTTCTTCTTCTCCTTCCTCTTTAGCTTCTTCATCTTCTTCCTCCTCATGTTCTTCTTCTTCTTTTTCTTCTTCTTCTTCATCTTCTTTTTCTTCTTATTTGTCTTCTTCCTCTACTTCTTCTTCTTCTTCTCCTCATTCTTCTACTTCTTCTTCTTCTTCTTTTTCTTCTTATTCTTCTTCTTCCTCTACTTCTTCGTATTCCTCTTCTTCTTCTTCTTCTTCTTTTTCATCTTCTTCTTCCATTTCTACTTCTTCTTCCACTTCTTTTTCTTCTTCCTCTTCTCCACCTTCTTCTTCTTCTTCTATTATTTCTTCTTCTTCTTCTGTTTCTTCTTCTTTCTACAACACCTTCTTCTTCTTTTTCTTTTCATTCTTATTCTTCTTCTTCTTCTTCTTCTTTTTCTTCTTCTTCCTCCTCCTCTTCCTTTTCTTCTCCCTCTTCTTCTTGCTCTTCTTTTTCTTCTTCTTCTACTTCTTCTTCTTCTTCTTCTTATACTTCTTCTTGTTCTTCCTCTTCTTCTTTTCTTTTTTCTTCCTCATCTTCTTCAACTTCCTCTTCTTTTCCTTCTTCTCCTTCTTTTTGTTCCCATTTAACTTCATCTTTTTCTTCTTCATCTTCTTCTTCTTCATGTACTTGTTGTTCTTCTTCCTTCTTCCTCTTATTCTTCCTCTTCAACTTCTTCTTCTTCTTCTTTTTTTCTTTTTCTTCTCCTTCTCCTTCTAATTCTTCTTTTTGTTCTTCTTCATCTTCTTCTTCTTCATATTCTTATTCTTCTTCTTCTTTTTCTTCTTCTTCTTCTTCTTCTTCTTTTTCTCTTCTTCCACTTCTTTTCTTCCTCTTCTTCTTCTTGTTCTTTTTCTTCTTTTTCTCTACTTCTTCATTTTCTTCTCCTCCTCCATTTTCTTCTTTTTCTTCATCTTCATCATCATTTTCTTCTTCTTCTTCTTCTTATTGTTCTTTTATTTCTCTCCATTTTCTTATAATTAATATTTTTATAATTGTTATTATTATTAAATTTATTAGTATTATTATTATTATTATTACTATTATTATTTTATTATTGTTGTTATTCTTCTTCTTCTTCTTCTTCTTCTTCCTTTTCTTCTTCCTCTTCTTCTTCTTCTTCTTCTTCTTCTTCTTCCTCTTCTTCTTCTCCTACTTCTTCTCGTTCTTAAACTTCTTCATCAACTTCTTCTTGTACTTCTTCTCTTCATCTTCTTCAACTTCTTCCTCTTCCTTTTCTTCTTCTTCTTCCTCTTCTTCTTCTCTATCTCTTCATATTCTTCTTTTTTTTCTTTCTTCTTCATCATCTCTTCTTCTTCTCCATCTTCTTCTTCTTCTTCTTCTTCTTCCTCATCTCCTTCATCTCTTCTTCTTCTTCTCCTTCTTCTTCTCCTTCTTCTTCTCTTCTTATCATTTTTCTTCTTCTTCTAATTGTTCTTCTCCTTCTTCTTCATCTTCTTATTCTTCTTCTACATCATTATCTTCTTCTTCTACTTATTGTTATTATTATTATTATTATAATTTTTATTATTAATATTGTTATTATTTTTCTACTTCTTCTTTTTCTTCTTCTTCTTCTTCTTCTTTCTGTTCTTCTTATTCATCTTCTTCTTCTACTTGTATTCATTCTTCTTCATCTACTCCTACGACTTCTTCTTCCTCCTCTATTTCATCTTCATCATCATCATCTTTTTCTTCTTCTTCTTCACCTTCTTCTATTTCTACATCTTGTCCATCTTCTTCTTCTACTTCATCGTGTTCTTCTTCTTCTTCTTCTTCTTCTTCTTCTTCCTCTTGTCCTTATACTTCTTTCTTTTCTTCTTCTTCTTACTCCTTCCTCTTCTCTTCTTCTTCTTCCTCTTCTACTTCAACTTCCTCTTCTTGTCCTTCTTCTTCTCCTCCTTCTCTTCTTCTTCTTTCTTTTCTTCTACTTTTCTTCTCCTTCTTATTCTTCTTCTTCTTCATTTTCTTCTGGTACTTCTTCTTGTTCTTCTTCTTCCTCTTCCTTTTCTTCTTCTTTTTCTTCATCTTCCTCTCTTCTTCTTCTTCTTCCTCTTCTCCTCAACTTCCCTTCTTGTCCTTCTTCTCTTCCTCTTTTTCTTCTTCTCCTCCTTCTTGTCCCACTTCTACTTCTTCATCTTCTTCTTGTACTTCTTCTTCTTCTTCTTTTACGTCTTCTTCTTTTTCTTCATATTCTTATAAACTTTTGCTTCTTCTTCTTCTTCTTCTTCATCTTCTTCTTCTTCTTCTTCTTCAACATTTTCTCTTCTTCTTATTATTATTATGTTTCTCCTTCTTCCTTTCTTCTTCTTCTTCTTCGCCATCTTCTTATTCGTCACCTTCTTTTTATTCGTCTTCTTCTTCTTCTTCGTCTTCTTCCTCTTCCTCTTCTTCTTCTTCTTCCTCTTCTCAATAACTTCCTCTTCTGGTCCTTCTCCTTCTACTTCATCTTCTTCTCCCTCGTTTCTTCTTGTCCTTCTTCTTGTTCTTCTTCTTCATGTTCTTCTTGTACTTCTTCTTAATCTTCTTCTTCTTCTTCTTCTTCTTCTTCTTCTTATTTCTTCACTTTCTTATAAACTTCTTTCTCTTCTTCTTCTTCTTTCTTTTTCCTCTTCTTCTTCATCTTCTGCTTGTTCTTCTTTTTCTTCTTCTTCTTCCTCTTGTTCTTCTTTTCTTCTTCTTTTTCTTCATCTTCTTTTTCTACTTCTTCTTCTTCTTCTTCTTTCTATTCTTCTTCTTCTTCTTCTTCTTCTTCTTCTTCTTCTTCTTCTTCCTCATCTCCTTCAACTTCCTCTTGATGAGACATCATGTTCGAGAAGGACTTTCGACGACCAAGGACCAGGTCTTATACAAAAAAACAAGGCCAAAATCTAAATTCCTGCTGCCGAAAGCCGCCTCCCCGCCGCAACCCTCCGCCGTCGCCGCGCCTCCAGCCATCCGGATGACCCGCGCCGACCCACGCCAGCCCGCGCCGACCCCACGCCAGACTCACGAAACTGTGACCCGCGCCGACCCACCGCCAGCCCGCGCCGAGTAACGCCAGCCCGCGCCGACCCACGCCAGACCGCGAACTGTGACCCGCGCCGACCCACACCAGACTCACGAACTGTGACCCGCGCCGACCCACGCCAGCCCGCGCCGAGTAACGCCAGCCCGCGCCGAGTAACGCCAGCCGCGCCGACCCACGCCAGCCCGCGCCGAGTAACGCCAGCCCGCGCCGACCGCACCGCCGCCGAAACGTCGCCGCGCCTCCAACCATCCGAATTAGGGATAAATACATGAATTTTCATTAATTTTCTCAGAATTTTTAAGAGTCTATTTTTAGGTGCCTTTTTAATTTACCCATGTGTCCTTTAGTATTCCATATTATGAGTCAAATGTCTTTTGTACCTTTTGGATTCCTATATAAGGGAAGTCCTCTTCTATTGTAAGGATATACGTTAATGAAAACTTTTTGAGTGTTCTTTGCTTCCATTCTGAGTTCGTGAGTGCTCTGAGTGTCTTTGGCGTGCTGACTCGTCAAAGCTCTGATACTGGGAGGAGGGACGCGAGGTCCAAGTGGTGAGACGCCACTCCAGTCTATCATCTTCCTTCACCGCTCAACCATCTTCAAGTTGAAGTTTTCGTTTTCCTCGTCTTCCTTTTTTACAAGTAATTTCCAATTCCTAGATTATTAATTTGTCGTCAATAGATTTTCATTCTGCGAAGTGCAACTTCTATTATAAATTATATTTAAGTTTCAACTGGTACTTAACCAATCTAAGTACTCCCCATTTCTGAGTGTTTGAAAGTGTGTAGCCGTAATCGATTTAGCGACTTCTTAACCGCTATCGATCCTAGTTTAGTTAGGCTTCATTGGTTGGTGCCCCTTTGCGTTCAACCCTCTTCGTATCTAGGATGTGTGTCCCTTAGGGAGACGACCCTGCTCTTTGTTGTGCATCAGACACGAATTTTCTAACTAAGCAAATTTCTTCAATCCTACATCACATTTGGTATCAGAGAAACGGTTATTCGGTTACTTTGTGAGCTGCACACACCCACTTTACGAAAACGTTTATGAGAACTAGATCTGGTAGGGAATATACAATGGATAATCAATTTGAACAACTCATGGAACAGATGCAACAAATGCAATTAGCTATACAGGAGCTATCAACTCAAACAAATGCAAGATTCAATCAATTAGAAAGAAATCAAGTGGAACCAGAAATTACTGAAGAAGAAATACAACCCCCTAGACTTACAGTCACACCGACACCACAACGTAGAATGGAACCAGAGATAATAGAAGAAGGAAGCGACTATCAATCAACAATAAGACACAGAAACCGGACCGAAAATGACAATGACCAATTACTCAGATCAATCAAATTCGAAATTCCTAGTTTTGAAGGTTCCCTTAACCCTAAAGAATATTTAGAATGGGAAGCCGCTATAGACAAATATTTTCAATGGTTTAGACTTACTGAAGATAGAAAGGTATTATTTGCTAAAATGAAATTATCTAAGCAAGCACGACTCTATATGGAAGCTGTAGATAATGATAACTTTCAAAGAAACTCGCCGCCAATTGAAACTTGGAATGAACTTAAAAGAGCCCTTAGGCAGAAATATGTTCCAAGAACTTATAAAAATCAATTGTTGGACCAATGGCAACGTCACACACAAGGAGGAAAATCAATAAATGAATATATTGCCAAATTCGATGAATATCATCTCAGATGTGGAATAGATGAAGACCCATCTATGACTCTTTCCCGATTTCGTGCTGGACTTAGGGAAGACCTACAAAGAGAACTCTTAATTCGTGGCGTAGAATCCCTACCCGAAGCCTATAGAATAACTAGCGAAATAGAGCGCTTACAAAAGACCTATCCTAAAAAGAAGTTTGAACCCAAACCTATACCTAAATACTCTAATAATGGATCATCTACTAGCCGAACCCAGCCTACTACCGCCATAAAACCCAATCCAACCACCACAAAACCTAAAGAAATAACTTGTTATAAATGTAATGGAAAAGGACATGTAGCAGCCCAATGTCCCACCAGGATAAACTACTTAGAAGAAGGTGAAAGTGAGGAACCTGAAATAGACACCAAGGAGATAACAGAATACAACCCAGATAGTGACCTTGCTAATGAATATTATGAAGATGAAGAAGACAACCCATGGGAAGAAACTCTAGCTGTAGTTAGATGCACCCTTACTCAACCAAAAATTAGTGAAGACTGGAGAAGAACTGCAATCTTTCATACTTTCATTAAAATAGGAGAAAAGGTTTGCAAAGTAGTAATCGATAGTGGGAGCAGTATTAATGCCATTTCTACAGATTCGGTGACCAAACTTGGCCTAATTACGACCCCACACCCCCACCCTTACACTGTCTCATGGATTAATGAGACATCTATTCCAGTTAAAGTACAATGTATAGTTCCTTTAGCATTTGGACAATATTCAGAAGATATAGTTTGTGACATAGTCCCAATGCAAGTAGGAAGCATCATATTAGGGAGACCATGGCTTTACGACCACGATGCTTTATTAACAGGGAAATCCCATACATGCATCTTTACGCATAATGGACAAAAGATTAAACTATATCCATCCCCTCCCAAGGATAAAATTCAACCTATCAAGAAGACAAATCAAATTAAGAATAACAAAATTCATATCATATCTAAAGGAGAAGCCATGCGTGAATTCACTGATGGATTAGTAATATGGGCATTAGCAGTTAAAAAAGTACAAACTAAGATACCTGACATAGTCATCCCACCTGAGATCGAATCTACCATAAATGAATTTAGTGATATATTCTTAGAAGAACCAAACAGTTTGCCCCCACTTAGAGATATACAACATTGTATTGATCTTGTCCCTGGAGCTAGCTTACCAAACTTGCCTCACTATAGAATGAGTCCCACTGAACACGAAGAGTTAAGTCGACAAGTTAAGGAATTAATGGAGAAGGGATTTATTCAAGAAAGTCTAAGCCCTTGCGCCGTCCCAGCATTATTAACCCCTAAAAAAGACGGTACGTGGAGAATGTGTATCGATAGCAGGGCTATTAACAAAATTACTATAAAATATAGGTTTCCCATCCCTAGACTTGATGACCTCTTAGATCAAATGAATGGGGCAAAGATTTTCTCAAAGATTGATTTAAAAAGTGGATATCACCAGATTAGGATTCGCCCTGGGGATGAATGGAAAACGGCATTCAAAACTCAAAATGGACTTTACGAATGGCTAGTGATGCCTTTTGGCCTTTCCAATGCACCTAGCACTTTTATGAGAGTTATGACTCAGATTCTTAGGCCTTTCTTAGGACAATTTGCAGTGGTATATTTTGATGATATATTGATTTTTAGTAAAAATATAGAAGCCCATTTGGATCATCTTAAGAAAGTTTGTTTGGTGCTTCGAGAGAACAAGTTATATGTGAACTTAAAAAAATGTGCATTTATGACACGCAGTGTCAATTTCTTAGGATTCATAATTTCTGATGTTGGAGTATCGGCCGATCCTGAAAAAATCAATGCAATAATAAACTGGCCTATACCCAAAAGTGTTCACGATGTTAGAAGTTTTCATGGTTTAACAACATTTTACAGGAGATTTATAAAAGGATTTAGCACACTCACAGCTCCGATCACGGATTGTATTAGAAAGGGCGGATTTGATTGGACTGATAAAGCTAACGACGCCTTTGATAAAATTAAAACCTGTATGACCCAAGCCCCAGTTTTGAGACTCCCAGATTTTAATCTAGTATTCGAGGTTTCTTGTGATGCTTCAGGAGTTGGAATTGGAGGTGTATTAAATCAAGAAGGGCGACCTATTGCATACTTTAGTGAGAAATTAAATGAGGCAAAGCGAAAATACTCAGTATACGATAAAGAATTTTATGCTATAGTTCAGACTTTAAGACATTGGAGACATTATCTTTTACCTAAAGAATTTGTTTTAAATTCTGATCACGAAGCCCTCAAGTATTTAAATTCTCAAAGGAAACTTAAACCTCAGCATGCTAAGTGGGTTGAGTTTATTCAAAGTTACACATTTGTGCTGAAGCATAAACCTGGTTTAGAAAATAAGGTAGCTGATGCGTTAAGTAGAAAAATAAATCTTTTAACTACCTTATCTGTTTCAATCATTGGATTCGATGTTTTACCATCTTTATATTCAACATGTGAGGACTTTAAAGATATTTATTCTAAACTTTTAGAGAAACCATCTATGGTAATAAACGATTATATGATAAAAGAAGGTTATCTATTTTATAATCAGAAATTATGCATTCCAAAAACCTCATTAAGAGATTTTCTTATTTGGGAAATACATGCGGGAGGTTTAGCTGGCCACTTTGGAAGAGATAAGACTATATCAGCCGTAGAATATAAGTTTTATTGGCCTGGATTAAAACGACAAGTGGTTAGAATAGTGGCAGGCTGTAGGAACTGTTTAGTCTCCAAACTTAGGAAACAAAATACTGGACTATATATGCCTTTACCCGTCCCATCGAGACCTTGGGAAGACATTTCTATGGATTTCGTGCTAGGATTACCTAAGACAACAAGACGATTTGATTCAATCTTTGTAGTCGTCGATAGATTTACTAAGATGGCTAGGTTTGTTCCATGTTATAAGACCTCAGATGCATCTCATATTTCTAGACTTTTCTTTGACGAAATTGTCAAAATACATGGAGTACCTAAGACCATAGTATCTGATAGAGATGTTAGGTTCACATCACATTTTTGGAGAACTTTATGGCAATCATTAGGAACAAAACTGAAATTCTCCACAGCTTATCATCCACAAACTGATGGCCAGACTGAAGTTGTCAACCGAAGTTTAGGAAACTTATTAAGAAGCTTAGTTGGTGATAATGTTAAAAATTGGGACTTACTTTTACCAAGAATAGAATATGCTTATAATAGCTCAGTCAATAGGACAATTGGAATAAGCCCGTTCGAAGCCTATAACGGTTATAAGCCCCATAGTCCTATAGACTTAATTCCTTTACCTACACATACTCGTTCATCAGAATCAGCCATAGAATTTGCCGAACATATAAGGAATATTCATAAAAGTATAAAAGAAAAAATTAGTCTAAGCAATGAAACATATAAAAAATTGGCTGATGCACATAGAAAGAACAAGGAGTTTTCTGTGGGAGATTTTGTCATGATACGTGTGAGGCCTGAGAGGTTTCCTCCGGGAACATTAAGAAAGTTGCATGCAAAGGGCATTGGACCTTTTAGAATCATAACTAAAATTAGCCCGAACGCGTATACTTTAGAGTTGCCAGACGATTATGGAGTTAGCAACACTTTCAATATCTCAGACTTGGTGGCTTACAAGGAGCCAGTTGAAATACCTAGTGAGCCGTTTGAGCCTGAATCTCCTCCCCTTGTGAGTGAACCCCTACCCGAGTGTCCACAGGCCTGTTTTAAGAAAGCTAGTGAGCAGATTGAAAAAATTATTGATGATAAAATTACTAACACTAGGAATAAACAATATCGGAAATATCTTGTACATTGGAAAGACAGGTTAAACGAAGATGACACTTGGATATCTCGAGAGGAGCTTCATCGTTTGAACCCTGGAGCACTTGAAGACTACGAGAGGGCCAGAGATTATTCATCAAAGCTGAGTTTTTCCCACCCCAAGGGAAATGATGAGGACATCATGTTCGAGAAGGACTTTCGACGACCAAGGACCAGGTCTTATACAAAAAAACAAGGCCAAAATCTAAATTCCTGCTGCCGAAAGCCGCCTCCGCCGCAACCTCCGCCGTCGCCGCGCCTCCAGCCATCCGGATGACCCGCGCCGACCCACGCCAGCCCGCGCCGACCCACGCCAGACTCACGAACTGTGACCCGCGCCGACCCACGCCAGCCCGCGCCGAGTAACGCCAGCCCGCGCCGACCCACGCCAGACCGCGAACTGTGACCCGCGCCGACCCACACCAGACTCACGAACTGTGACCCGCGCCGACCCACGCCAGCCCGCGCCGAGTAACGCCAGCCCGCGCCGAGTAACGCCAGCCGCGCCGACCCACGCCAGCCCGCGCCGGAGTAACGCCAGCCCGCGCCGACCGCACCGCCGCCGAAACGTCGCCGCGCCTCCAACCATCCGAAATTAGGGATAAATACATGAATTTTCATTAATTTTCTCAGAATTTTAAGAGTCTATTTTTAGGTGCCTTTTTAATTTACCCATGTGTCCCTTTAGTATTCCCATATTATGAGTCAAATGTCTTTTGTACCCTTTTGGATTCCTATATAAGGGGAAGTCCTCTTCTATTGTAAGGATATACAGTTAATGAAAACTTTTTGAGTGTTCTTTGCTTCCATTCTGAGTTCGTGAGTGCTCTGAGTGTCTTTGGCGTGCTGACTCGTCAAAGCTCTGATACTGGGAGGAGGGACGCGAGGTCCAAGTGGTGAGACGCCACTCCAGTCTATCATCTTCCTTCACCGCTCAACCATCTTCAAGTTGAAGTTTTCGTTTTCCTCGTCTTCCTTTTTTTACAAGTAATTTCCAATTCCTAGATTATTAATTTGTCGTCAATAGATTTTCATTCTGCGAAGTGCAACTTCTATTATAAATTATATTTAAGTTTCAACTGGTACTTAACCAATCTAAGTACTCCCCATTTCTGAGTGTTTGAAAGTGTGTAGCCGTAATCGATTTAGCGACTTCTTAACCGCTATCGATCCTAGTTTAGTTAGGCTTCATTGGTTGGTGCCCCTTTGCGTTCAACCCTCTTCGTATCTAGGATGTGTGTCCCTTAGGGAGACGACCCTGCTCTTTGTTGTGCATCAGACACGAATTTTCTAACTAAGCAAATTTCTTCAATCCTACATCACCTCTTCTATTCCTTCTTCTTCTTCTTCTTCTTCTTCTTCTTATTCTTCTTCTTCTTCTTCTTCCTGTACTTCTTCTTCTCCTTCTTCTTCTTCTTCCTTTTCTTCTTGAACTAGTTCTTCGTCTTCTTCTTCTTCTTCCTCTTCCTTTTCTTCTTCTTCTTCTTCTTCTTCTTCTTTCTATTCAGCGTCATTACCTTCTTCTTCTTTTTCATCATATTCCTATTCTTCTTCTTCTGCATTTCTTCTCTTCTTCTTTTTCTTCTTCTTCTCCTACCTCTTCTTCTTCTTCTTCTTCTTCTTCTTCTTCCTCTTCTTCTTCTTCAACATCACCTTCTACTTGTTTTACTTGTTCTTCTTCTTCTTCCTCCTCCTCTTATTCTTCTTCTTCATCTTCTTCTTCTCCTTTTTTCCTTCTTCTTCTTCAACTTCATCATCATCTTCTTCT
>JAIUJO010000858.1:242500-255000 GCA_023846275.1 Vanilla planifolia
TCTTCTTCTTCTTCTTCTTTTTCTTCCTCTCTTCTTCTTCTTCCTCCTCTTCTACTTCTTCTTCTTCTTCTTCTTCTCCTTCTCCTTCTTCTCCTTCTTCTGCTACTTCTTCTTATTCTTCTTCTTGTCCTTTTTCTCCTTCTCCTTCTCCTTCTCCTCCTTCTTCTTCTTCACCTTCTTATTTTTCTAGATCTAATTTCTTCTTCTTCTTCAAGTTTCACTTGTTCTTCTTCTTCTTACTCTTCCTCTTCTTTTTCTTCTTCGTCTTCTTCTTCTCCTTCTTCTTTTTCTTCTTCTTCTTCCTCCTCTTTTTCTTCTTCTTCTTCTCCTTCTTTTTCTTCTTCTCTTTCTTCTTCCACTTCTTCTTCATCTTATTCTTTTTCTTTATCTTTTTCTTCTTCCTTACTTCCTCTTCGTCTTCTTCTTCTTCCTCTCCTTGTTCTTTTTTTTCTTCTTCCTTTTCTCCTTCAACAACCTCTTCTTCTCCTTCATCTTCTTCTTCTTCTTCATCTTCTTGTTCTTCTACTTGTTCTTCTTCTTCTTCTTATTCTTCTTCTTCTTCTTATTCTTTTTCTTCTGCTTCTTCTTCTTTGTCGCCTTCCTTTTCTTCATCTTCTTATTCTTTCCTTCTTCCTCTTGCTCTTATTCTTCATCTGCTTCTTCCTCTCCTTCAACATCATCTTCTTGTCCTTCTTCTTCTTCTTCTTCTTCTACTTCTACCAATTCTTCATCTTCTTCTACTTCTTCTTCTTCATCTTTTTCTCCTTCTGCTTCTTTCTCTTCTACTTCTGAAGTGTTTCGTGCTAAGGAAATCCCACAAGAGAGGGGGGGGGGGGGGTGAATTGTGTATTTAAAATTTTATAAATTTTGAAATTAAACTTAAAAACCTTTAAGCAAGAGTAAAGAGAGTTGAACACAAAATTTTTAAGTGGTTCGGCTCAATACCGAGTCTACGTGCACCCCCAACCGGTGTTGGGAAAATCCACTAAATGCACTTATTACAAGTGAGGTTTTTCGTACAGTTCACCTCAAATCTACTTGGGATTTTTACTAAGGCTAATCCCAAACCTACTTGAGTTTTTACCGGGCTTAACTCAAACCTGGGGCTTTAGCACACTGCCAGGATGCCCTTGCCCCAAAACGAAAAATACAACGATTGGCAAAAAAAAACTTAGAGAAATAGGAGAAAAGAGGAGGCACACACAATCGACAAATTAGAGGGATAGAAATTGAGAAATAATTGAAAAACCTCTAATTCCAATAGCCTTCTTACCGCTTTGCTTTTCGAGCTTGGATGCACCATTTTTGCTTGAGTGCTCGAATTTTGAGATCTAAAATCTTTGGAAAATTTAGCAAAGGTTAAACTGAAAAATATATCAATTTCCCCTATTTATAGAGCTCAAATTTGAGCTCTAAAAACACCCCCAACGGCTCCAAAAATTAATTAGCCGTTTGGGCAACGGACGGAAAGCAGCCACCGTCCGATCCAGGCCTAGAAACGAACAGCACAGATTGATTTATGCATTTTTACCGTTCGTGCTTAATCCAGAGCGTTGGATCCGGGTGCATAATCGAACGGCACAGATTAAATCTCGCGATTACCGTTTACGCGATTTAATCTCGTGCGTAGGATCCGGGCGCAAAGATGAACGATACAGATTTTACCTTATGGGATGAATCCTGTGCGTTGGATCCGGGCAGGATTGATTTGAGCCATTGGATCCCGCGAAGGCTGAAACTGGGATTTTTAGTCCCAACATTGCGTATGCGGAAGTGTTGGAGTGCTATATAAGAAATCCACCCTGTTTAAATTGCGAGCCTCTTTGGGGTTGGCTCCCCCCTTCCTTGACCAGGACTTGATCACCTGGTTCGGGTTGACTTAGCCAAGCATTGTTTATTGACTGTTGACCGCGCCGCAGTTTGACCTAGCCGAGCTCCTCTCGACGGGCTTTGGGCGAAGCTTGGCACGGCCTTCTCGAGTCAACCAAATTTTTATTTTTAAATTAAATTTTTAATTTCTAAAAGACCTGGACGGGCTGTTTTCGCACCGGGTCGAGCCGCCCATTGCTACAGTGCATTTTCCGAGACTTCAGCTTTTTTAGGGTATTTTTGACAAATTTTTGTGCCAAAAATTTTAATATAAGTGTATAAAGATAATTTTATGTTCTTATAGTATTATAACTTATTTAAATAGTTATGAAAAGAAATTCATGAAAAACAATTCCAAAGCAATATTAAAAAATCAAATACCAATGTCTATACATTTTATCAAATATGCTTGGCCCAAAAATCAAAATTCAGCATTAAATAAATTTATAATATTTTTGAATGTTAATACTACTAGTGTGCCTCATAATCTCAAAGTTTGGATATTTCAAATTCAAGAGAAATAAAACGAAATTCAATTATAAAAAATCTTGTGCATGTCTCAAATTTCCTTGAAGTATGCCATGACCTCAAGGCCCTTAGAGACCATTATTTTAGACATCTAAAATACATGGCTTGATTTAATTAATTAGTAACAATTTTACTTAAAATTAAGCTCAAATAAAATATACGCATTTATGCTTTAGTCATCAAACACTAGGGTGTAACAATCTCCCCCTTTTGATGATGGCAAGACATAAATGTTTTAAATAAAAATAAGTGTTTCAAATACAATTCCTAGGGAGAAAAAATATGCTCTCCCTATCTTGATGCATATTTTGATGCTCCTCCTCATTTTTAACTATTCTCCCCCTTTGACACCATCAAAAAAGGGAGTGAACCCTAAGCAATGTCTAAAATTCCTAATTGTTCTCTCAATGTTTGAAATTGCTCTGATGGTAAGGGTTTAGTAAAATTGTCACCCAATTCAAGCTTAGTAGGAACATACTCTAATTCTACTAATCCTTTGGCCACTTGGTCTCTAATAAAGTGATATCTAACATCTATGTGTTTAGTCCTAGAATGATGAACTTGATTCTTAGCTAATACTAATGCACTAATATTGTCAATTCTAATAGGTATATGTGTGACTTCTAAACCATAGTCTTGAAGTTGTTGTCTTAACCACAGTACTTGAGCAACACAACTTCCAGCTGCAACATATTCAGCTTCTATTGTTGACAAGGCTATACAATTTTTTTTTTGCTTGACCATGAAATAAGATAATGTCCTAAAAATTGACATGTTCCTAATGTGCTCTTCCTATCCACTCTAGATCCTCCAAAATCTGAATCTGTATAGCCAACGAGCTCACAAGAGAGTTCATTTCTAGGATACCATAATCCTAGTGTCATGGTTCCCTTCAAATATTTGAAAATTGCTTTAACAACTTTCAAATGACTTTCCTTTGGCACATAATCCAACACTAAATAAAATGTCAGGTCTACTAGCTGTAAGGTACAATAAAGATCCTATAAACTATAAAATTTTTGATCTATTGTTTTCCCTTGTTCATCTAGATCTAAATGAATGGATTGATTCATGGGAATTTTCCTAATTTTCATATTCTCATAGCCATATTTTTTAAATATTTCTTTCAAGTATTTTATTTTAGAAATGAAAATACCATCTTTTAGTTGTTTTATTTGTAGCCCTAAGAAGAAATTTAGCACACCCATCATACTCATTTCAAATTCCTTAGTCATAAGATCTTCAAATTCTCTACACATTTCTTCTTTTGTGCTACCAAAAAAAATATCATCAACATAAATTTGAACAATTAATAAATCATCTCCTAATGACTTTAGAAATAATGTAGTATCTGATTTACCTTTTCTAAAGCCACTATCTACTAGATAGTTACTCAACCTATGGCACCATGCACGTGGAGCTTGCTTAAGGCCGTAAAGAGCTTTCTTAAGCTTATAAACATAATTACTTTGTGCATGATCCTCAAAACCTGGGGGTTGTTCTACAAACACATCTTCTTCTATTATCCCATTCAAGAAAGTACTTTTTACATCCATTTGAAACAACCTAAAGTTTTTATAACATGAATATGCTAGAAGTAATCTAATTGCTTATAACTTAGCTAAGGGTACAAATGAATCCTCAAAATCAATACCTTCTATTTGACTATATCCCTTAGCAATAAGTCTAGCCTTATTCCTAATTATTACATTATTTTCATCTAATTTATTTTTATAGACCTATCTAGTACCAATTACTTGTTGATCACTAGGTCTTGGTACTAATTCCCAAACTTGATTTCTTTCAAATTGGTCTAACTCTTTATTCATAGCTTGAACCTAATAATCATCTACAAGGGCTTCTTTTATAGAACTGGGTTCAAAAAATGACACAAAAGCACTATAATCTATATCTCTAATTGAAGCTCTAGTCTTCACTCCTTGGTTCACATCTCCTATAATCAAATCCTTTGGATGCGAGGTTGCAAATTTCCATCCTTTAGATAAATTATTCTTTTTCTTTTTCTCTTTCTATTTCTAGATTTTCTATTTTTTCTTTATCTAAATCTAGATTCTTTACTAATTCTATTTCATCTTCTAAATGTTTTTTACTAACTAGTTGAATTGTCTCATCAAACACAACATGCATCGTTTCCTCTATTTTATGTGATTCTTTATTAAAAACTCTATATGCTTTTCTAATTGATGAATACCCTAAAAAGATTCCTACACTTGCCTTCTCATCAAACTTTCCTAAGTTTGCTCTCTCATTTTTCAGAATAGTGCACTTACAAACAAAAACATGAAAATAACTAAGACTTGGTTTCTTCTTCCTTAGCAATTCATAAGGAGTTTTCTTCAACTTTGGTCTCAAATTAACCCTATTTATGATGTAACACACCGTGCTAATAGCTTCGGCCCAAAAATATTTGGGTAAGTTATATTTCGGCTAATATGGTTCTACCTATCTAATGTTCTATTCTTTCTTTCTACAATGCCATTCTGTTGTGGTGTATATGGGCATGTGAATTGATGTTTGATTGCTTTCTCTTTACAAAACTCACTAAAATATTCATTCTTAAATTCACTCCCATTATCACTTTGCATACAAATTAATTTTAGACTATGTTGTCTTTCTAACTCTCTAATCAAATCTTCAAAGTTCTCAAAGGCTTCATTTTATGTCTAAGAAAAATCACCCAAGTATATCTAGAAAAATCATCAACTATGACAAATCTGTATTGTTTTCCTTCTAAACTCAAAGGTTGTATTGGTCCAAAAAGATTTAAGTAGATTTTTTCTAAAGGTCTGCTAGTTGTTAATTCATTTTGAGATTTGAAAGAGGATTTAACTTGTTTTCCCTTTTGACAAGATTCACACAACTCCCAATTTAACTTGCTTAGTTTTGGAAGGCCTCTAACTACATCTAATTTTGTAATCTTCTTCAAGGTGAAGTATCCCACATGGCCTAATCTTCTATGCCATAATGAATTCTCATTAGATTGGGTCACTAGGCATTCCAAACCACTAGCTTCTAGTTGTTCAAAACTAATTACATATATATCACATTTTTTATTACCTATAAGTAGTTCAACATTATTTTTCATGATTTTTCAAGATTTTGTATTAAAAACAATGTCAAATCCATTATCACAAAGTTGACTAATACTAATCAAATTAAATTCCAAGCCTTCTACTAAAAATACATTTGAAAGGGTAAAGTTTGTCGTACCTACATCTCCAATTCCAATTATTCTTTTCTTTGTGTTGTCTCCTAGGGTCACCTTCCTATTTGGACCCGATCTCAATGATTTGAATTTACTTTTGTCTCCAGTCATGTGTCTTGAGCATCCACTATCTAATACCCAAGATGTGGATTTCGATTTTCTCCTTGGTTTTGACTATATAAGGTGTAAAATTTAAATTAAAAAGTATACCACTAAATGAAATCATCAATTTGAGTTTTCTAAATATCTTAGACCTATCCTAGAATGTCTCCAAATATTTTGGAGATATTTTCTTCTAGTCTTCTAAGTCATGCTCTTAGGAACCTAAGAAAACTTGGGTTGAACCCTAAATGGTACTTGCAGGTTCTCCTTTTTAACAATCCATCTAATATTTTGTGTTTGTGTATACATATTTCTTTTAAAGAAGCAATCTTTCATAGTATGTCTAGGTTTACAACAATAAAAACAAACAATATTTGATGGCCTATGCATGCTCAAATATCTATGTTTCTTGAAATTGAAAGCATGTGAATGATAATAAGTATTTGAAACATGTGTACTTTTATTTACTCTACAATGCTCAAAAGATTGTATTTTTTCTCTTAACACTGAAATATCATGCTTCAAAGAAGTATTTTCAATAATAAGAGATGCCTTTTCATCAAATATATGTTGATTTTCTAATCTTTTCTTTTCATCTTCTTTCATGACAAAATCAAGCAATTCAACCTTTTCTTTGTAACTCTTTTTTAATTTTTTATGTGCACTCATTAAGGAGGTTAATGCATTCATAATTTCAATGTAATTATTTTCAAGAGTATCTCTTGTCCAAGAGCTTACCTCATTTTCTTCTTCTTCTTCACTTGAAGATGTTGAGGATGCCTCATTTGCCATAAAGCAAATCATTCCTTCTTCTCCTCTACTTGAGCTTGAAATGTCTGAATCTTTGGAGGCACTCCATGTAGCTTGAAATGCTTTCTTTTTCTTCAAGCTCTTCTTCTTCTTCTTCTTTTCTTCCTCCTTCATATGCTTGTCTTTGAGTTTTGGGAATTCCGGTTTAATATGACCGGTTTGACCACACTCAAAACAAGTTGGTGGCCTCTTCCTCTCTTTATTGCTTTTCTTCTTCCATTTCCTATTAAGAAAGCTCTTTGCCAAATTTTTAGCTAAACCATTAAAATGGAAGCTTACCTCATCCTCTAAATCCATGGAGGAGGTGGAAGTGAAATCCGAATTGCTTTTAATGGCTTTGAAAGCCATTGGTTCTTCCTTTCTTCTTTCATACTTTAACTTGCTTGTAGATGCCTCTTCTGTAAGTCTCCTTGACATTTCTATTTCAGCGGTAAGAAGTTTCCCAAGGAGTTCATCCAATGAAAGTTTGCTAAGATCTTTAGCAGCTTTAATAGCCATTACAAGTGGATCAAATTCCTTTGGAAGGATTCTCAAAATTTTCCTCACAAGGTCACCATTTGAGAATGCCCTCCCAAGGTTTGCCAATCCATTTGTAATATCATTAAATCTCAAAAACATACTCTTAATACTTTCATTAGGATTCATTCTAAAGAGTTCATAATCATGGGTGAGGATGTTAATTTTTGTCTCTTTCACTTGTGAGGTGCTCTCATAAGTTACTTCAAGTTTCTTCCACACCTCAAATGTCGTAGGTAAATTCATAATTTGTGTAAACTCACTAGGTGAAATTCCACAATTAAGAAAATTCAATGCCCTAGCATTTAATTGAGCCAATCTTTTGTGCTCAACATTACGCTCACTAAACGCCTTAACATCATTAGTGGAAGAATTTCTAGGAAGTTCACAAGACATAGTCATAACTTCCCATAATTCTAAATCAATAGATTGAATGAAAATTCTAAAACGATTTTTCCAATATAAGTAAAATTCTCCTTTAAATAATGGAGGCCGATTTGAAGAAAAAACTTTACATAAAGTTGCATTCATTTCGATCAAAGAGAAAGTCATACAAAATCACAAACAAAAAATAAGAATTGTGAGAAAGCCTTCACTTAGCACAAGAGGATCTCCCACGTGATGTTACTCATGTAATTTGGGGTTCCTTGCTCTGATACCAATTGAAGTGTTTCGTGCTAAGGAAATCCCACAAGAGGGGGGGGGGGGGGTGAATTGTGTATTTAAAATTTTATGAATTTCGAAATTAAACTTAAAAACCTTTAAGCAAGAGTAAAGAGAGTTGAACACAAAAATTTTTAAGTGGCTCGACTCAAAATCGAGTCTACGTCCACCCCCAACTGGTGTTGGGAAAAATCCACTAAATGCACTGCTTACAAGTGAGGTTTTTCGTACGGTTCACCTCAAACCTACTTGGGATTTTTACTACGGCTAATCCCAAACCTACTTGAGTTTTTACCGAGCTCAACTCAAACCCGGGGCTTTAGCACTACTGCTGGGATGCCCTTGCCCCAAAACAAAAAATACCACGATTGGCAAAAAAAAAAATTAAAGAGAAATAGGAGAAAAGAGGAGGCACACACAATCGACAAATTAGAGGGATAGAAATTGAGAAATAATTGAAAAACCTCTAATTCCAATAGCCTTCTTGTCGCTTTGCTTTTCGAGCTTGGATGCACCGTTTTTGCTTGAGTGCTCGAATTTTGAGATCTGAAATCTTTGAAAAATTTAGCAAAGGTTAAACTTAAAAATACATCAATTTTCCCTATTTATAGAGCTCAAATTTGAGCTCTAAAAACACCCCCAACGGCTCCAAAAATTAATTAGCCGTTTGGGCAATGGACAGAAAGCAGCCACCATCCGATCCAGACCCAAAAACGAACGGCACAGATTGATTTATGCATTTTACCGTTCGGGCTTAATCCAGAGCGTTGGATCCTGGAGCGTAATCGAACGGCCGGATTAAATCTCGCGATTACCGTTTACGCGATTTAATCCCGTGCGTAAGATCCAGGCAACAGATTTTACCTTACGGGATGAATCCTGTGCGTTGGATTCGGGCGGGCTTGATCTGAGCCATTGGATCCCGTGAAGACTGAAACTGGGATTTTTAGTCCCACATTGTGTATGCAGAAGTGTTGGAGCATTATATAAGAAATCCACCCTGTTTACATTGCGAGCCTCTTTTGGGTTGGCTCCCCCCTTTCTTGACCAGGACTTGATCACCTGGTTCGGGTTGACTTAGCCAAGCATTGTTCATTAACTGTTGACCGCGCTGCAGTTTGACCTAGCCGAGCTCCTCTCGGCGGGCTTTGGGTGGGCTTGGCTTTGCCAGGCACTGTTGATTTGACTGTTGACCAGCGCTAGCCAAGCTCCTCTAGGCGGGCTTGGCTCGGCCTTCTTGGGTGAACCAAATTTTAATTTTTAAATTAAATTTTTTAATTTCTAAAAGACCTGGACGGGCTGTTTTCGTGCTGGGTCGACCCGCCCATTGCTACAGTGCATTTTCCTGAGACTTCAGCTGTTTTAGGGTATTTTTGACAAATTTTTGTGCCAAAAATTTTAATATAAGTGTATAAAGATAATTTTATATTCTTATAGTATTATAAGTTATTTAAATAGCTATGAAAAGAAATTCATGAAAAACAATTCCAAAGCAATATTATAAAATCAAATACCAATGTCTATATATTTTGTCAAATATGCTTGGCCCAAAAATCAAAATTCAGCATTAAATAACTTTATAATATTTTTAAATATTAATACTACTAGTGTGCCTCATAATCTCAAAGTTTGGACATATCAAATTCAAGAGAAATAAAAAGAAATTCAATTATGAAAAATCTTGTGCATGTCTCAAATTTCTTTGAAGTATTCCATGACCTTAAGGCCCTTAGAGACCATTATTTTAGACATCTAAAATACATGGCTTGATTTAATTAATTAGTAACAATTTTACTTAAAATCAAGCCCAAATAAAATATACACATTTATGCTTGACTCATCAAACACAAGGGTGTAACAACTTCTTCTTTTGCTTGTACTTCTTTTTCGTATTCTTCTTCTTCTTCCTCTTGTTCTTCACCTTTTTCCTCCTTTTTCTTCTCTTTATGGGTTTTCTTTTCCTTTTTCTTCTTCTTCTTCTTCTTCTTCTTCTTCTTTCTCTTCTTCTTCTTCTTCTTCTTCTACTTCCTTTTCTTCTTCTTCTTCTTCTTCTTCTTCTTCTTCTTTTTCTTCTTCATCTTCTTTTTCATCCTTCTTCTTCTTCTTCTTCTTCATTTTCCCCTTATTCTTCTTCATCTCATTATTTTTCTTCATCTTCGTCCTCTTCTTCAACGTCTTGTTCTTCTTCTTCATTTCCTTCAACTTCCTATTTTTCCTTCTTCTTCTTCTTCTTCTTCTTCTTCTCCTTCATCTTCTCCTTCTTCTTTTTCTTCTTTTTCTTCATCTTCCTTTTGTACTTCTTCTTCTTCTTCATCCCCTTCCTCTTCTTTTTCTTCTTCTTCTTCTTTTGCTTCTTCTTCTTCTCCCTCCTCTTCATCATGCTCTTCTTCATCTTTTACTTCTTCCTCTTCTTCTTCTTCTTCTTCTTCTTCTACGTCTTCTTCTTTATTTTCTTCTTCTTCTTTCTCTCCTTTAGCTACCACTTCTTCTTCTTCTTTTACTCTTCTTCTTCTTAATCTTCTTCTTTTTCTTCTTCTTCTTGTTCTTCTTCTTGTTCTTCTTCATCGTCATCTTACTCGTCTTCTTCTTTATCTTCCTCTTCTTTCTCTTCTTTGTGTTGTTCTTGTTTTTCTTCTTTTTCTTCTTATTTTTTTGTTATTCTTATTCTTATTATTATTATTCTTCTACTTCTTCTTCTTCTTCTTCTTCTTCACTTCTAGTTGTTGTTATTCCTTACACACTTCTACTTCTTCTTTTTCTTCTTCTTCTTCTACTTTTACTACTTCTTCTTCTTCATTTTCTTCATCTTCTTCTTCTTCTTCTTCTTCTATTTCTTCTTCTTCCTGTTCTTCTTTTTCTTCTTCCTCTTCTATTTCTTCTAATTCTTCTTCTTCTTCTTCTTCTACTACTACTAGTACTACAACTAAAAATTCTTTTTCTTCTTCTTCTTCTACTAGTTCTTCTTCTTCTTCTTCTTCTATTACTTCTTATTCTTCTGCTTCTCCTACTTTGTCTTCTTCTTCACCTCATCCTTTTTTTTCTCATCTTCTTCTTCTGCTTATTCTACTTCTTCTTATTCTTCTTCTATTTCTTCTTCTTCATCTTCTTCTTTTTCATCATCTTCTTTTTCTTCATCTTCTTCTTCGACTTCTTATTCTTCTTGTTCTTCTTCTTCTTGTTCTTCTGCTTCTTATTATTTTCTTGTTCTTTTTTTTTTCTTCTTCTTCTACTTCATCTTCCTCCTCTTCATCTTCTTCTTCTGCATCTTTTTCCTCTTCTTTTTCTTCTTCAAAAACTTTTTTTTTCTTCTTCTATCTCTCCTTCTTTTTCTTTTTCTTCTTCTTCCTTTTCCTCTTCTTCTTCTTCTTCCACTTCTTCTGCTTCGTCTCCTCCTTCTTCTTCTTCTTCCTCTTCTTCTTCTTCTTCTTCTTCTTCTTCTTTCTCTAGTTGTATTTCTTCTTCTTGTTCAACTCCTTCTGCTTCTTCTTTTTCTTCTTCTTCTTCTTCTTCCTCTTCATTTTCTTCTTCTTCCTCTTCTCCCTCTTCTTCTTCTTCTTCTTCCTCTTCTTCTTCTTCTTCTTCTACTTCTTCTTCGTCTTCTTCTTCATCTTCTTCTTCTTCTTCTTCTCTTTCTTCTTCACTTTTTCTTCTTTGTGTTGTTCTTTTTCTTCATTAACTTCTTCTTCTTCTTTTCTTCTTCCTCTTCTTCTTCTTCCTCTTGTTCTTCTTTGTTTTGTCCTTTAATGACCTCTCCTTATCTTTCTTCTTCTTCTTCTTCTTCTTCTTCTTCTTCTTCTTCTTCGTCTTCTTCTATTTCTTCTTCTCCTACTTCTTCTTTTTTATCTTCATCTTATACTTCTTCTTCTTCATCTATTTCTTCTACCACTTCTTCTTCCTCTTCATTTTCTTCTTCTTCTTCTTCTTCTTCCACTTCATCATCATCTTTTTCTCCTTTTTAATATTCTTATTCTTCTTCTTCTTCTTCTTCTTCTTCTTCTTTTTCTTCTTCATCTTCTTCTTCTTCTTCCTCTTCTTCTTCTTCTTCTTCTTCATATTCTTCTGCTACTTCTGCTTCTTTTTTTCCCTCTTCTTCTTGTCTTTCTTCTCCATCGTCATCATGTTCTTCTTCTTCTTCTTCTTCTTCTTCTTCATCATCTTCTTTTTCTTCTACTACTTATTTTTCATGTTTTTCTTCATCTTCTTCTTCTTCTTCTTCCTCTTATTCTTCTTCTTCCTTCTCTTCTTCTTCTTCTTCTTCTTCTGATCCTTTTCTTCTTCCACTTCTTTCCCTTCTTCTTCTTCTTCTTCTTGTTCTTCCTCTTCGTCTTCATCTTCTTCTTCTTCATCATTTTTCACTTATTCCTGTTTGTCTCCTACATTTTCTTTATCTTCTTATTTTTCTTCTTCTTCCTATTCTCGTTCAACTTCCACTTTTTCCCCTTCTTCTTATTCTTCTTCTTCTTCTTCTCCCTCTTCTTCACATTTATCTACTTCTTCATCATGTTCTTCTTCATCTTCTTCTTGATCTTCTACATCTTCATCCACTTCGTCTACTTCTGCTTCTCCTTCTTCTTTTTCTTCTGATCATTTTTCTTCTTCTTCTTCTCCTACTTATTCCTTTTCGACTTCTTGTCCTTCTTTGACTTCTTCTTCTTGTTCCTATTCTTTTTGCTCTCCTTCTACATCTGCTTCTTCTTCATCTTATTCTTCTACCTCTTCTTCGTCTTCCTTAGGATCATCATCTTCTTCACCTACTTTCACTTCTTCTTCTACTTATTCTTCTTCT
>JAIUJO010000858.1:270000-277068 GCA_023846275.1 Vanilla planifolia
TATTCTGGTCCGTCACTTCCTTTTTCTTCGTCTTTTTCTACTTCTACTTCTTCTTCTTCCTCTTCCTCTTCCCATTCGACTTCCTCTTTTACCCCTTCTTCTTCTCCTTCTTTTCGTCTTCTTCTCTTACTTCTTCTCGTTCGTCTACTTCTTCATCATCTTCTTGTTCATCTTCTTCTCCATCTTCTTCTTCTAATCCGTCTACTTCTTCTTCTCCTTCTTTTTATTTTTATCCTTTTTCTTCTTCTTCTTCTTGTTCAACTTCTTCTTTTTCTCATTCGTCTTCTTCATCTTGTTCTTCTTCTCTTTCCTCGCCTTCTACTTCTGCTTCTTCTTCATCTTATCTTCTTCCTATTCTTCTTCTTCTTCATCATCATCGTCTTCTTCTTCATCATGATCATCTTCCTCTTCTTCTTCACCTACTTTAGCTTCTTCTTCTTCTTCTTCTTCTTTTTCTTCATTTTCATCATCATCATCTTCTTCTTCTTATGCTTCTTCTACTTCTTCTTCTACAACCTCTTCTTCTTCTTTGTCTTCTTCTTCTTCTTTTATTTTCATTGTTTATTCTTTTTCTTCCACTTCTTCTTCTACTTCTTCTTCTTCTTCAGCTCCTTCTACTTCTTCTTCTTCATCTTCTTCTTTCTCTTCTTTTTCTTCTTTTTCTTCTTCTTCTTCTCCTTCTTCTTCTTCTTCATCCTCTTATTCTTCTTCTTCTTCTTCTTCTTCTTCATCTTCTTCTTCTCTTTCTTCTTCCTCTTCTTCTTCTTCTTCATCCCATTCTTTTTCTTTATAAGCATCTTCTTCTTATTCTTCTTATTCTTCTTCTTCTTCCTCCTGTTCTTCTTACCCTTGTTGTTATTTTTCTTCTTCATCATTTTCTCCTTCAACAACCTCTTTTTGTCCTTCTTCTTCTTGTTCTTCTATTTCTTCTTCTCCTTCTACTTCTTTTTCCTCTGCATACTTCTTCTTTTTCATCTTCTACCTCTTCTTCCTCATCATTTTCTTCTTCTTCCTCTTTCACTTTATCATCAACTTTTTCTTCTTCTTCTTTTTCATATTCTTATTATTCTTCTTCTTCTTCTTCATAATCTTCTTATTCTTCTTCTTCTTCTTTTTATACTTCATCTTCTTCTTCTTCTTTCTCTTCTTTTTCTACTTCTACTTCTTCTACTTCTTCTTCTACTACTACTACTTCTTTTTCTTCTTCTTCTACTTCTTCTTCCTCATCTTCTTCTACTACTTCTTCTTCTTCTTCTCATTTATCATCATCATCTTCTTCATTTTCTTCTTCTTATTCTTCTTCTACTTCTCCTACTTCTTCTTCTTCTTCTTCTTCTTCTTCTTCTTCTTCTTCTTATTTTTCTTCTTCTCTTTCCTCTTCATCTTCTTTTTGTTCTTCTTATTTTTCTTCTTCTCTTTCCTCTTCATCTTCTTCTTCTTCTTCTTCTTCTTCTTTTTCTTCTTTTCTTCATCATCTTCTTTTTCTTCTTCTACTTCTTTTTCTTCTTTTTCTTCTTCTTCTTTTTCTCCATCTTCTTCTTCCTATTCTTCTCTTTCTTCTCCTTCTTATTCTTATTCTTTTTCTTCTTCCACTAATTTTCTTTCTTCTTTTTCTTCTTCTTCTCCTTCTTCCTCTTCCTATTCATCTTCTTCTTCTTCATCATTTTCCATTTATTCTTCTTCGTCTCCTACTTTTTCTTTCTCTTCTTCCTCTACTCATTTAACTTCTTCTTTTTCCCTTCTTCTTCTCCTTCTTCTTCTTCTTCTTTGTTTTCTTCTTCCACTTCTTCTTCCTCCCCTTCTTCATCTACATCACTTGCTTCTTCTTCTTCTTATCATTCTCCTTTTTCTTCTTCCTCTTCTTCTTCTTCATCTTCTTCTTCTTCATCTTCTTCTCCTTATTCATTTTCTTCATCGTCTTCTTGTTCTTCTTCATCTTCTTCTTCTTCTTCTTCTTTGTCATCTTCTCCTTCTTCTTCTCATTCTTCTACTTCTTCATCGTCTTCTTCGTTTCCTTCTCCATCTTCTTCTTTTTCTTCCTCTTGTTCTTTTTCTTCTTCTGCTTCTTCTTCTTCTCCTTTTGCTTCTTTATCTTCTTCTTTTTTCTTCTTCTTCATATTCTTCTTTTTCTAGATCTATTTCTTCTTCTTCTTCAACTCCATCTTTTTCTTCTTCTTCCTCTTCCTCTTCTTTTTCTTCTTCTTCTTCTTCTCTTTCTTCTTCTTCTTTTTCTTCCTCTTCTTTTTCTTCTTCTTCTTTTTCTTCTTCTTTTCCTTCTTCTTCTTCATCTTCTTCTATTTCTTCTTCCACTTCTTCTTCTTCGTCTTGTTCTTTTTCTTCATCTTCATCTTCTTTTTCTTCTTCTTCTTCCTCTTCTTCCTCTTCCTCTTATACTTCTTTTTCTTCTTCTTCCTTTTCTCCATCAACAACCTCTTCTTGTCCTTCTTTTTCTTCTTCATCTCCTTCTTCTACATCATCTTCCTCTTCTTCTTCTTCTTCATTAATGTCTTCTTTTCTTTTTATTATTACTCATTTTCCTCCTTCTTCTTCTTCTTCCTATCCTTCTTCTTCTTATTTTTCCTCATCTTCTTCTTCTTCCACTTCTTCTTCTTCTCCTTCTTCTTCTTCTTCTTTTTTCTCCTCCTCTTGTTGTTATTCTAATTCTTCTTCTTCTTCTTCTTCTTCTTCTTCTACTTCATCATCTTCTTCTTCCTCTTCTTTTGCTTTTTCTTCTTCCTTTTCTTGTCCTTCATTTTCTTCTTTTTCTTGTTTTATTTCTTCTTCTTCTTCTTCTTCTTCTTCCTGTTCTATTTCTTCTTCTTCTTCTTCTCCTTCTTCTCCTTCTCCTTCTTCTTCTTCTCGTTCTTTTTCTTTACCTTCTTGTTTTTCTTCTTCTTCTTCAACTTCCACTTCTTCTTCTTTCTCTTGTTCTCCTTTTTCTTCTTCTTCATTTTCTCCTTCAACAATATCTTCTTTCCTTTCTTCTTCTTCTTCTTCTTTTTCTTCTTCTCCTTCTTCTTTTTCTTCTTCTCCTTCTTCTTCTTCTTTTTCATCTTCTTGTAATACTTTTTCATCTTCTTCTTTTTCTTCTACTACATCTTCTTCCTCATTGTTTTCTTCATCTTCCACTTCTTCCACTTCATCATCGTCTTTTTCTTCTTCTTTCTCATATTCTTATTCTTCTTCTTCTTCATCATCATCTTCTTCTTTTTTTTTTCTTCTTCTTCATCTTCTTCTTCTTCTTCCTCCTCTTCCTCTACTTCTATATCTTCTTCTTGTTCTACTTCTTTTACTTCTTCTTCTTCATCTTTTTCTTCTTCTCGTTCATCTTCTTCTTTTTCTTCTTGTTCTTCTTCTTATTCTTCTTCTACTTCTTCTCTTTTTCTTCATCTTCTTCTTTTTCGCCATCATCATCTTCTTCTTCTTCTTCTTCTTCTTCCACTTCTTCTTCCTCGTCTCGTTATTTTTCTTCATCTTCTTCTTCTTCTACTTCTTCATCGTCTTCTTCTTCATCGTCTTCTTCTTCTCCTTCTCCATCTTCTTCTTTTTCTTCCTCTTGTTCTTATTTTTGTTCTTTTTCTTCTTCTACTTCTTCTTCTTACCCTTCTTCTTCTTCTTCTTTTTCTTCGTCATATTCTTTTTTTACTAGTTTTATTTCTTCTTCTTCTTCAACTCCTTCTTCTTCATCTTCTTCCTCTTCCTTTTCTTTTTCTTATTCTTCTTCTTCTCTTTCTTCTTCTTTTTCTTCTTCTTTTTCTTCTTCTTTTTCTTCTTCTTCTTCTTCTTCTTCTTCTTCTTTTATTTCTTCTTCCACCTCTCCTTCTTCGTCTTGTTGTTTTTCTTCATATTCATCTTCTATTTCTTCTTCTTCCTCTTCTTTTTCTTCTTCCTCTTATTCTTCTTTTTCTTCTTCTTCCTTTTCTCCTTCAACAACCTCTTCTTGTCCTTCTTCTTTTTCTTATTCATGTCCTTCTTCTATATCATCTTCCTCTTCTTCTTCTTCTTAATAAATTTCTTCTTTTCCTTCTGTTATTTCTCCCTCATTTCCTTCTTCTTCCTTTCCATCTTCTTCCTCTTCTTCTTCTTCTTCTTCCTTTCCATCTTCTTCTTCCTCTTCTTCATCTTCTTCGTCTTCCACTTTTTCTTCTTCTCCTTCTTCTTCTTCTTCTTCTTCTTCTTCCTCTTGTTCTTATTCTAATTCTTCTTCTTCTTCTTCTTCTTCTTTTGCTTTTTCTTCTTCTTTTTCTTCTCCTTCATCTTCTTCTTTTTCTTGTTTTATTTTTTCTTCTTCTTCAACTCCTCCTCCTCCTTCTTCTTCTTCTTCATATTCTTTTTCTTCTTCTTCTTCTTCTTCATTTTCTTCTTCTTCTTCCTCTTCTTTTTCTTCATCTTCTTCTTCTTCTTCTTCTTCTTCTTCTTCTTCTTCTCTTTCTTCTTCCACTTCTTCTTCTTCTTCACCTTATTCTTTTTCTTCATCTTCTTCTTCTTCTTTTCTTCCTCTTGTTCTTCTTTCTCTTGATCTTCTTTTCCTTCTTCTTCTTTTTCTCCTATAACAACCTCTTCTTGTCCTTCTTCTTTTTCTTCTTCTTCTTCATCATCCTCTTCTTCTTCTTCTTCTTCTTCTTCTTCTCTTTCTTCTTCCACTTCTTCTTCGTCTAGTTCTTTTCATTTATCTTCTTGTTCTTCTTCTTCTTCTTCAACTTCCACTTCTTCTTCCACTTGTTCTTCTTTTTCTACTTCTTCGTTTTCTCCTTCAACAACCTCTTCTTTCCCTTCTTCTTCTTCTTCTTCTTCTATTTCTTCTTCTCCTTCTTCTTTTTCTTCTTCCTCTACTTCTACGTCTTCTTCTTCTTCTTCTTTTACGTCTTCTTCTTTTTCTCATTCATCTTCTTCTTTTTCTTTTTGTTCTTCTTCTTATTCTTCTTCTACTTCTTATTTTTCTTCTTCTTCTTTTTCACCATCTTCTTCTACTTCTTCTTCTGCTTCTTCTTCTTTTTCTTCTTCTTCTTATTCTTCTTCTTTTTTTTCTTCTTCTTCTTTTTCTTCTTCTTCTTCTTCTTCTTCTTGTACTTCTTCTTCTTCTTATTCCTCTTCTCCTTATCTTTCTTCATCATCATCTTCTTCTTCTTCTTCTTCTTATTCCTTTATTTTTTCTTCTCCTTCTTCTTCTTTTTCTTCTTCTTCTTCTTCTTCTTCCTATCCTTCCACTACACTTCTTCTTCTTCATCATCATCTTCTACTTCTTCCTCTTCTTTTTTTTACCTTCTTTTTCTTCCTCTACTTCTTCTTGTTGTTGTTTCTCTACTTCTTCCTCTTCTACTTCTTCTTCTATATCTTCTTCTTCTTCTTCTTCTTCTTCTTCTTCACTTACTTTCCCTTCTTCTTCTTCTTTTTCTTCTTTTTCTTCTTCTTCTTTGTCTTTTCCTTCTTTTTCAACATCTTCTTTTTCTTCTTCTTCTTCTTCTTCTTCTTACACTTCTTCTTCATCATCTTCTTCTTCTTCTTCATTTTCTACTTCTTCTTCTTCTTGTTCTTGCTCTTCTTCCTCTTCTTCTTCATCTTCATCTTTGCCTTCTTCTTCTTCTTCTTCTTTTTCTTATTCTTTTTTTTATTCTTCTTCTTCTTCAATTTTTCCTTCTTCTTCTTCTCCGAATCCTTCGTCTTCTTCTTCTTCTTCTAATTCTTCTTCTTCTTCTTCTTCTTCTTCTTCTTTTTCTTCTTCTTCTTCTTATCAATATTCTTATTCTACTTCTTCTTCCAATTAGTATTATTATTATTGTTATTATTATTCTTCATCATCTTCATCTTTCATTACTTCATCTTTTTCTTTATCTTTTTCTGCTTCTTGTCTGAATACTTCTGCTTCTTCTTCTTCTTCTTCTTCTTATTCTTATTCTTATTCTTCTTTTATTTCTTCTTTTTTTTCTTCTTCTTCTTCGTCTTTTCTTCTTCTTCTTCTTCTACTTTTTCTTATTCTTCTTAAAACTATTATTATGATTATTATTTTTATCATTATTATTGTTATTCTTCTTCTTCTTCTTCATCTTCTTCTTCTGTTTCTTCTTCCTCTTCTTCTTCTTCTTCTTTCTCTTCTTCTTCTTCTTCTTCTCTTTCTTCTTTTTATCCTTCTTATTATTCTTCCTCGTCTACTTCTTCTCCTTCTTCTTCCCCATCTTCTTCTTCTTCTTCTTCTCTTTCTTCTTCTTCATATTCTTCTTTTACATCATCATCATCTTCTTCTTCTTCATCATCATCATCTTCTTCTTTTTCTTCTTCTTCTTTACCTTCCTCTTCTCATTCTTCTACTTCATCATCTTCTTCTTCTCCTTCTCCTTCTCCTTCTTCTTCTATTTCTTCTTCCTCTTGTTCTTATTCTTATTCTTTTTCTTCTTCTTCTTCTTCTTCTTCTTCTTCTTCTTTTCCTAGTTCTATTTCTTCTTCTTCTTCAACTCCCACTTCCTTCTTCTTCTTCTTCTCCTTCTTCTTCTTCTTCTTCTTCTTCCTCTTCTTTTTCTACTTCTTCTTCTTCTTCTCCTTCTTCTTCATCTTATTATTCCTCTTCTCCTTCTTCTTCTTCTCCTTCTTCTTCTACTTCTTATTCTCATTCTTCTTCCGCTTCATCTTCTTCTTCACCTCATTCTTTTTCTTTATCTTCTTCTTCTTCCTCTTTGGTTTCTCGTTTAGCAACCTCTTCTTGTCCTTCTTCTTTTCCTTCTTCTTCTTCTATTTCTTCTTCTCATTCATCTTCTTTTTCATCTACTTCTTATACTTCTTCTTTTTCTTCTATTACTTCTTCTTCCTCTTCTTTTTCTTCTTCTTCTGCTTCTTCCACATCATCATCATCTTTTTCTTCTTCTTCTTTTACATATTCTAATTCTTCTTCTTCTTCTTCTTTATCATCATCTTCTTCTTCTTCTTCTTTTTCTTCTACATTATCTTCTTCTTCTTTTTCCTCTCCTCTTCTTCTTCTACTTCTACATCTTCTTCTTCTCCTTCTTCTTCTTCTTCTTCTTCTTCTTCTTCTTCTTCTTCTTCTACTGCTTCTTGGTCATCTTCTTCTTCTTCTTC
>JAIUJO010001626.1:0-2500 GCA_023846275.1 Vanilla planifolia
AATCGAAGAAGTACAAGAAGAAGAAGAAGAAGAAGAAGAAGAAGAAGACGAAGAAGAAGAGGAAGATGAAAAATGAGAAGAAGAAGATGAAAAACAAGAAGAAGAAGAAGAAGAAGAAGAATATGATGAAGAAGAACATGTATAAAAAGTAAAAAGGAGAAGTAGAAGAAGAAGTAGAAGTAGAAGAACTGGAAGTAGAAGAAGAAGAAGAAGTAGAAGAAGAAGAAGCAATCGAAGAAGTAGAAGAAGAAGAAGCAATCGAAGAAGTAGAAGAAGAGAAGAAGAGAAGAAGAAGAAGAAGAAGAAGACAAAGAAGAAGAGGAAGATGAAAAATGTGAAGAAGAAGATGAAAAACAAGAAGAAGAAGAAGTAAAAGAAGAAGAAGAAAGAAGAAGAAGAAGAGAAGAAGAAGAATAAGGCATAGAAGAAGAAGAAGAAGTTGAAGAGAAGCAAGTAGCAGAAGAAGAAGAAGAAGAACAAGAAGTAGAAGTTGAAAAGAAGAAGAAGAAGAAGAAGAAGAAGAAGAAGAAGAAGAAAAAGTACATGAAGAAGAAGAAGAAGAAGAAAAGGAAGAAGAAGAAGAATAAGATGAAGAAGAAGAAGAAGAAGAACACGAAGATGTAAAAGAGGAAAAAGAAGTTGATAAAAAAGAAAATGAAGAAGAAGGAGAAGAAAAAGCAGAAGGATAAGATGAAGAAGAGAAGTAGAAGATGTAGTAGAAGAAGAAGAAGTAGAAGAAAAAGAAGAAGAAGAAGAAGAAGAAGAGGAAGAAGAAGAAGAAGACGAAGAAGAAGAAGTGAATGAACAAGAAGAAGAACAACAATAAAAAGAAATAGACGAAGACAATGAAGAAGAGGAAAAGTAGGAAGAAATAGAAGGAAAAGAAGATGAAGAAGAAGAAGAATTTGAAGAAAAAGAAGAAGAAAGAGAAGAAGAAGAAGTAGATGAAAAAAAGAAAGAGAAGAAGAAGAAGGAGATGAAAAAAGAAAGAGAAGAAGAAGAAGAAGATGAGGAGGAAGAAAAGAAGAAGAAGAAGAAGAAGAAGATTAAAAAGCAGAAGGTTTAGAAATGAAGAAGAAGAAGAAAAAACAAGAATAAAAGACAGATGATGATGATGAAGAAGAACAAGCAGAAGACGAAGAAGCAGAAGAAGAAGTAGAAGTAGAAGGAGAAGAAGAAGGAGGAGGAAAAGAGAGGAAGAAGAAGAAGAAGCAAAAGATGATGATGATGTTGATGATGAAGAAAGAGAAGAAGAAGATGAAAAACAACAACAAAAAAAGAAGTAGAAGAAGATGTGGAAGAAAATGAAGAAGAAGAAGATGACGAACAAGAAGTAGAAAAAGAAGAAGAAGGAGAAGAAGAACAAGAAGAATAAGAAGGAGAAGAAGAAGAAGAAGAAGAAGTAGAAGCAGAAGAAGTAGAAAAAGAAGAAGAAGAAGGAAAAGAATAAGAAGTACAAGAAGAAGAAGAAGAAGAAGAACACGAAGAAGAAGAAGAATAAGAAAAATAAGAAGTTGAAGAATACAAAAAGAAGAACTAGAAGATAAAGAAGAAGAAGAAGAAGAATAAGAAGCAGACGAAGAAGAATAAGAAGAAGAAGAAGAAGAAGAAGAAGGAGAAGGACAAGAAGAAAAGGAAGAAGAAGGAGAAGAAGAAGAAGATGACGAGGGAAGAAGATGAAAAAGAAGAAGAGAAGAAGAGGAAGAAGAAGAAGAAAGAAGAAGAAGAAAAAGAAGAAGTTGAAGAAGAGGATGAAGAAGAAAAAAAGAAGTAGAAGAAGAAGAAGAAGAAGAAGAAGAAGAATATGAAGAAAAGAAGAAGAAGAAGAAGAAGAAGAAAAAGAAGAAGTAGAAGAAGAAGTAGAAGAAGAAAAAAAATGTTGAAGAAGAAGTCGAAGAAGTAGAAGAAGAAGAAGAAAAATAGAAGAAGTAGAAGAAGAAGAAGTAGTAGAAGAAGAAGAAGAAGAAGAAGAAGAAGAACAAGAAGGAAGAGAAGAAGAAGAAGATACAAGTAGATGAGAAGAAGAGAAGAAGAATAAGAAGAACATGAAGAAGAATAAGAAGACTAAGATGAAGAACAAGAAGAAGAATATGATGGAAAACTATAAGAAGAAGAAGAAGAAAAATAATAAGAAAGAAGAAGAAGAAGAAGAAGAAAAAAGAAAAGAAGTAGAAGAAGAAGAAAAAGATGTTGAAGGAGAAGGAGAAGAAGAAGAAGAAAAACAAAAAGAAGAAGAAGAGATGAACAAGAGGAAGAGGAAGAGGAAGAAGAAGAAGAAGAAGAAGATAGAGTAGAAGTACAAAAAGAAGAAGAAGAAAAAGAAAAAAATGAAGTAGAAGAAGATGAGGAAGAAGAGGAAGAAGATGAAGAAGAAGAAGAACAAGAACAATAATAAGAAGAGGAAAAAGAAGAAGAAGAAGAAGAAGATGAAGAAGAAAATGAAGAATAAAGAGAAGATGGGAGAAGAAGAAGTGGAAGAACATGATGAAGAAGAAGAAGA